>NC_069405.1:92427238-92488174 GCF_026875155.1 Cherax quadricarinatus | reverse complement strand
AAATATATATATTATAAAAATAAAAAGTAATATATATTTTTTGTCTATCTTCCACAGCGGGACTCAAATCGGGTAACATGAAACAGAGTCCACACTTCTTTACCACAACTCGATACAAGTTAGGAGCTCGTTTCCTCCGGCGTACAGACAAGAAATAATTTCGTCTGCGAGTTGTAAAGCAAAATTGCATATAATAGTCGTCCCAAAGGGGCAGAACTTCGATCTTGGCTTAAATGCAACGTTCCTCTGCCAATAGGACAAGGAAAATTTTGGTATGCAAAAATTTTCGTCAAATCATTCTAAACCTAACGAAAAAAAATATATTTCACTGTTTTTGTTTAGTTTTAAAATTTATTGTAAACAAATCTAAAAAAATTTTTATTGGTTAGGCAAAAAAAATTGTTCTTGTTATAATAATTTAGGTAATTTTTTTTCTAAGATTCTTTTGGTGAAAAATTTAAAAAAATTTTTTACATAAACATTAATAAAAAAATATATATTTTTTTAAACGACAAAGAAAATTTTAGAAAGGATTTAAAAATTTTAAACCCGAGTTTTTGCTAATTGACCCCGACATATAAAATATATATATAAATAATATAATTATAAATATATATATATATAAATAAAATATATAAAAAATTTTATATATAAAAAGTAATATATTATATATAAATATATATAAAATAAATATAAATAATATATAATATATATAATGTGGTGTGTTTAAATATTTTTTTAAATGCAAAACACTGGGAAAGACTAGTGAAATTTCCCCACGCATTCGTGACTACCCTTGTCAAGGAACATGACAATGTGAGTACCACGAAAGCACTTGGAATTTACTACTTTTTCAAATGATTTTTTTCGCATTTTTTAAAATCACCTTTTATTTTGATCTTATATCATAAAAATTTTATATATACAGAAAAACGCAGTCAGGGGACTCGATGCTCTCGGGGGTGGGAAAAATGCTGCCGAGCAATTGTATTTGTGTTCCGAGGGGTTAAGACGCTGCCTGGAATGTGGACCTGCTGATTGCGATCTCTCTCTCTCTCTTTTTCCTTTTCTCTGTCCTCCCTCTGTATAATATATATAATATAATATATATATATATTATATATTATATATAAATAATATATATAAATACACATATATATTTTAAAAAATTTATAAATATATATATTAAATATATATATATTATATTTATTATATATATATATATATATATATATAATAATATATATATATATATCAAGGAATTCGCAAAGCAGGCAATATACACAAACACGACTCTGGCTAAAGGGAACTCGAACAAACAAACCTTGGAACAAGGACCCCATGCTTTACCAAATCACCCACACGGGCCCAATACCTTGGAGTCCAGTTTGCTTAGACATTGTCCAAGCAGCCAGTTTCAAGGCTTACAGCTTTTCATCTCATCCCCTGCATGCATCAGCCTTACTAAGGGGAAAGGGGCAAGCTGGACTCCTAGGTATTGTCCAGTGTGGGTAGATTGGTAAAACACTGCGTACCTCGTTCCAAGGTTTGCAGGTTCGAGTCTCCTTTTAGCAAAAGGGTCTGTGGGGGGGGTTTTGGGAATTTCGCGGCCTTGCGAATTCCTTGCATTTTTAAACTCTATAAGGGTATGCTGCGGGGGTGAGATGAAAAGCGTAAAACCCCCCCAAAACTGGCTGCCTTAGATCAAAGTCAGCGCAAGCTGGACTCCAAGGTATTGGTTTTAGTGTGGGTAGATTGGTAAAGCACTGCGTACCTTGTTCCAAGTTTCGCAGGTTTTGAGTCCAGCAAGATCAGTATATAAATATATATAAATATATATAATATATATTTATATTATATATAATTTAAAAAATATATATATATATAATTTTATATATTCCAAGGAAATGGTGTAATCTACATTTTTTTGGGGATAAGCACAAAAATCATCAACTAAATTCTGAACCTCCCTAATAAGCTAAATGGTTCTGAAATGTTTTATGTATTTTGTGTCTTAGCCCAAAAAAGTAGAAAACAAAAACCCTTTCCTTGGAAAATTAAAAAAAGCTTAGCCCATTCTATAAAATTTACTGTTGATTTGAAGAAAAAACTCATTGCCTTTTTTAATGTTTTAATTATTAAGGGGTAATAATGAATTCAAATTTAAAACTTTCAGAAAACCACAAATAACTGTTCCATGTCCCTAATTTTTCCCCCATCAAAATAAGTCAAAATGTCTGTTTTTTCATCAATGTTTTTGAGAGCTTTACGAATTTGTAGTCCTAGTTCATAGATGAGAAATATCCAAAATTTATGAAATAGGAATGATTTAAAAACCCAAGAAATATAATTGATAAATCTTTTAAAGTGCAGAAATATTTTTTTACAATCCAAACAGGGACAACCAGCCTTATTAAACTAAAATATGTTGGTTCTCCCTTACCATGAAAAGGGGTTATATGCCTTCCTTCTTAAGACTTTTTAATATTAAAGTTGTATTCAAAAATCTTGTACAGTAAAAAAATTTTGAAAAAGAATTCCCCCCAAAATGGTGGATGTGTTAAAATTTTTCCTTGAAAAATTTTTGCGTAAATTTTATTAGGGTCAAACGGAAAAATCCAAACTAAGTAAAACAACATAAATATACATTAGGAAGGGACAAGATTCCAATGCTCTATTTATTCATGTAAGAGTTTTTAAAACCATCCAATTGATTTTAAAAAAGTTGGTGTATCAAGTCCATGGTCGACAGGGAAATAATTTAATCTTGTTTTATAAAAAACAGCTTTGCAAAAGAAATTTTTCCCTTTGGTTTATATAAATTTTATCCATTTTTAATTAATAAATTTGGGGGAAAATTTAATAATACCTGGACAAATAATAATTTTTAAATTTTCTTTGGGGAGAATAGTTTGTGGTGATTGTGCAAAGGACCCATCCAAATTGGGGCGGGGCACGAAGGGTTTAAACCCTTGTGGGATCTGATATGAGGTGTTGGCCCGACCCCTTTTAAACTTCCTTGGAGCTTTACTTTCAATTCCTTGATAATGGAGTAGTCACAAAGCGCTTGGAATTCTCTATCTTTCAGAGTGGTTGTTTTGCATTTTCTGAAATACATTTTACTGTGATCTCATTGCATTATTATATTTAAAAATATATAATTATAATATATAATATATATATTATATATGTCGTGCAAATAGGCAAAATTGCGATCTTGGTTTAAATGCAACTTTCATTTTCCCATATAGGACAAGTAAATATTTTTTTTTTTTTTTTTTTTTTTTTTTTTTTTTTTTTATTATCACACGGGCCCGATTCCCACGGGGCAGGGGGCCCAAAAAAGAAAAATTTTTCACCTCATTCACCCACACTGCCCCTTCCCAAAAGGGGTGCTTTAACAACAGTTTTTAAACGCAACATTACACCCCCCCTTTCAGAGTGCAGGCACTGTATTTTCCCATCCCAGGACTAAAGTCCGGCCTCCCGGTTTCCCTGACCCCTTCATAAATGTTACTTGCCCACACCCCACAGCACGTCAATATTAAAAACCTTTTTTCCCCCTTTTCACTCCTACAAACACCTCATGCATACCTGCTGGAAGCCCAAGCCCCTCGCACACAAAACCTCCTTTACCCCTCTCTCCAAACCCTTTTTCCTAGGCCGACCCCTACCCCGCCTTCCTTCCACTACAGACTGATACACTCTTGAAGTCATTCTTTTTTCCTCCTTTCCTCTACATGCCCCGAACCCCTCAAAAACCCCTTCCCTCAGCCCCTGGACAACATTTTGGAAATCCCGCACCTCCTCCTAATTCCCAAAACTACGATTCCTCATTTTTTTTCCACACCACACTTTGCCCTCAAAATACACTCCACTGCCCCCGCCTTCTCCTCGCTGCAACATTCATCCCCCCATCTTCACACCCAAAAGGCGTTGGTAAAACAACTCTCATACATTCCCCTCTTTGCCCCAAGGACAAAGTTTTTTTGTCTCCAAGACTCCTAGTGCACCACTCCCTTTTTTTTCCCTCATCAATTCTATTTTGTGTAGCAATAATTTCGCCAAAATCATTCTGAACCTAACGAAAAAAAATATTTCACTGTGTTTAGTATTAAATATTGTAAACAAATCAAAATATTTTTAGTTGGGGTTTGGGTTTAAAAAAAATTTTCTTTGTTATAATAAGGGTTTGGTAAATTTTTTCTAAGATGCTTTTTGGGGCAAAATAAAATTTTTTTTTTCATTAAAATTAATGAAAAAAAAATATATCTTTAAAAGCATAAGAGAAAATTTTAAAAAGGATTAATTTTAAAAGAGTTCTTGCTAATTAAACCCGTTTTACATATTCGACACGTTTTATTATCTATTAATATATATATATATATATAATAAAAAATATATATATAATATATATAAATAAAAATTAAATATATATATATAAAAAATTTATATATATATATATATATATAAATATATATATAAATATATATTATATATATATATATATAATATATATAAAATAAAATAAAATATTTGTAAAAAATATATATATAATTAAAAAAAAAAAAAATAAAATAAAAAAAAATTTTAATAAATTAAAATATAAAAAAAAAATTTTTAGAAATGCCTTCCACTAACTTTTTTAAAATAAAAAATAACACTTAGCGATAAAAGACGCAAACGCTACCAGCCGCCCCGCGACGAGGCTAGAGCTTCAAACCACTCAAAACGGCTTCAAAAAATTAAATTTGTAAATTATAAATTACCCCAGGGGGGTTTTAAAATTTCGCTTTTTCCTTCACTGAGGCTGACAAAATACAACTTTTTTGGACTCAAAAGCCCACCCCTTTACTGCCGACTATGGGTTTGTTACAAACTGTACCACAAGAAATTGAACATACCCCTTGCTCTTGTAACTAGCTATGGGGTTTTTCACACCTTCGACAGGGGATCGGGGACTTTTATAGAAGCTGAAGTGTCCTTGGGAATGCCACGTTTCCATTGTCTAGAAACGCCAGTGGTACACTATGTTCCCCCAAAATTTGTCTTTTTGTTCACAATCTTACACAAAGAAGCTGCACACTTCACTTAAGTGTTTTTGTGTTTTGTGAGACAAATTGTTTTTCACTAACGCACAATCGTTGTTCTTGTTGGTTATCCTGATCAGTGTCACCACAGTAAGCAAAAGTAATCTGAAGACGCCACGGCCCCGGCCGTCACGCCCCTTGCACAAAAAAAAAGCTGCCTAGTACTTTTTTCTTCCTTGCCACTTCTCGATGAAGAAAGCAGAAGGCTGATTCTTGCTGTCTTAAGCAAGACAACAAAGTCCACTATCTTACTATGGCAATAAAGAGGGGCAGGATTTTTCCCTTAATTGTCCTGCTAAAGTAAGAGATGTAAAGTCTCTTAAAAAACTACACTTTTGCAACACTGGACTTGCAAGGAGCAATGGTCGTTGACCACGTCACATATTCGTACGGCATCTGTATCAAATTACTCACGTAGCAGTAAAACAAGCCTTTCCCCCCTTCTGAAGGGCTGGGCCCCTCGGGGCGAAAGGGGCTGAAGGGGCTGAAGGGGGCTGATCCCCCCTCCCCTGGAGAAAATTTCTCCACAGGGGGGGGGGCGAGGTTCGCCAGGTGAACTATTCACACTTAACATTAAATTTTAAATTTTTTTCCACTAGCCACCACTGCTGTTGTTTTTTCTGAACAGCTAAGTCTGTGTGGTTTCGGAGATCTTTAAATTTTTTTTTCAACATTGTGTAATTCTAACGGCACTAGTTTTTTTTATTGTCCGCTTATTCACAAAACCCTTTGCTCAAAAAAAAACTGTCCGATAAATTCCATTGCATCAGGAATATGGTCAAATTTTTCCAAGGGCCTTGGGACCTGGGACCATAAATTCAAAAATCACTATGTCACCAGGTCTTAAGGACTTATGATTTTCAGGAACACCACTCCATAGAATGTTCTCTCAAGAGGTGAGATATTCTTCTCGCCAAATCTTTTTCCAACGTTCAATCACTTTTTAAAGGGTGTTTGAATTTACGCGGTTGCCAAGTTCGAAATAATGGGTCCTCTATATTTCTTTACCCATTCAGGGGAGGAACGGGTTTCACCCTTCTGCCAGGGAAAGTAAATAATGGATTTAAACACTTTAAATTGTCCAATCATGGGTAACATAATTAGAGGTCTGTTGTTAACTCAATTTCATTTCAGTCACAATTAGGGAATTCTCTAAGTCTTTCCTGACGAGAAGAGTTTTCCCTTTAAAACGTTTTACAATGCCGATCATTCTTTCATAAAATCCCCTGCCAAATGGGATTTAGGAGGAATGTATCTCCAACGACAACTGCGTTGTTTTCAGCATCTGTTTACTTCTGGTTGATCAAAGATCTTGCTTATAAAAGCAGCCCCAAAAAACAAAGTCGTTGCATTATCTAAATCTCATTTGGGACATCCCCTTTCTGGCGCAAACCTTCTGAATAATTTGAAAAAAGTTTCAGCGACATGTCAGTGGCTACTTCTAGTGTCTGCCTAGATGTACAAAAGGGAAACAAACAGATGTACACCTTGAAGGAACTTGCAACTGTTTTGGTTAAAAATTTATTGGCCCAGTTTAATCTACACCTGTCACCTAAAAGGGATGATATGACAAACCTTTCAGAGGGATAGGGAGTGACCGGATACTGACATACTCGCATACGTAGTGCGACAAGAATACATCCCTTATTTTTTTTTTCACACTTTGTCGACCTTGAGGGATCCATAGGTTGTCGTATATGACAAAGGTGTCAGCTACCCCACCATGTAACACGTTCTGTGGCGTTTTGCACAATCATTTTGTTAGCCAATGTTTATGGGGATCAATTTGGGTGATGGTTTTTTAGGTAGTGAAGAAATTTTTTTAAATTCCCCCCACATCTTATAATCTTTTCTGAGTGAGAAAAAGTCCTAAAAATTAATCATGACAGGGTTTTTTGGGGGTTTATCTTGTTTTCTAGAAATTTAATTCTTAGAGAAAAACATCTTTCGTATTTGTTTCACCCCAGTTTTAATGGTTTTCAAGATATTCATAATCAGGTTTTATTCCTTAATGAATTTAGGGCAAGAGCTGTAACCTTAAGAGTTTACCCAAAGATAGTATTTAGATCCATCAAGACATTTTGTCGTGTCTGCAGTAAATTTTCACAACTTATTTCTGCTGGTTCAACAACGTTTCTTTGGCATAATGCGAGCTTTTTTTCTGAGGCCAGTTATTTTTCATTAGAGAGCCAGGTCGGTCCGTGGAGCCAAATTTAATATCCCAAATTTCTTGATGGGACACCACGTGACAACATGTAGCGGTTTTCTTGGGGAGAACGTGGGGAAAAGGGTAACTCTCTGCATCTTTTTATTTCGCTACTTCTGTTCTATACATGACCAACTTACTCTTATTATTTCTTAAAAATTGGGGAACTGCTTCATTTTCACTCCAGATCACGGTTTTTTTCAATAGTGAATAGACAGCTAATCTTGTACCTACATAGAGTGCTGTTCATTACAATTGTGGTACTGTTATCTGACCTTAAGGGTGCTACCTGCCTTTGAAGTAATTAAGTGACTTTCATTCAGCATTACTCATGTAAGCTACAGCGCCATAACCTCTGGTTGACGCATCACAGAACACATGGTAATGTGTAATTGTTTCCCTCTTGACCTATTTTGGTCTGGAAATTTAATTTGTGAAGTTTTTAAACTCCCTGGATACTTCATCCCAAGCGATGACTCATTTCTAGAGGCAAGTTCTCATCCTATCCTATTTTGAGCTTTCCATGCATCTGCATAAACATTTTACCCTTTATGGTAATTGGTGAGACGAGTCCCTAGAGATACAAAACATTGTGTACCATCTGACAGTAAACACGTTTAGTGAGTGTACTGCATGATTTATTTTTATCCTTTGAGACTCAAAGTATCTTCCTTTGTTTCCAAGTAAGTCCCAGCATATTTTGTTGCAATCAGGAATTTCAGTTTCAGGGAAATCATCTTGATAAGTTCCCTTAATTGCTTTGAATTTTTTATTTCCACATCCTTAGAGGCATATTTCTTCCTTTCATCTCCTTGTAGCTTCTCTGTATAAGGATTTCAAATCCTCCTCTTTATTCAATACCTTGAAGATTGTCCACATAGAAAACTTTTCTTTAAGATTTCTATTGAAGGAACTTTCAGATTCCTTCAAAATGTGTATTAGAGTACTTCTAATAAGAAATGGAGAGGATGTGCACCAAACAATACTGGATTGAAACGATAAGTTTTCATCCATGACTTTGAGGATCTATGTGGATTTTCAGCCACAAAATCGAGTATAATCTCCATGATATCTTGTAGTCCTACTCTTAAGAAAGCTTTGAAAATATCAGCCGTGTAGGCATATGGAATTTGTGCGAAATTTCCATAAGCACGTCTACCAAGCTTTCTTCCAGTTAGTGAGGGTCCGGTCATCAGACCAGTCTTAAGAGACTTGCTACATCTTTATTTGCACGTGCGCTGCAATTAAAGATACCACACGTAGTGGAGTGGTTTTCAGAATCCTTTCTGACTCATGGTGAGGGGAGATAATGAGCGTTTGTCTCACTATCTTCGACTATTCCTCAATGAATTTAATTGTCCAACTGTTCTTGTATGATATTATCAAGACAGTCAGTAGCACCTGGATTCTTCTGAGCACATGTAATTTGTGCTTTCATTTGTCCCGCAAGCCATGGGATAATTGCTGAGGGCAGATGTGGTGAATTTTTATTTCCATGTTAGCCTAACCCGTACTGTCTCATCTATATATTTGAGCAGTGTCCAAATATTGGTTTATAAGTCTGAGACTCTTGTGGGCTTGTTATTTACATCAATACCTATCGCATCTAAATCCCACAACTTATCAACTGTTCCTTCATTTCTTCCAGAACGAAAATTATTGCTGTGTACATGATCAGCGGTTTATATTCTCGTAACTAGTACATTTCCACTGAATCAATATCAGCTTCTTTCCCACTTTGAGAGGAATGGGACCACATATCATGTGGCCGGTCCTGTCCAGCGTTTTCAGCAAGTGAACATCATTTTTTCTACTATAATTTTGCACAAAACAGTGATAATATTCACTACTTCCATGATTAACAATTGGACTAATTTGTGTCCCGTGCTGTATGTCAGGACAGGCAACTTTACCTTAGCTGCTTTACAGTGGCCTGCAACTGTTTCTTTAATCCCCGATCCTGCACAACTTAGCAAATCATCTACGTGACCACAGCTTCTACTGTCTTTTTCCCTGTTTCCTAGACCAACAGATGATTTTCTGGCTAGGTCATATGTCAGTTTTACCAATAATTGTGGAAAAAACCAGCTATATCTAACTGATTTTGGGCATAGGTTTTTATTCAGTTCTGCAGCACTGTTCTTCTTATGAAGGACCTTGTGAGCCTTGATCAAATAAAGTAGCACTTGTTTGTGTAATATATTAGATAATCAACTCGATGCTATCGGGAGAGCAGTTGCTTTAAACTTATCTCTCACATTTAATTATGCTGTTGCTTGTTGACTTTCTGATCTGTGGAAAGTCTGCTGCTGTCAGCAAAAGTATTTGGGCATAATGCTGTATGATGCATACCTTTCAATTAAAACACATCTTCATGAGCATTTACCTCCCTTGTGTTCACCTAAACACTTGATGCACCTTTTCAGCTGATAACACCGTTGTTTACGTGCCTCCATAATTGTACTGAATACACTACTGTGCCCAATGTGTGTTCCATCACACAGTAAACATTTTGGAGTACGTTTAATGTGTGACAGTTTTTTTACTGTCTGTCCTTATTCACAGCTTGATAAATGCCTATTATGGGATTTTCCCATTATGTGGTTTAGTGGAGTAGGTTATACTCTTTTTATACTGAGTTGAATGCTTATTATCCACT
Organism: Cherax quadricarinatus; assembly: GCF_026875155.1. Lineage (NCBI taxonomy): Eukaryota > Metazoa > Arthropoda > Malacostraca > Decapoda > Parastacidae > Cherax > Cherax quadricarinatus. Next base: position 92,478,219 of record NC_069405.1, on the reverse strand, counting down.
GGATTGTGTGGATTTTTCATCTTGTCTCGTTGCTTGCATGCATGAACTATTGTTTGTAAAACCATTGCTTAATTTCTTCCAAGTGAAATAGCGTTTATTGAACATAATATTTAATCTTTCAATAGTTTGTGGTGTCAACTTATCCTTGTACAATACCACTGAAAAACCATCACATTGCCTATCATATTTTAGCATCTAGAGATCTGAAGACATTGTCTAATGTAATACTAAAATGCCTGTAAGTCTGGAAAACAATGTTTGGGTGGCTTCAAGCTTGATATTAAGACGGCATGTCTAACTCTAGCCTTGTCAAGCATCGAAATAATTGTCTCTGCCTAAGACACGTAAGCTATAGATAATTAACTTTAACCACCGGAAATGACTAAAATCATGTTCAATAGGGTTCTCCCTTACAAGCATTTAAGAAGGTAAATTTAACTTAGCAATCTCAATCTATGTCAGTTCGTGAATTTAACTTGGAAAATGAAAACGCACTAATGAATTCTTCATAATTATGACCTTGGAAAATAGTAATACAATGTAGGTAATCTTGGTAATGGACACTTGTTGTTGTTACAGGTGTAACAGTGTTGGCCACTATTTACAGTAGGTCTCTGTGACAGAGTATTGCGGCATGATATCCGTACTCCTGTCCACCTTAATTGTTGATTACTAAAAGTATCCAAAACATTTTTAATTTCTCCTCCGCTGGATCGATTCAAGAAATTTATGTCATAATGTGTATAGTCTGAATAATTATTTCCAGACGATCTGTAAATAACCAAATTTGACCTCAAGATCATCAAATCTATGTTTGTAATCTTGAGTAAATCTATACAGAGCTGAAATTCTTAATTTTCCTAATTGTGTAATCTTAGTCTGTAAAGACTGAAACTAGAGTTTTCAAAACAGCCATTTTAATGGTAATACTGGAAAAACTCTAGCACCACACGTTAGAGTGTTTAAAAACACTTTACTCTATAAACAGCGAAGTTTTCTTGTTGTGCGTAAGTCACAAAAATCGAGTCAGACATTACTGACCCACTAAGCTTAACCTCAGGTCAATGACCATGAAGGTACACAGTACAATGTGCTGGTGTTTATGGCTTGAGTTTGCTGTGATCACCTGACCACGATGATTAATTGTAAATAACGAAGTTATACCACTTCATTCACTAAACACAATAAATTGTTCACTGTATAACTGTAAATCACCGTGAAATTACTTACGCATATAGTAATGTCACTGTAATAAATATTTGAAAACTTACACGTATATATAAGTTCCTTTAATATAACAGGTAGAACTATTAAGAAACAAACTTTAACACATCTTGTCTCTTAATTTCTGTTTATTATACATTATAAACACTATGCGTATATACACCAGACAAACTGAAAACATTCACTTAGGGTTGTTTTTGTCAGTAGTCAGCGATTTTCGAGATTGGAGCAGTGTTTTTTTGCCGGGTACCATCCGCGTTTTCCTTATTGGTAGGAGTCACCCAGCTCCCGTTTTTCTTGGGGAACGCTGGGTGAGCGTGTTGAGATTTTTGGCCTTACCTGCCGTGTTTATTATAACATATAATGAACACTTCTCTGATAAATGACAGCAAATTGTCTACACACCGCCCCTCAGGCAACGAGGTCTAGAAGCTGTCGAAACCATCACAACAGTGTGCCTTGTCAAGAGATAAAATTTGTAAAGTATAAATTACCCTAGGGGTGTTTATGTCAGCATATTTCATTCGATGATGGCGACGAATACATTACTTGTTTGGAACTCAAAAGTCCACACCTTCCTGCCGATAATTAGGTTGATTACAAACTCCTTGTGACTCAAGATTGCGCAATCCCCCGACTACAAGAAATTCGTAACATCCTTGCACTTTGTAACATGAGCCTATAGGTGTACTCACACCTCTTCACAGATATCGGTGACTTGATAGAAGCTTAATGTCCTGGATGTCCACTCCTCCATTGTCTAGGAAATGCAACACTGGTACACTTTGTTCAGCAAGCATTTGACTTTATTGTTCAACAATGTATCAACAAAGAGAAGCTGATCACCACTTCTCTAAGTGTTTTGGTGTTAGAGACACTTTGTTCACACTAACGCACAGATCAGTATATCCTGGCGTCCAGTGTCACTCATAGAGAGCAAAGATAGTCTGCCCAGACGCCACAGTGCTCCATGATTCTCTGCCCCCATCACAAAAAAAAAAACGCTGACCTAGTCCGTTGCATCCATGTCACCTCCTCGATGAAGCAAAGCAGAATGTTTGTTTACTTGCTGTTACTAAGCAGAACAACAATGTAACCTATTTTACTATGGTAATAAAGTGGGAGCAGGATTTTCCTTAAATGTTTGCTAATTAAGAGATGTACTGTCCTCTATAAAATACACGTTGCAACAACCGCTGCAAGGAGGCAGAGGTCACTTGATTTACTTGGCATAGCATCTGGATCAATTACTCACTCTAGCAGTAAACAAGACGCTCGCCCCTTCTGAGTGGCCCCCCAGGGCTGAGAGGCTTGGCCCCTCAGGGCTGAAAGGGCTGAGGGGCTGATACCCCCCTCCTGGAGAAAATTTCTCCACACTTGGGGGGCGCAGAGGTTCGCTGCAGGTGAACTATTCATTACGTTTAACATTAATTTGAATTTCTCACTCGCCACCCACTGCCTGCTTTGATTTTCTGAACAGCTTTTAGTCTGTGTGGTTTCTGAGAATCACTAATTTTGTTTTTCAACACTGTGTAATTCAAACGGCAACTAGTTTATTATTGTCCGCTTATTCACTGCACCTTTGCTTAAAAACATCAACTGCCTGAGATTCCATTTTGCATCAGGACATATGGTCACAATTTTTCCAAGTGTCATTGGGACCTCGGGACCATCATTGTCGATAATCACTATGTCACCCGTCTTAAGGACTACGATTTTCAGGAACACCAGCCCCTAGAATGTTCTCTCACTGAAGTGAGATTTGTCCTTCTCGCCAAAGTTTTCTCCCAACGTCAATCCACTTTATTAAGTGTTTAATTTTACGTCTGAGTTGCACAGGTTCGAATAAGTAGGATCCTTTATGATTTCTTATCAATCATGGAGGAACAGGTTCGAGCCTTCTGCCATGGAGTAAAATGAGATGTACTTAAACACTTCTAAATTGTCCAGGATCATCGTAACTAATGTTAGAGGTCTGTCGTTTGAACTCCTATTTCCATTTCCATCACAACTGATGGAATTCTTCTAATCTCTTCTCTGACGATGAAGAGCTTCCTAAACAACATTTTACAAAAGCCTGATCATTCTCTCATAAAATCCGCCGTGCCCATGGAGTATTTAGGAGGAAGGTATCTCCAACCGGAAAAAAAAACCCCCCAAACTGCGTTGATTCAGCATCTTTTGTACATCTGGTTGATCAAAGATCTTGCTTAAATAAGCAGCACCAGCAAACAAAGTTCGTTGCAATTATCTGTAATCATCAGTCTGGACAGCCCTTCGTGCTGCAAACTTCTGAATAATTGGATAAAAGTTTCAGCAGACATGTCAGTAGCTACTTCTAGATGTACTGCTCTAGTTGTAGCACAAGTGATACAAACAGATGTAGCACCTTGATGGGAACTTTGTCAACTGTTTCGGTTAAAATTATTGGTTCCAGTGTAATCTACACCTGTCACTCGTCAATGGAGTGATATGACAAACTCTTTCAGAGGGATATGGAGGTGACCTGGATACTGACATACTCGCATATTCGTAGTGAACGACCAGTAAATACAGTCCTTTATTTGTTTTTTCCACACTTGTCGACCTGAGGTATCCAGTAGGGATTTCGTATATGACAAAGTGTGTCAGCTACCCCACCATGTAAACAACTTACTGTGGGCGCTTTGCACACAATTCAGTTTTGTTAGCCAATGATTCTTGGGGATCAATATTGGATGGTATGGCTTCTTTAGTAGTGAAGAATTAAGAATTACTTCCTCGACATCTTATAATATTTTCAAGTTTACCTGAGTTTTTACCTGGAGAGATTTCGGGGGTCAATGCCCCCGCGCCCCTGCTGTGACCAGGCCTCTTGGTGGATCAGCGCTGATCACAGGCTGTTGCTGCGTGGCTGCACGCAAACAACGTACGAGCCACAGCCCGGCTGGATCAGGAACTGACTTTAGGTGCTTGGTCCATGCCAGCTTAAAGACTGCCAGGGGTCATGTTGGTAAACCCCCTTATGTTGCTGGGAGGCGTTGAACAGTCTCCCGGGCCCCTGCACTTATTGTATATCTCTAACGTGCTAGGCCACCCCAGCTTTTCATTGGGGGGATGGTGCGATCGTCTGCCAAGTCATTTGCTTTCGTAGTGAGTGATTTCGTGTTCAATTCGGTACTAGTCCCTCTAGGATTTTTCCAGTGTAGTAATCAAGTATCTCTCCCTTCCTGCGTTCCAGGGAATACAGGTTTAGAAACCTCAGCGCTCCCAGTAATATGAGGTGTTTTATCTCCGTTATGCGCGCCGTGCAAGTTCTCTGTACATTTTCTAGGTCGGCAATTTTCACCTGCCTTGAAAGGTGCTGTTAAGTGGCAGCAAAATTACCAGCCTAGATAGAACAAGAGTAGACTCAGAAGAGTGTCATCAGTGGGCTTGGCCTCCTAGTTTTTGAAGGTTCTCATTATCCCATCCTGTCATTTTTCTAGCAGATCGAATTGATTACAATTTATGGTCAGCTTTGAAGTGAGAATCCTCCGACATAATCACTACTCCCCAAGTCTTTGACGTTGTGTTTCGCTCAATTTTGTTGGCCAGAATTTGTTTTGTACTCCCTGATGAAGATTTAATTCCTCATGTTTACCATATCTGAAATTAGTCCTAAAGAATTAATCATAACAGGTTTCTTTGGTGATTTATCTTGTGTTTCTAGAAATTTTATATTCTGTAGAGAAAACTCTTTCTTTTATAGTTTTCATCACGCCCAGTATTTAATGTTTCAAGACATACATAATCAGGTTCAACTTCCCTTTAATTGAATTTTAAAGACAAGAGCCTGTACTCTTAAGAGTTTACCCAAAGATGAGTAATTAGATCCATCAATGACTATTTCTGTTGTGTCTGCAGTATTTACACAACTTATTTCGTGGCTGTGTTCAAGCAGACTGTTTCTTCTGGCATAATGTGAGCTTTTTTTGCTGAGTCCAGTTTTTTCATTAGAGAGCCATTTCGGTCCGTGGAGCCATAATTTTACTATCCACAAATTTCTTGAGTGGGACACCACGTGACAACATTCAGCTGACATTCTTCATTGGTAGAGACGTGTAAGAAAGAGATGAATCTCTCTGCACTCTTTTTATTTCTGCTACTCTGTTCCTGTACATAGACCAACTTACTCTTAATGTCTTACCACGGAGAACTGCCTCATTATCACTCTAGATCACGGTTTTTTCTCAATAGTGAGATTGATCAAGTACTTGTTGAGATAGACAGCTAATTTTGTACCTACATAGAGTGCTGTCTTTCCATTGTGGTACTGTTCTGACCTTCAAGGGTGCTACTACCTGGCCTTGAAGTAATTAAGTGCACTTATCCTTTCAGCATTACTCATGTAAGCAACAGCCGCCATAACCTTGATGACGCAAATTAACACAGAACACATGTTAATGTGTACTTGTTTCCCTCTTGCCCTATTGTACTGGTAAATTTAATTGATGGTTGTTTAAACTCCCTGGATATTCATCCCAAGCATGACTCGTTTCTGAGAGGCAAGTTCTCATCCCAATCCTAGTTTGAGTTTCCACGCAACATGCATAAGCATTTTACCTTTATGTGTAATTGGTGAGACGAGTCCCTAGAGGATCAAAAACATTGTGATACCTCTGCAGTAAACATCGTTTAGTGAGTGGTACTGCAGATTTATTGTTTTATCCTTTTGAGACTCAGAGTATCTTCCTGTGTGTTCCAATTATGTCCAGCATATTGTTGCATCAGGAATTAGTTCAGGGAATCTTCTTTGATAAGTTCCCTTAATTGCTTTGAATTTTGTAATTCCACATCCTTAGAGGGCATATTTGCTTCTTTCATCTCCTTGTTAGCGATCTCTGTATAAGATTTCAAATCCTCCTCTTTAATCACAGTACCTTGCAGATTGTCCACATAGAAACCATTTCTTTAAGACTTCTTGAAGACTTTCAGATTTCTTCAAATGTTATTTAGATTAGCTTCTAGTAAGAATGGAGAGGATGTGTCACCAAATAATACTGATTTGAAACGATAAGTTTTCACAGGACTTTGAGGATCATGTGGATTTTCAGGCCACAAGAATGCGAGTAAAATCTCTATCAATTCTGTAGTCCAACTACTCTTAAGAAAGCTTTGGAATATCAGCCGAGTAGGCATATGGGTTTTGTGCCGAAATTTCCTAAGAACGTCTCCAAGCTTCTCAGTTAGTGAGGGTCGCGTCATCATACAGTCCATTAAGACTTGCTACTTCTTTTTTATTGCACGTTGCGCTGCAATTATATACAACACGTAGTGGAGATGGTTTCAAATCTATTCTGACTCCATGGTGCGTGGAGATAATGACGTTTGTCTTCAACTTTCTTCGAACAATTTCCTCAAAATGAAATTTTATTGTCCAACTGTACTTGTATATATATAATAGACATCAGTGAGCTCTGGATTCTTCCTGATGCTCATGTATTTGTTCTTCATCTGTCCGAAAGCCATGCGATAATTGATAGGCAATGTGTGATTTAATATTCCATGGGTAACGCTAACCCAAATACTGTCCCAACCTTTATATTACAGGTCCAAATATTGGTTATAAGTCTGATGACTCTTGTTGGCTTGGTTATTACATCAATACCTATCGCATATCTAAATCCCACAACCTTTATCACCTGGTTCATTCATTTCTTCCAGCAATGATAATGTTTGCTGTGGTACATGATCATAAATCACGGTTATTCTCGTGAACTAAGTACATTTTCCACTGAATCAATATCAGCATCTTTCCCACTTTGAGAGGGAATGGGACCACAATCATGTGGCCTCCTTCTGTTTTCAGCAAGTGAACATCATGTTCCTTACTAATTTTGCACTAAACAGGGGTGATATAATCACTTCCAATGAATAAATCAATTGACTAATTGTGTCCGTCTGATGTCAGGACAGGCTAACTTGACCTTAGCTGCTTTCAGTGCGCAACTGTTTTCTTTTAATCCCTGGATCTGCACAGATTTAGGCAAATCATCTACTACCCAGCTTCTACTGTCTTTTTTCCTGTTTCCTAGACCAACATGATTCTGGCTAGGTCATATGTCTGTTTACCAGAATTGGGAAAAAACCAGCTATATCTAACTGTATTTGGCATAGTTGTTTTATTCAGTTCTGCAACACTGATCTTCCTTTAAGAAGGCCCTTTGTGAGCCTTGATCAATAGTGTTAGCACATTGTTTTGTGTAATTTATTACTAACTCAACTCGATCATCGGAGAGCAGTTGCATAAAAACTTATCTCTCACATTTTAATGCTGTGCCTTGTTTGACTCCTGATTCTGTGGAAGTCTGCTGCTGTTCAGCAAAAAGTATTTGGTGCATAATGCTGTATGATGCATACCCTTGCATTTAAAACACTTCTTCAGTGAGCATTTTTCCTCCCATGTGTTCACCTAAACACTTGATGCATCTTTCAGCTGATGAACACGTTGTTTACGTGCCTCCATTGATGTGTATTGAAATACAATACTGTGCCAATGTGTTCCATCACAAAGTACACATTGTTGGGAGTACGTTAGTGTGACAGTTTGTTTACTGTCTGTGTATTCACAGCTGATAAAAGCTATATGGATTTCCCATTATGTGGTTTAGTGGGATAGGTATACTCCTTTTTATAACTGAGTTGAAGGTTTATTATCCACTGATTTGTGGATTTTCCAATCTTGTCTCGTGGCTTGCATGCATGAAACTATTGTTTGTAAACCATTGCTAATTTCTTCGACAGTGAAATAGCCGTTTTAATGAACCATAATATTTAATCGTTCAACAAGTTTTGTGGTGACAACTTATCTTGTATGGATCAATACCACTGATATCCAATCAAATTGTCTAGACATATTTGCCACCTAAGATCTGAGACTATTGTCTAAATGGTAATTCTAAATGCCTGTAAGTCTGAAAACAATGTTTTGGGTGGCTTCAACTTGATATTAAGACTGCATGTCTAACTCTAGCCTTGTCAGCATCAAGTAATTGTCTCCTAAGACACGTAAGGCTATTTGATAATTACCTTTAACCCCCGAAATGACTAAATCAGTTCCATAGGGTCTCCCTTCACAGACCTTTAAGATGAATTGAACTTAGCAATCCATCTTGCCAGTTCGTGAATTTACTATGGAAATGAAAACCACTAATGAATTCTTCATAATTATGCCTTTGAAAAATAGGTAAGACAATGTAGGTAAGCTTGGTAATTGGGACACTTTTGTTGTTACAGGTGTAACAAGGTGTTTACCACTATAGTAGGTCTCTGTGACAGAGTTTTATGGCAGATAGCCTGTACTCCTGTCCACCTTAATTTGTTGATCACTAAAAGTATCCAAAACATTTTAATTTCATCTTCAGATGGATTATTCAAGAAATTATTTTCATAATGTGTTAGTCTGAATTAATTATTCCAGACGTTGTGTAAGAAATTAAAATTTTGCCCTCAAGATCATCAAAATTATTTTTGTTTTTGAGAAAAACTAAAAGACTGAATTGATTTTCAATTGTGTAATCTTGTCTTTTAAGACTGAAACTGAGTTTTGAAAAAACCCATTTTAGGTTACGGAAAATTCTAGCACCATTAGGTGTTTAAAAAACACTGTACGCTTAAAAGCGAGTTTTTGTTTGTTAAGTCGAAAAATCGGTCCACTATGCCAAAAAGCTTAACTAGGGTAAATGACCAGGGGTACAGAGTACATATGGCTGGTGTTTATGGCTTGAGTTTGTTTTGTCGCCTGCCAAAGATTTAAAATTAAATAACGATGTACACTTCATTCCTTACACTTAAAAACTGTAAATACATGGAATTTTATTACACATATATAAATTTCAGTTAATTGTTTTTAAAAAGTTTACACTTTAATAAGTTCCTTTAATATAAAGGTTATCTAAAGAAACAAACTTTAACAAAATCTTGTCCTTAATTCTGTTTAAAAACATTATAAACACATGTGTATATACCTCAGAAAATCGAAATAAGTTGGGTTGTTGTGGTAGTCAGCGATTTTCGAGTTTGGGAGCTGGAGCAGGGTCCCAACCCCCGTTTTTTTGTTGGGTGAGTACCCGCTCCCTTTTTTCTTTGGGTGAACGCTGGGTGAGGCCCCTTTTCTTTTGGCTGCCATTTTGTGTTTGAGTCTGGAGGGACTCATATATACTGATTTATATTGAAAAATATTTTTTTAAGTTTTTTTCGAAGGACCTTGGCTCGTAGGTTTTTTACACTGTATACAACGTATTTGGGACCAATGGGGTTTTTAAACCGGGTTTCCACGACCAAAAGTTGAGAAAGGTTTTTACCCGCTAAGCTTATTTTTATAAATTTAAAATATGGGAAACACTTAGTGATAAAAAGACAAAAATTCGTCTACACGCCCCCCCTGCAGAGAGGTTTTAAATTGTTGTATGATCACAAGGGCGGAAAAAAAGATCAAAATATAAAAAACAATAATTTACCCCCTGGGGGGTTTATGTCAGCATATTTCATTCTCAAATGGTGAAAAATTACTTTTTTGGACTCAAAAGTCCCACTTAAACTGCCGACACTGGTTATTACAAACTCCTTGGATCAAGAACTGCGCAGTCCCCCGTACTAAAAGAAATTCGAATACCCCCCTTGCTCTTGTAGGTGACTATGATGTTCTTCACCTTCGACAGATATCGGACTTGTTAAAGCTGAAGTGCCCTTGGATGTCCAGTTTTCCCATAGTCTGGAATACCACACTGGCACACTAGTTCCACAAGATTTGTTTTATTGTTACAATCTTATTTTAAGAAAGATCACACTTTTTAAAAGTGTTTATTGTGTTTTTGAGCATTTTGTTCCACTAAGGGCCCCACAGATCGTTCTTTGTTGTTATCCTGGCTCTGCACTCTCGTAGAGTAAAAAGAAATCGAAGATGCCACAAGCCCCACGCCGTCACTGCCCCCCGCCAAAAAGGAAAAAATGACATAGTACCTTTGCTTCCCTTTCCCCTTTCCCCCCATGAGGCAAACGAATGTTTTAAAATTTTTGTTTAAGCATGACAACAATGTCCCCATCTTTTCTAGGTAATAAAGTGGGGGGCAGGTTTTTCCTTTAATGTCCTGCTAAGGGAAAAGGGTGTTCGGCCCTTATTAAAAATCACTTGCAAAACTGGACTGCAAGGAGCGGGGGCGCTTGACACATCGCATATGGACTGTTCTGGGATCAATTTTCCGCTGTAGCAGTAAAAAAGATATTTTTCCCCCTTCTGGAGGGCTGGGCCCCTCAGGGCTGAAAGGGGTAAAAGGGGTAAGGGGGGTTACCCCATCCCGGAGAAAAATTTTTCCACAACATCCCAATCATTTTCCTTCATTCGCACAAATCCACACACCCTTCACACATCCCCCCTTTTACAATTTTTTTCTTTTTTTTTTCAGTAAACTGTAAGGGAAAAAGGGGTTACTAGCCCATTTTTCCCGGGATTTTAGTGCTTTTACAACATGCATGATTACGGAGGAAAAATTTTACCCCTTCCCCCGGATTAAAAGGAAAAAAAAAAATAAGAACAAGAACTCTTAAGATAAAAAAAAAAACTCAGATTTACAGTATAAATAAATGTTTTCATTTTGTGTGTGGACCTAAATTAAGTAGAAAATAGCAAAAATGTACCTGTAATTTTGCTTTTTTGAACAGCAAAAAGACACTTGCAAACCCCACCTCATGTAAAACAAATTTCAGGGCCCCGTTTTTCACTATTAGCAAGACGGAGTACCCCCCTGGGTGGTTGTGTCTCCAACCTATACCCAAAAATATTAATCTGTCTTCTTTCTGAATACCCTTTTCGTTACAATTCGGGTTTACTGACTGCTTGTTTGATTTAATGTGATTGTGTGTTTGAAAACGTATGATTTAACGTCACTGAGTTTGGTTTGTAAGTGTAATTTTGTTTGCGTAAACGTTTCGGCTTGTGTGCGTGAACGTGTTTGCCTGAGAACGTGAAGGGATTATCTTTCTCTCATCATCCTGAGTGAGTCATTGAGCTTGTGATATACACGACTGATGTGAGGGAGCAGGAGAGGACCATCGGAGTGAGGCGGTTCAGAGGAGCCAGACTTGAGAGGGAAGATCTGAGGCGACTGAAAGGAGGAGTGACGGAAAAGGGGAAGAGCCGGGGAGAAGGGTTAAAGGGCACGGGAGGGGGATGAGAGAGGGTGGGCAACATCAGACGGGAAGGCGTGACGCCTGGCAAAGGAAGCAGAGGGGTGGAAACGTGAAGCTGCTGACCGGTGTCGAGTGAGGCGGCGGACACCGTGTGAGGATGGCGTGGAGAGAGAGAGAGAGAGAGGAGAGAGAGAGAGAGAGAGAGAGAGAGAGAGAGAGAGAGAGAGAGAGAGAGAGAGAGAGAGAGAGAGAGAGAGAGAGAGAGATACTGCTTAATAATTCTAATATTATCATATGAACATAGAGAGACTGGCTGCCCAGCTGCCCCTTGGGTTTTATTCCCAGTGTATTGTGTCACCTGCAAGACTGCTTTATCTTTGTCTAACACATTAAAAAATTGATCTTCTATTAATCAGGAAGCAAAATGGGGAAATATGAGAAGACAGAGAGAGGAAGAGAGAGAGAGGAAATTGGGAGGAGGGAAATAAAGGAGTACTAGAACAATAGATGGTTTTGAAGGGGGAATTAGATGAGTATAAGGGATGAAAAGAAGGGGATAAGGGTAATAGATGGAAGGGATGAGGAGTTAAATGAGTGAATACTCACTCTGAGTGAAATAACGCCACAGCATTATTACTATTAAATATTAAATATTATTACTATTAAATTTAACTTCTCAGAAAACTTGCATTAAACTAGAAGCCAAGTCTGGAAGCCAACTGCAACGTTGTAGGATTTTACATTATCCACAACAAACGTTTATCTTTCAGAAACCACATTGTGTAAGTCACACCACCACATATCTATGATTTATACAAACCTTAATTTACTTGTTTTACACAAACTTTAGAGTACCTATGTCTCATATAAATCACAATTTATATAGTATGCAAGAAATAATGCACCTATATCTAAATAAACCAGAGTTTACCTATCTCTTACATAAACAATAACTTACCGTTGCCTTATATAAATCCCTAAATAGCTACTTTAAATAAACTACAACATTCATATGTCTTCTTTTAACCAAAACACTCCTACGACTGACACAGACAACAACATTCCTATGACTGACACAGACAACAACATCCTAACTGACACACACAAGTAACCCTCACACAGTGCACCTGTGAACGGGGTCCCACAGGGTCGGTCCTAGCCAGTGCTATTTTTGGTTATGGTAACGACATGACGAAGGGTTAGACTCAAAGTGTCCTGTTTGCAGATGATTGAGTCAATGAGGAGAATTAAATCTGATGAGACCAGGCAGGATTCAAAGAGACTGGACAGGACTGGACACCTGTCCGACAAATGGTTCTCGAATTTAATCCTGCAAATCAAAGTCATGGAAGATAGGGAAGCACAGAAGACCACAGACAGATGTATAGGCTATTGTGATCCAAAGACTGATCACAAACACTCCTAAGGAAAAGATTTGGGGTGAGTATACAGACCGAGCATGTTCTCGGAAAGCAACATCAATCAGAAACAGACTTGCATTATGGGGTCTCTGAACCTGGACAGCATTCCGACACTAGTAAGGATCATTCTAAGAACGTACACGTGTTATTCAGGCCCATACTGGGTATGCAGCACCTGTTTGACCGCATGATAATGCACTCATGAAACTAGAGAAATTACAAGGTTTGCAACAGGTTAGTTCAGAGTAAGGGGAATGTCCTATGAAGAATAGGATTAAGGGAATCGGCCTGACGACATCTGAGGACAGGAGGGTCAGGGGAGACATGATAACGACATATAAAATACTGCGTGCAATAGACAAGGTGGACAGAGGACAGGATGTTCCAGGTAGGGGACACGAACAAGGGTCCACCAATTGGAAGTTGCAAGAACAAATGAGTAGAGAGATAGTAGGAATATTTCTTCAGTCATAGAGTTGTAAGGCTGGATAGCCTGAAATGACTAGGGTGGCGAACCTACACAGTTTTTAAGACGAGTTTGATAAAGCTCATGGACGGGGAGAGTGAGGCCTGTAGCAACCGTGAAGAGGCGGGGCCAGGAGCTAGGACTCGACCCCTGCAACCACAAATAGGTGAGTACAAATAGGTGAGTACACTGTTCTAACACATTACACAATAACCTACCGTCAAATAAGCCTGACGTCTGTGGTAGGTAAATTATTAGAATCAATTGTAGTTGATATTATTAGAAGTCACCTTGACGAGCATAATCTAATAAGTCTCAGCATGGATTCACGAAAGGTAGGTCCTGCCTGACAAATTTACTAACGTTCTTCAATAAAACATTGGAGGCAGTAGACAATGATAAAGGATGTGATGTTTATTTTGATTTCAATAAAGCCTTAGAGTACCTCACAAACCACTCTTTAAGAAAAGTGGCTGCTCATTGTATAGGAGGAAAAGTTCTAACATGGACAGAGGCAAGGCTTACCAACAGAAAACAGACTTTGCATTAATGGGGTCAAATCTGAATGGGGACCAGTCACTAGTGGCCTTCATAAGGATCAGTTTTAGGCCCATTGTTGTTCATGATTTACATTAATGACCTTGATGAAGGAATTACAAGTGACATGAGTAAATTTGCTGATGATACAAAATAGGCCAATTAATTGATTCTGAGGAGAATCCAAATGAACTCCAGGAGGATTTGAAGAAATTAATATCTTGGTCTGAAAAGTGGCAGATGCAGTTTATTTTTATTTTATTATCACACTGGCCGATTCCCACCAAGGCAGGGTGGCCCGAAAAAGAAAAACTTTCACCATCATTCACTCCATCACTGTCTTGCCAGAAGGGTGCTTTACACTACAGTTTTTAAACTGCAACATTAACACCCCTCCTTCAGAGTGCAGGCACTGTACTTCCCATCTCCAGGACTCAAGTCCGGCCTGCCAGTTTCCCTGAACCCCTTCATAAATGTTACTTTGCTTACACTCCAACAGCACGTCAAGTATTAAAAACCATTTGTCTCCATTCACTCCTATCAAACCATTCATCACAACCTTCCTGCTATGTATAAGACTGATGAAGCCACTGTGTGCCGAAACGTTTCTTCAGTAAAGATCCCCATGTGTTGCGTATGTGTCTCAATTCTTCAACTTGTCGGTTTTCAAAGTATTAATCACATCTGTCAGACACTGCATCATCATGGGATCTTGATACAAAGAATTCTTCAAAACTTGTCCAATCTTAGAACGATGACCTACTTAGACTAGTGGATGGTACCACTATGACCCCGCATCCTCCTGCTTCGCCTCGCCTGACTACAGTATATAAGACGGCCCTGTGCTGTACTTTCTACAAGTCCTGGCATGGGTCTCAATCTTGCGATTGAGACCCGTGCAAGCACTCACGGGCAACAGCTTGTCTGGTTCGTTGACTCCATGGTACACTAGTGTGGCCGCAGTCATCTCTGGGTCTTCTTCGGGAGGGGATATCAGTGCTAGTTGCCTGCGGAGTGTCTCTGTAACTTCGCACTCCAGAAGATAGTGTGTTAGGGGGCGCTGGACAACGTGCTGGCAGTTCTGGCACATCTCCTTCTCGGCGTTGTCTACCATCATCTTGGCTGTGGGAAAGCCCAAACGAAGCCGATGGATGGCAGTACACTGGGTTCTGGACCAGCTTCTATCATATGGAGGGGGTTCTCCCTGAGTCGCTGCTCAGTACCACTGTTGAGATGGGGTATCACCTAAGACCGCCATAAGTTTCATTGCTCTGGCAGCCACCAGTTTGGTCTGTCGTAAGCTGATGGGAACAGTAATCCCAACATGTGGATAGTCTGTGGCTGCCTTGGCTGCATCGTCTACCGCCTCATTTCCCCGGATGCCAGCATGGCTGGGGATCCAGTTCAATGTCGATCTGTTACACTGAACCTCTAAGGCTGTCAATATGCTCAGGATCGATGTGATGAGGTGAACATTGTCTTGTGGTTGAGGATGGGAGAGGGCATTGATTGCAGAGGTGGAGTCAACATGTATGACAGGTCGGAGTCGATGTCGTAGGGCATGTGACAATGGCTGATGAATCGCCACCAGCTCAGCTTGAAGGATCGTGCAGTGGTCAGGGAGTCGCCAGCCTTGTGTGTGACCATTGTGGTACAGTCCCGCTGCTGCTCTCTTCCTGTCAGGGTCGACAGAACCTTCTGTGAAATACACTGCACATGTGCGTCCCTCTGCCAGTGCCATGCTTGTCTCGGCAAGATTGCTGAGGGTGTCTTGACTGCAGAGACGCTTAGAGATGGGTAGTTGCATGACGCAAACATCTGCCGGATCTGGGCGCCAGGGAGATGGTGGATGATGCCCAGCAACAGGAAGGTCACAACTCTTCTCAAGGAGCAGTTGTATAGGCAGCAGCTTCCGCCCAGCAGCACAAAACGAACGAATCCAGGAGTAGTCCGTGAAGAGAGTTGAATCTCGTCTCATGGTTACCAATGTCCGTTTTCTTAGTGGGGTACCTTGCTGCCCGTACAGCAAATCCTAAAAGAATCACGCACCCTGCAGAACTAGGTCTTTTACCTTGATCCGAGGACATACGGTGGTGTGGATGCCTCAGAGCTAATTTCATTTTACCCCCCGTTTGGTGCACTAGCCTCCACGAGCAGTATATATATATTATTGTAACCACTGGAGTGTGGTATTGAATCAATAACAACACTGCGAGTAGCCGAGGACTCGAACTCATGTCGTTTTGGCCCTCCTTATGGGGAGCAAAAATCCCATGACGCCCACCAGACCAGCAAATCCTACAAAAAATAAGCACCCAGCAGAGCTAGGTGTTTTCCCATGATCCGATGATATATGGTGTTGTGGGTGCCTCAGAGATAATTTCATTCTACTCTCAAAACTACATGAGTTCGAGTCCTCGGCTAGTCGCAGTTTGTCAATGATTCAATAACAGTCGTCCGTGGTTACAATAAGACATATATACTGCTCGTGGAGGCTACTACACCACACGGGGAGTAGAATGAAATTAGTTTTGAGGTAGCTACAGCACCGTATATCCTCGGATCATGGTAAAACCTCTAGCTCTGCTGGGTACATGATTCTTGTAAGATTTGGTGGTTCTGTGGGTTAGAACGTCATGTGATTTTCGCCCACCGTGAGGCCGGCCGAAATGACATGAGTTCGAGTCCTCTGCTAGTCGCAGTGTTGTTACTGATATACGGATATATACATATGGTGTGGCCCACCTGCAGTAAAAATTGTTGTGACCCGTAGCTTAGAAGTATGTGAAAAGAGTTCTAAGAAAAATATTGGTGTTTTCCTGCTAAAACCGTTTAGATATTGAACTTTCCCTTTTATTCCATCCATTTTTTTATTTCACCAATAGTTTTATTTTATTGTATAATATATAGTTAAGCCTTGTGTAACATAAGTTGATGGCCAGGAAATTATGTATACAGTATAACTGGTTGGAACTGTTACGTATTTGTCAGAATTTTCTTTATTAAAATCTTATCTAGTTCCTTGGAGATGGAGCGAGTATCAAGGATACAACATGCATTACCTTTCTGAACTGCATCATTGAGTAGCTGGAATTTAAAACTAGCTGCCCTGGGATCCCTTGTTGCCCTGACTAGTTTTTTGCCTACTACTTAAGGAATCTTGATATGCTTTTTCCCCATGGGAAAGTTTATGGGTATAATCATGATGGGCAAATTCATCATATTTCCTAGAATTTTTGGATTCTTAGAAACTGGCAGCTTCTCCTCCTTCCTTCTAATGTTACTGGAGAAAGCTACAAGCCAGTGTGGATGCACTTGTTTATCTCACACCTCCCGCTTGCTGTCTGTCCTGGCATGCAGGGTAATTCCACCGGGACGCTTTTAGATGCCAGCAGATCTGCATAGGTGGGGTGGTTCCCTAATTGCTTGTCATCTGGCTGTTCATATCTTGTTGCAATTATTCTTCAGGTAAACATAATTACGGTACCGAAATTGGTCTGCAACAAATACTTGTGTTCCGCGAGGATAAGGGTGGCAAGGCGATGGGTAACACCAGTGATGATGATCTGTGAAGCGAGGCATGTGTCAGTGGAGGAGTTGAGAGGAGCAAACAGGAAATCCCCCGCATGAGAAGCTCTCACTGCCAGGTGACGAAATCTGTCATTCTCCGACACACACTTAAGCATTATTGGAGCTATTTGGAGATTCCTGTGCGACTGTTTGTAGTTGTTGGAGGGAACAGGTTCTGCTGTAAGCCTGTAAGAGTATTCCAGGTTCTGGCTCCATGAATGAACTTTTGATCATGAACCTCAACATTTTCTCGAAGGTGTTCAGGGGGAACTGATACAAGTACCCTTGGATGCCACACATGAAGACAACAAAGGAGGAAGTGCATTTGTGATGCCGTGAGGACACCATGTAAATCCTACTAAGACACATATGCAACATCTGGATATCTTTATTGTAGACGTTTCGCCATCCAGTGGCTTTATCAATACAAATTCCAGGACATAACTTGAAGATAGTAGAACTATGTACAGAAGATGAGGTAATCAGTCCCTCAACCTAGGAGTTGGTGCGAAGAGCACCGTAGTCGTGGAGATTCTGAAGCAGAAGCAAGGCGTCTGACGCTTATATACTAACGTCAGGTGGAATGGGACGGGTAGCAGACGAGGGCATAGTCACTGGTAGGCGGGATTCCCCAGTGGAAGTAGGTCCTACCCAAAGAGATGGGTTAGTTGCAGTAGTAGTTGTCGTAGTCGTGAAGGTTATGTACATGTCCTCAGAATCAAGATTCCATGATGTTGCAGTGTCTGGCAACTTGTACAAGAATGGTATACAATACCGACAAGATGAAACTAAGACACATATGCAACATCTGGGTATCTTTATGGTAGACGTTTCGCCATCCAGTGGCTTTATCAATGCAAATTCCAGGACATAACTTGAAGATAGTAGAACTATGTACAGAAGATGAGGTAATCAGTCCCTCAACCTTGATTCTGAGGACATGTACATAACCTTCACGACTACGACAACTACTACTACAACTAACCCATCTCTTTGGGTAGGACCTACTTCCACTGGGGAATCCCGCCTACCAGTGACTATGCCCTCGTCTGCTACCCGTCCCATTTCCACCTGACGTTAGTATATAAGCGTCAGGCACCTTGCTTCTGCTTCAGAATCTCCACGACTACGGTGCCCTTTGCACCTACTCCTAGGTTGAGGGACTGATTACCTCATCTTCTGTACATAGTTCTACTATCTTCAAGTTATGTCCTGGAATTTGTATTGATAAAGCCAATGGATGGCGAAACGTCTACAGTAAAGATACCCAGATGTTGCATATGTGTCTTAGTTTCATCTTGTCGGTATTGTATACTATTCTTGTGCTACATGTAAATCCTAGTCTGACTGGAAGTGTTCATGAATGAAAGAAATTATTTAACATAAATAATCTTACATCTTTGCAAGATTTGAGCGTTCCCACTTTGTGTCAAGGTACACCGTACTCAATACACAGTCAGATCCCACTGAAAGCTTGTGCACCCAATAGACACTAAGTGTTGTTTCCAAAACCCAGGACGATCATGCATGAGTTAATTGTTTCATCTGCATTAGGTACTGGTCTATTGAAGGTTTTAGAATGTTTATCATTTTACCAAATGGACAAATTTTTTTCCAACACTACCTCAGACCAAGATAGAACTCGAACCTGCGCAGTCTGCATCAAAGTGCATACTAATATACACCCTAGCCTGACCCCATAATTAGTATGTGGGCTGATTAGAGCATTCTGACGTAGGGAACACAGGCCTAGTTGTTCAGGGAAAGGGTAAGAACGCCTAGTGTCTGCTAGGCTCTCCTGTTTATTGTGGGGTCTGGCTGTGTGTATATTACTGAATACTTTGATGCAGAATGTACATGTAATTGTACATACGCTTACAGGATTATTATTATGCAAAATAGAGTATACTGAAAGTTTGAAAGATACATCCAACCCTTCACAGCTGGAACGTATACCCAAGATACAACAGACGATACTCTGAAATGCAGCAATGGGACACTGAAACATAATATTAGCTGCTCTGGGATCTATTGTTGTTTTGAAGAGTGCTTGTCCTCATTCCTTCAGGAAAGATAATTCGTTCCTTTGACATGAACAAACAAGTAATGGCGAGTAAATTTATACTACTTTCTAGACTTTTGGGACTGCCTGATGCCTTCAGCTGCACTTTACTTCATTCATGCTGTATTGGAGAGAGTGTCAGTTAGTGTGGATGCGTAGGCATAGTCCCACACTATCTGCTTGCCATCAGTCAAAATTTGCTAGGTAATTCCATCTGGACACTTTAGGATGCCATTTTATCTGCAGAGTTGGGGTATCCTGTATTTCTTGGCATCCAGCTGTTGCAAGACTTCTCTTCATGTTGATAACCACTTCATCCCTTGCAATCTTTCCCTGAAAACCTACCGTATACGAGACTATGGTGTACATGAATAGGTCTGGTGATACACTGCCACAAATACACCTGTTACTGGCAAAGATTAGGGCTGCAAGGAAAAGTACAACACCAATGCGAATGGTTTGTAGGTCAGGGGACACATGCCTAACAAAGAATTTAAGATGGCCAGGAGAAAATCCCAAAAACTCTCATTTCAAGAAGACAAACTCTATCTGAAGCTCACACAAGCTATATTCACTACTATCGGGGCGATCCCAGTACGTTTCTTTGTAGTTGGACTGGTTAAAGTTGAACTGCTTGAAAAACTTGATAAAGTATCCTAGAGCCTGCCTCTAGGTAATGAATTCGAACATTGTCCCTGAAGTATTCGGGAATAATCGCTGCTGCAAGTTTACTGAATGTTACACGTGAAGACAGGAAAACAGGTAGTGGTAACTGTTATGCCATGCAAACACCAAAGCCTTCTAGTTTGACTTGCACTGTAGTGTGATTCAACTGCCCATCTTATAGAGAAAGGTTGAGCAATCTTGTTAATATCGACCTCGGCACACTGTCATTCTCCTTCAGGTTTTGGTTAATATTTGAATGTACACATCTTTGAAAATATGCTAGTTTGTGGCATAAGCTACTCCCCCTACTTTCTATTACCACTACTTCTGTTACCAGCATTACCACTACCACTACTTTCCCTCTTCTCTTTCTCCCGTCCCTGTCCTACTTGCCTTTATTTGCTGGCTCATTCACTTTCTTTTGTCTTCTGTCTGCGGGTTATTTGTGTATTGTTCCAGTCACGGTATTGTACCTCTTTGTTCTTCATCATTAGCATCTAGATGACCTTATCGTTATTTCAGCCACCTCATATCATCTAGTTTGCATTAGTTCCTAGTAGGGTTCTAAGCAGGATGCTATCAGTGGGGGCAAAGGTTAAGGCACTTAAAGTATTGAACTCACTGCATCAATTTCCTGTTGATTGGCGGAGATAATTTGATATTTAGATGGATCAAGGATGAAAATTATGGCCGATACTTGCATTATCATTTAACATTTACTTAGTTAACAGATTACGATGATAGTGAGTTCTCTAACCGCTGAGCAGAAGAGAAATAGGGTTAAGGGATTCCCTTGTTGAATACACCCTGATGAAGTGACATCATGCTCCCAAACAGAAGCATCGAGTCTTTGCCGTATTGATCTGAAATTAAACGAAAGAAACAAGGGAAAAAAATGTCCGAACTCACGCTACAACCACTTTTCTTTCCAGGTGACTATAACCGTTTTTAAAATCTTGCTTTAAAATGAACATTTTTCATTAGGCAGTTTACTTATATGTACCCTTGATATATGTGATACTGCCTCGCTGGTTCTATTAAAGGAGCGTAACCGCCTCTGTGCAAACACTCCTGACAGCAACTTTAGCAACGAGGCAGCGAAGAGCATTGCCTAAAGCAATGGGCCAAAGTTCTATAGCTTTCTTTTTCAGACTTTAATTTAATAAAAAACAGAGCAGTATGTGAGATGTTGACAAACCTTGTGATTTCTGATAAGAGGGTTTCTGCAATATCTATTAGAATTAGTTTAAAAATTTAAATACTGGGTCTTATTCCAGTGTAGCATCCAGCAGAATCAAACGTGCGATATATTGGTCTATATATTGGAGCTATATTATTTGAGTATATGATGCATTCAGTAAACCTCCTATACGATGATCCTAAATAATAAATGCATAAATAGCTAATTGATATCGGTGCTGCTGTTGGCTACTATTTCATTTATTGTGCCATTGAATGAATAGTAGAAAATACTTACATTACCTTCATTATTTTTTATTTTTTTATTAACACACTGGCCGATTCCCACCAAGGCAGGGTGGCCCGAAAAAGAAAAACTTTCATCATCATTCACTCCATCACTGTCTTGCCAGAAGGGTGCTTTACACTACAGTTTTTAAACTGCAACATTAACACCCCTCCTTCAGAGTGCAGGCACTGTACTTCCCATCTCCACTTCATCACTTCCTTAATACTGTGCCTTCCTTAATGCTGCACCTCTCTTAATAGTAGGTAAACAGAAATATCTTCCGTCCTTTGAGCTGTTCAAAACGAGACACGGAGAAATATTCTACCAAGCTGCTTAGTATAGCGAAGACGGGAGGTATACTCATTGTGTTCACTGAACTTCATACTGTGTGTATGTGTATGTGTGTACTCACCTAGTTTTACTCACCTAGTTGAGGTTGCAGGGATCGAGTCCAAGCTGGTAGGTAGATAAGACACAGGCAACATTTAGGCAACTTTATTTCGAAACGTTTCGCCTACACAGTAGGCTTCTTCAGTCGAGTACAGAAAGTAGGCCGGAGCAGTAGAGATGTGAAGACGATGTCATCAGTCCATCACCCTTGAAGTCGTAGATTTGAGGTTGTCAGTCCCTCAGCCTGGAGAAGTTCTGTTCCAAAGTCTGGAACTAACTGAAGATCAAGCGACAGTGTTGAGACTTAAATACTGTCGGAAGGAGAGGTGCAGAGTAGTAGTAGTAGTGAAAATATAGCCACTGTTGCCTATGTGTCTTATCTACCAACCTGTCGGTATTGTATACCATTTGATACTGCACTTGTATACCATTTGACACTGCAACACAATGGCATCTTGGTACAGAAGAGAAAACACCTTGGACAACTTTTTCAAGTGAGAGCTGTTTGATCTGAGAGGGACATGACCTTTCAGTGGCTACATTCTCAATACTACTACTCTGCACCTCTCCTTCCGACAGTATTTAAGTTTCAACACTGTCGCTTGATCTTCAGTTAGTTCCAGACTTTGGAACAGAACTTCTCCAGGCTGAGGGACTGACAACCTCAAATCTACGACTTCAAGGGTGATGGACTGATTACATCGTCTTCACATCTCTACTGCTCCCGCCTACTTTCTGTACTCGACTGAAGAAGCCTACTGTGTAGGCGAAACGTTTCGAAATAAAGTTGCCTAAATGTTGCCTATGTGTCTTATCTACCAACCTGTCGGTATTGTATACCATTTGATATTCACCGAGTCCAAGCTCCTGGCCCCGCCTCTTCACTGGTCGCTACTAGGTCACTCTCCCTGAACCGTGAGCTTTATCATACCACTGCTTAAAGCTATGTGTGTGTGTGTGTGTGTGTGTGTGTGTGTGTGTGTGCGTGTGTGTGTGTGTGTGTGGTGTGTGTGTGTGTGTGTGTGTGTGTGTGTGTGTGGTGTGTGGTGTGTGTGTGTGTGTACTCACCTAGTTGTACTCACCTAGTTGAGGTTGCGGGGGTCGAGTCCGAGCTCCTGGCCCCGGCTCTTCACTGATCGCTACTAGGTCACTCTCCCTGAGCGTGAGCTTTATCGTACCTCTGCTTAAAGCTATGTATGGATCCTGCCTCCACTACATCGCTTCCCAAACTATTCCACTTACTGACTACTCTGTGGTGAAGAAATACTTCCTAACATCCCTGTGATTCATCTGTGTCTTTAGCTTCCAACTGTGTCCCTTGTTACTGTGTCCAATCTCTGGAACATCCTGTTTTTGTCCACCTTGTCAATTCCTCTCAGTATTTTGTATGTCGTTATCATGTCCCCCCTATCTCTCCTGTCCTCCAGTGTCGTCAGGTTGATTTCCTTAACCTTTTCCTCGTAGGACATACCTCTTAGCTCTGGACTAGTCTTGTTGCAAACCTTTGCACTTTCTCTAGTTTCTTTACGTGCTTGGCTAGGTGTGGGTTCCAAACTGGTGCCGCATACTCCAATATGGGCCTAACGTATACGGTGTACAGGGTCCTGAACGATTCCTTATTAAGATGTCGGAATGCTGTTCTGAGGTTTGCTAGGCGCCCATATGCTGCAGCAGTTATTTGGTTGATGTGCGCTTCAGGAGATGTGCCTGGTGTTATACTCACCCCAAGATCTTTTTCCTTGAGTGAGGTTTGTAGTCTCTGACCCCTAGACTGTACTCCGTCTGCGGCCTTCTTTGCCCTTCCCCAATCTTCATGACTTTGCACTTGGTGGATTGACTCCAGGAGCCAATTGCGGGACCGTTCTGCAGCCTGTCCAGATCCCTTTGTAGTTCTGCCTGGTCTTCGATCGAGTGTATTCTTCTCATCAACTTCACGTCATCTGCAAACAGGGACACCTCAGAGTCTATTCCTTCCGTCATGTCGTTCACAAATACCAGAAACAGCACTGGTCCTAGGACTGACCCCTGCGGACCCCGCTGGTCACAGGTGCCCACTCTGACACCTCGCCACGTAACCCATGACTCGCTGCTGTCTTCCTGACAAGTATTCCCTGATCCATTGTAGTGCCTTCCCTGTTATCCCTGCTTGGTCCTCCAGTTTTTGCACCAATCTCTTGTGTGGAACTGTGTCAAACGCCTTCTTGCAGTCCAAGAAAATGCAATCCACCCCCCTCTCTCTCTTGTCTTACTGCAGTCACCATGTCATAGAACTCCAGTAGGTTTGTGACACAGGATTTCCCGTCCCTGAAACCATGCTGGCTGCTGTTGATGAGATCATTCCTTTCTAGGTGTTCCACCACTCTTCTCCTGATAATCTTCTCCATGATTTTGCATACTATACATGTCAGTGACACTGGTCTGTAGTTTAATGCTTCATGTCTGTCTCCTTTTTTAAAGATTGGGACTACATTTGCTGTCTTCCATGCCTCAGCAATCTCCCTGTTTCGATAGATTGTATTGAATATTGTTGTTAGGGGTACACATTAGCGCCTTTGCTCCC
The DNA here is from genome assembly GCF_026875155.1 of Cherax quadricarinatus. Lineage (NCBI taxonomy): Eukaryota > Metazoa > Arthropoda > Malacostraca > Decapoda > Parastacidae > Cherax > Cherax quadricarinatus. Next base: position 92,453,706 of record NC_069405.1, on the reverse strand, counting down.
TCTCTCAATACCCAGGGGGAGATGTTATCTGGCCCATTGCCTTTGAGGTATCTAGCTCACTCAGAAGCCTCTTTCACTTCTTCCTCGGTTGTGTGCACTGTGTCCAGCACTTGGTGGTGTGCCCCACCTCTCCGTCTTTCTGGAGTCCCTTCTGTCTCCTCTGTGAACACTTCTTTGAATCTCTTGTTGAGTTCTTCACATACTTCCCGGTCATTTCCTGTTGTCTCTCCTCCTTCCTTCCTTAGCCTGTGTGTGTGTGTGTGTGTTTGTGTGTGTGTGTGTGTGTGTGTGTGTGTGTTATTAAAATGTTTGGAAATGCACAAGGATGTGCTGTCTCCAACATTTAAGCAGTTTCCAACACCGTTAGAGCACGCTCTTTCACTTTAGCAGTTCCAACTCTTGAGTTGTTTCGACAGTACTTAAGCAGTTTACAAGGCTAATGACTGTCTCCAACAAATAATAGTCTTATTTAAGACAAGTAATTAACAAATTTAATATTTATTTTAAGATCTGAATTGACGAACACGAAAATACCTCCAAAAATATTAAAAACTATAAACATAATAACTGTTAACAGACCAGAAATACATTATTGTATGAGCTTTCACATTATAATTAAATTCATTCTAAATAAAATTTGTTTTGGCATTTTGTATATACTATCTATAATATCCAATGTTTATTCCAAAGAGAACCTTCCACCGATGGAAAAAATAAAATATCTCGCCTGAGATAAGTCATAGAAACTATGACAAAAACAGTAACACAATACAGATGCTTGCGATTACGACTGCAGGAACCATTACTGTGGTAAGGTTTGTCGTAAAGAAAAGCGTGCGCAAACTGTACGATAACAGTGTGGGGACACCTGCTTCCTCTGGTCCACTATCTGGTGCAAATGTCACGTTAACCTCTACATTTGTTCCTTTTAATCTATCTGCATTTCTTAATTCCCAACAGTCGTCAAGTATTCATTGCATTCTTACTTTCGTCCATTCACTCCATCACGTTCTATCGATAATTCACTTAATTTGTTTTTAATCTTCGCTTGCTCCCTGACTATATCTCACACGCGATTACCTATTTTCGTAACTGTAGTTTACTTATCTTACCGCTTCTGACCTCCCTATCTCTTCCCGCTACCTCTATTATCTCTCTTATATTTCCATATTTGTTGCCACTCCTTCTTATGTATTATATAGTATCACTTTATCACTCCTTCGGCCTATTCTTTCACTTTCTCTCTTCACCCTCCCTAATTACTTTCTATGTCCATCCCTTGTTTCCTTCCTATCTTGACATCTTACTCTAACTTTATCCCCCTCCCACTCTTGCCCTCATTCTTGTGTTCCTCCCTCACGCTCTTTCCTACCCTCCTTGGCATCGATTCCTTACGTCCCTCCCCATTTTCTCTCCCTCTCTTGTTCCCCTTTTACTTCTCTCTCCCTCAGTTGTTCCCTTTTTGCTTCTCTCGCTCCCTCCGTCCCTTCCTGTTAGCTGTGGTGAGGTTGCCACAAGCTTATCAACAAATACAGGAGGAGGGAGGTAACTCTCTGAGTCTTCAAGCACTTGAGAATCCTTCTTATAAAACAGACACCAGTAACTTTATAACAGATATTTAAAATTACCTACATAGCGCTTATGACAAAGATTTTCATATTTCATTTGTCTGGATACTTCTCTGCATAGGTTTTAGCTATCATGTTGATACTGACAGAATGACAGGACTACTTGTAAGACCAAAGGCGGAGTTACAAATGGATATCCCTCTACACTGAATAGGTTAGCATTACCCTGCTCATGTATTCAGTTTTGCTAATTTAAAAAAAGCTGCTGTTAAAATGGAAAATGAATAAAGGACAATATAATTGAGGGTTTTTTTGTCAAGAAATTCATCGAGTTTCGCGGCCTAGTGTCGGGCGACAAACAAATGTTGTTCACTGCCTATGACGTCAGAAGCAGTGAGGACCCTCTCTCCCTACCCGTTTTCCTACTGTCCCTTAACATCACATAATAACTTCCTTCTTTCTCATTCCCTTTCTTACCTCTCATCAGCCTATTGTCTTTCCTGTTCTGTTCCATATTCCTTCTCTTGCTCGTTTCACCCTTCTCACTTTCCTTCCCTCAATATATTCCTTCCTTATTATTAGGAACCCCACAGGGAGGTGTGCTTAGTCCCACCCTTTTCAATATTCTGATTAATGCCTTACTTAATGCCATGCCTAGCCAGCCCCATCATTATATGGTTAGTTTTGCTGATGATATAATGATTCACACCACCGGATTCTCCAACACCCAAAACATTCTTAATCATGTACTAGGCTCGTGTCAGGACCTGGGGTTAATAATCTCAGGGGATAAAACAAAGATACTCAACAGGCGTCCCCCTCGGCAGAGAGGCTCAGTTCGTCAGATCCAGTTGCATGATGGGTCTCTTCTAGAATATGTAAGCAGATACAGGTATCTAGGCTTTGAGGTTCCACTACTTGGACCTGCTGTAACGAGACTTTGTCGCCAATACAAAGAAACTCTGACAGTACTTAGAGTTGTGGCAGGTTTTCATCCCAGGTATGGAGCTAATGTTAAAATTGTGAAAATGATGTATCTTGCTTATATTAGATCATTGGTTGATTATGCGGCGCCACTACTTGCACTCGTGTCTGACTGGAAGCGTGGAGGGCTGGAAAAACTGCAAAACGAAGCAATGAGGATCATCCTAGGATGCCCTCGTACTGCCAAAATTCTAAATATGCGGAAAGAACTTAATATTCCAAGCATTAGAGATCGTGTTACTGAAAGAAATATCCTTATTGGGGTCAATATGCTTAGGTTAGCCCATTCAAACCCCTGCACAGAAGCCCTCCAAACTTTCCTCAGCACTGGTGAACATCCTTCCAGATGGATCGAAAAAACTGGAACCGACCTCCGCATGAACCAGCTACATGATCTGTGTCAAGTTAGACAACAGAGACATTTCCCTGCTCCATGGGATATTACCCCATTCCAAACTACCATTCCTCATTTCCCCCCAAAACTCTTCTTAAATCACAACCAAAGCTTCGTCTTGAAGCCAAACATGACGTCTTAAGCTGTATTGATAACTTAGTCACACAGAACACTCTTTCACAAATTATTTACGTTGATGGTTCTGTTCACCAGTCCACTGGTGCAGCTGGTAGCGCTGCTGTTGTCATATAGAGTGATGGCTCTCATAAAGAAATTGGAGCACGCATCAATAACTGGGCCTCTACCCTTCAAACAGAACTGTTTGCCATACTCCTTGCACTCAAATGCGTCCACGTATCTAAGGTTGACACTTTAATTGTAACTGATTCTCTGTCATCCATAAATGCTCTCAACTCATTAAGTATAAATTGTGGCATGCTTGTGTCAGAAGCCAGACATAGGATGGTAAGATTGTGGACAGTGGAGTCAGAGTGCACATGCTGTGGATTCCATCTTTACATTGGTCTTCAGATGCATGATAGAACTGATAAATTGGCTAAGCTGTATGCTTTCAAAGAGGGAGTAGATTACAATCTTGGGTTGTCAGTTAGCATTTTGAGAACAATAATACGAAAAGAACTTCAAATGAACTTTATTGACTTAAGACTTAGGGAGATTGACACAAGTCAGTCCATCTATCATCATTCCATCATGCAGGAGGAGCCACATGTCTATGGTGCATCCAACAAGATAGGCAGACTCTTGGATGCCACTACTGCCCGGCTCCGGCTGGGTTACAAGTATCTATGGCAGGTTAAATCACCGCCACCAGATGTTGACCAAACGAAATGTAAACTTTGCCAGATGGACTATTGTCACACCTTGCGTCATTATGTACTGGAGTGTGATCAGATTAACGAATTTAGAAACAACTCACTCAGAAATGTTCAAGAAATGGCAAAGTATTTTGTCCACAGTGGTATATTACAGACCATTCTGGAGAAATACCCTGACTTTGCTAGCTGTAAATAATGTATTACCATGTGTGTGTGTACTCACCTATTTGTGGTTGCAGGGGTCGAGTCTTAGCTCCTGGCGTGTGTACTCACCTAGTTGTACTCACCTAGTTGAGGTTGCGGGGGTCGAGTCCGAGCTCCTGGCCCCGCCTCTTCACTGATCGCTACTAGGTCACTCTCCCTGAGCCGTGAGCTTTATCATACCTCTGCTTAAAGCTATGTATGGACCCTGCCTCCACTACATCGCTTCCCAAACTATTCCACTTATTGACTACTCTGTGGCTGAAGAAATACTTCCTAACATCCCTGTGATTCATCTGTGTCTTCAACTTCCAACTGTGTCCCCTTGTTACTGTGTCCAATCTCTGGAACATCCTGTCTTTGTCCACCTTGTCAATTCCTCTCAGTATTTTGTATGTCGTTATCATGTCCCCCCTATCTCTCCTGTCCTCCAGTGTCGTCAGGTTGATTTCCCTTAACCTCTCCTCGTAGGACATACTTCTTAGCTCTGGGACTAGTCTTGATGCAAACCTTTGCACTTTCTCTAGTTTCTTTACGTGCTTGGCTAGGTGTGGGTTCCAAACTGGTGCCGCATACTCCAATATGGGCCTAACGTACACGGTGTGTGTGTGTGTGTGTGTGTGTGTGTGTGTGTGTGTGTGTGTGTGTGTGTGTGTGTGTGTGTGTGTGTGTGTATGTGTGTGTGTGTGTGGGTGTGTACTCACCTATTTGCTCACCTATGTGTGGTTGCAGAGGTCGAGTCATAGCTCCTGGCCCCGCCTCTTCGCTGATTGCTACTAGGTGCTCTCTCTCCCTGCCCCATGAGCTTTATCATACCTCGCCTTAAAACTATGTATGGTTCCCGCCTCCACTACGTCACTTTCTAGGCTATTCCACGGCCTGACTACTCTATGACTGAAGAAATACTTCCTAACATCCCTTTGATTCATCTGAGTCTTCAACTTCCAATTGTGACCTCTTGTGTCTGTGTCCCTTCTCTGGAATATCCCGTCTTTGTCCACCTTGTCTATTCCGCGCAGTATTTTATATGTCGTTATCATGTCTCCCCTGACCCTCCTGTCCTCCAGAGTCGTCAGGCCGATTTCCCTCAACCTTTCTTCGTAGGACAATCCCCGTAGCTCTGGGACTAGTCTTGTTGCAAATCTTTGCACTTTCTCTAATTTCTTCACGTGCTTGACTAGGTGTGGATTCCAAACCGGTGCTGCGTACTCAAGTATGGGCCTGACGTAAATGGTATACAGAGTCTTGAACGAATCCTTACTGAGGTATCGGAACGCTATCCGTAGGTTTGCCAGGCGCCCGTATGCTGCAGCAGTTATCTGATTGATGTGCGCCTCAGGAGATATGCTCGGTGTTATACTCACCCCCAGATCTTTTTCCTTGAGCGAGGTTTGCAGTCTTTGGCCATCTAAACTATATTGTGTCTGCGGTCTTCTTTGCCCTTCCCCAATCTTCATGACTTTGCACTTGGCAGGGTTAAACTCAAGGAGCCAGTTGCTGGACCAGGCTTGTAGCCTGTCCAGGTCACTTTGTAGTCCTGCCTGGTCCTCATCAGATTTTATTCTTCTCATTAACTTCACATCATCTGCAAAGAAGGACACTTCTGAGTCAATCCCTTCCGTTATGTCGTTCACATATACCAAGAACAGCACAGGCCCTAGGACTGACCCCTGTGGAACCCCGCTTGTCACAGGCGCCCACTCTGACACCTCGTCACGTACCATGACTCTTTGTTGCCTCCCTGTCAGGTATTCTCTGATCCATTGCAGTGCCTTTCCTGTTATGTGTGCCTGATCCTCTAGCTTTTGCAGTAACCTCTTGTGAGGAACTGTGTCGAAGGCCTTCTTGCAGTCCAAAAAAATGCAGTCGATCCACCCCTCTCTCTCTTGTCTTACTTTCTGTCACCTTGTCATAAAACTCTAGTAGGTTTGTGACACAGGATTTTCCCTCCCTGAAACCGTGCTGGTTGTCAATTATACACTTGTTTCTTTCCAGGTGCTCCCCCATCTCCTCCTGATGATCTTCTCCATGACCTTGCATACTATACACGTTAGTGATACAGGTCTGTAGTTTAGTGCCTCATGTCTGTCTCCCTTTTTAAAAATGGGGACTACATTTGCCATCTTCCATACCTCAGGGATTTGCCCAGTTTCAAATGATGTGTTGAAGATCTTTGTTAATGGCACACACAATATCTCTGCTCCCTCTTTAAGGACCCACGGAGAGATGTCTGGTCCCACCGCCTTTGAGGTGTCAAGTTAGCATAGCAGCTTCTTCACCTCCTCCTTGGTTATATATACCTCATCCAGCACTTGCTGGTGTACCCCCCTGTTCTGATTTCCTGGAGTCCTACTGGTTTCCACTGTAAATACTTCTTTAAATCTCGTGTTGAGCTCCTGACATATCTCTCGGTTGTTTCTTGTGAATTCCCCATCACCCTTCCTCAGTCTGATTACCTGGTCCTTGACTGTTGTTTTCCTCCTGATGTGGCTGTACAACAGCTTCGGGTCAGTCTTGACTTTCGATGCTATGTCATTTTCATATTGTCGCTGAGCCTCCCTTCTCATCTGTGCATATTCGTTTCTGGCTCTTCGGCTAATCTCTTTATTTTCCTGAGTTCTCTGTCTTCTGTACCTTTTCCATTTTCTAGTACACCTAGTTTTTGCCTCCCTACACCTTTGTAACTAGTTCAGCTATCATAACTTTGGGGTCCAGTCCCTGGACCCATTATCTTTGACTACCGCCCACAGGATGGGTATGGAATGCATAATAAAGATATTAAACTAACTTCCCACTTCCTACTTCGTTTCGTCTTCTTCCCTCCTTCGTTCCACCTTCCTCTCTCCCTCCCTCCCTCCTAGATTTGACATCCCACTCCAAATATCTTTCTTTGTCGTTCGTCCTCTCTCTCTCTCTCTCTTACACAAGGCAATACAAGGTTACGTTTAGGGTTCGTCATTTTATTTAAAATCTGAGAGTTGTTGCCTACATCACCTCATTAAAGATATTTTTCATTGCAAAGATATATACAAATAGGAAACAGGATGAAGTTCGCGCCGTCTGTAGGCCAACGAAAACATTTGGTCAACTGACTTGACTTCGTTGATGTCATTATTCTGTACGAACGGGTCCCAGACACAAGTCATCTTAACAATAAATGATCACAGATCTACCTACCTGGAGTCTACCTGGAGTGTATTCCGGGGATCAACGCCCCCGCGGCCCCGTCCATCACCAGGCCTCCTCGTGGATCAGGGCCTGATCAACGAAGCTGTTACTGCTGGCTGCACGTAGTCCAACGAACCACAGCCCGGCTGATCTGGCACTGACTTTAGGTATCTGTTCAGCTCCCTCTTGAAGACAGCTAGCGGTTTATTGGTAATTCCCCTTATGGCTGGTGGGAGGCTGTTGAACAGTCTTGGGCCCCCTACACTTATTGTGTTTTCTCTTAGTGTACCAGTGGCCCCCCTACTTTTCACCGAGAGTATGTTACATCTCCTGCCAAGTGTTTTTCTTTCGTAGGGAGTGATTTCTGCCTGCAGATTAGGGACCAGTCCCTCCAGAATCTTCCGGGTGTAGATTATGATATATCTTTCTCGCCTGCGGTCCAGTGAAGTGCTTCCAGGCGTTCCCAGTATTTAAGGTGTTTGTGGGAATTAAATTACCTGCATGAACCTCATTATATTCATACCAGTAATTTAATGAAAGCAACAAAGATAATTATTTCTTATCAATTGTTACAACTCTGAGACATGTAGGAATATTTTGAGGCACCCTAGATCACCAGGAGAATGTCTCCCTTCGCCACCCACTATCTTCATACATTCCCACAAGTTACTCTGGACCTATAAATATTAACTTCAAACTTAATAAACACAACCAGAAATTCTAGTAATAATATTTACATTAAAATTATGTGGACTTTATAATGTTAAATTGACAGAAATAAGGAATACATGTATTTATACAACATATGAGAAAAAATTATGTTACTAACACTCACCAAATTTGTCTGGAGATTGCTTAGTGCAGCTAGGTCACCCATAACCCCTGCCCAGATATGAGAAAACTAACTGGCCAGAAGTTCAACATATAAAGTGCAGTATACTTAGCTGTGGGTGTTGATGGCTCCTTATTATTCCCTTTTCACATTTAATTTTTAAGTCCTGCCAAGTCGTTGGTTCTTCACATTCTGCAGGACTCTAACTCCGATTATTCTTGCTACTATTTGGGAGGCTTAATTAACTTCCAGAGCCACTGAATAATTTCCTCAAATTTGCTGTTGTCTTATTCCTCCAATTCAGTATGGTGTCCCTCCTCCACCAGACGCTCCTTGTTTGCTGGTTCCCTTTTTAAATCCCAAATTAATTTTAATCAACATCAACGAATTTCATTAAAGTACATTCTGAAATGCACTATATTTCGGAAAATGAAAATTTTTTCCACACTGTTTGAAGGAACTTATACATGCAGTAAAGGTTCTCTGTACATTTTCTAGATCTGCAATTTCACCTGCCTTGAATGGGGATGTTAATGGACAGCAGTATTCCAGCCTAGAGATAACAAGTGATTTAAAAAGGATCATTGGCTTGGCATGTCTTGTCCTGAATATTCTCATTATCCTATCAGTTTCCTCGCAGATCTGATAGTGGCATTGTTGTGGTCCTTGAAGGGGAGATCGTCGGACATTACCACACCCAGGTCCTTCACATTCCTTTTCAGCTCTGTTGTGTGATTTGCCGTGTCCTCAGCGGATGACACTCTCATATTGATCCTAGTATCGTCTGCAAAGGATGATACAGTTTACATCTCTGTCTATGACTGACATAAGAATGAGGAACAGGATAGGGGCGAGTACTTGGCCTTGTGGAACAGAGCTCTTCACTATGGCAGCTTCTGATTTAACTCTTTTTACCACTACTCTTTGTGGTAGATTAGAATGTTGAAGATCCATCTGCCTACTTTGCCAAATATCCCTTTAGCACGCATTTTGTGTGCTATTATACCATGATCGCACATGACAAAGGCTTTTGCAAAATCTTTGTATAATGCATATGCATTTTGTTTGTTTTCCAGTCCACCTAAGACCATACTATAGTGGTCCAATAGTTGCGAGAGGCAGGAGTGACCTGCTCTGAAACCATGTTGCCCTGGATTGTGGAATTTTTCGGAGTCCAAGTGGTTTGCAATTCTGTTTCTTATAACTCTTCAAAGTTTTTTTTATGATGTAGGACGTTAAAGCTATTGGTCTATAGTTATTAGCTATTGCTTTGCTGCACCCTTTACGGAGTGGGGCTATATCCGTTGTTTTCAGTGACTCTGGAATCTCTCCTTCTCCATAGCATACTTAGGGCCATGAGAGGGGTTTCTTGCACTTCTTATTAAACACAGAGTTCCACGTGTCTGGGCTTGGGACTGAGTGCGTGGGAATGTCGTAGATGGTTTTGCTCAAAATCTAATGGAGTTAGGGTTATGTCAGAAATTTGGCATACAATGGCAGGGTGTTGAGGCTCATTCATGAAAGAATTTTTTGGATTGTCTATCTTTAGACTGATTAGTGGCTCCCTGAACATAGTCATATTGAGATTTCAGTATCTCACTCATTTCTTTGTTATCTGTGTAGGATCTGTCTTGTCTGAGCAGGGGCCCTATACTAGTAGTTTTTGTCTTGTTTTTAGCATATGAAAAGAAATATTTCGAATTTCTTTCAACTTCACTATTCGCTGTTAGCTCCTCTTGTCTCTCCTGGATCCTGTATGAGTCCTTTAACTTTAGCTCAGTATTTTGCCACTTCCCTGGTTAGTTTCTTTCCATGTTTCAGATAATCTGGCATTCTTGAGGAGCTCAGTGATTCCTCGCCTTCTCCTATAGAGGGAGCATTTCTCTCTTTCCAGTTTACTTCTTTTCTTTTTTCTTAGGGGAATATGCTTTGAACATACATCAGCTACCAGGAAGTTGATCTTTTCAAGGCACTGGTTAGGGGTCCATGTCATTTAAGATATCTTCCCAACTTGTTTCATTTAGGACATAGTTTACCTGGTCCCAATTGATGTTCTTGTTGTTGAAACTGAATTTGGTAAAGTTACCTTCATAACTATATGCATTTTGCTGATCAGGACCCCTGTGCATATAGGTCTGGACTTCGATTAGATTGTGATCAGAATTAGCTGTTTTTTTTATATTTTTATGTTTCTTACCAGGTCCTCATTATTTGTGAAAATAAGGCCTAGTGTGTTGTTCTGTCTTGTTGGCTCTATTATTTGCTGAGTTAGGGTGTGTTTAATGCAGGATTCAGCAGCTCCTGTATGTGTCACTTTTCATATGTGATGCCTCCAGGGATTATTTCTGCTACAACATTATTTGTTATATTCTTACATTGAAGTCACAAGCAGCAAGGTGTTTGGGGATGGGGCTGGAAAGTTTTCCAGGCATGAGTCAGTTTCTAGCTGTTCCTTGAACTGTTGGGAAGTTGCATCTGTTGGCTTATATAATAGTACAATGACTAAGTTTCGGCTCTCGACTTTTATTATTATAACTTCAACTACATCATTTGTGGTGTTCAGTATCTCTGTGCAAATGAGCAACTCTCTGACATACAGGCCAACCCCCCCTTGTTGCCTGTTCTTTCTGTACCATCTGGAAAGGCTGTACCCAGGTATCTATATTTCGCTGTCAAAGTAATTTTTTACGTGGGCCTCTGTGAAGGCTGCAAACATTGTATTTGACTCCTCTATTAGCAAATATAAATGAGGTTTTGTTGCATGTTTGTTGGGGGAATTTCGTTGTTGGCATCAGTAGTTGTGAGTCCGGAGGGTCCACTGGTTGTGCTTCCAGTCCAACAAAGCTTAAAAAGGGATGGACTATTTTGGTTATCTCTTTCCATTTTTTTTTGTTTCCTACCACTAAAAAATAACTTGGAGTGGCGTTGTCGTACCTACCATAACTACCATGATTTGTTATACAAGGTGTGTGTGCCTCTTTGTCCCTTTTAGGTGGTATGCAGGGTAGTTGATATTGTATCAATGTTTATCGAGGACTGAAGAATGACACATGTCAGGGTGGAAGAATTTGCAAGAGGTAGAAGGACACACTCCTTTAGAGAGAAGGTCGCGGCATTTTTTGGGATGCTGAGGTGATATTCTGGAGAAGGGTACACACAGAGTGAAGTTGCTGCTTTCTGCCCATCTTGATATGTAGAAGCTCACTTCTCTCTGTCCTGGAAGTGGAGCCAAGTGTTGTACCTCGACAACCTTATCCTTGGGCCACCCACATCCCTTCTATGTGGAAGGCTTTGCTGAAATGACAAATTAGCTCAGGCTGGGTCCAGGCAAGAGACGAGTCATCTTGCTCTGTTCTCTATTTTGTCAAGAAGTCACAGTTGAAACAGGAGCACGCAAGCAAAGAAAGTGTTGCATAATCAAGGTGTGAAAGTACTCGTACCCCATACAGAATCTTGCATCCTCTATTTTCGAGCAGATGCGAGGTACGTCTAAATGCTATATGCTTCCTGGCTGCTTCGTTTGCAATGTGGCTCTTCATAGTCTGTAATGTGGCTCTTCATAGTCTGTAATGTGGCTCTTCATAGTTACTTTCGAGTCAAATTTCATTCCAAAGATATCAGCTTCGTCACCGTGTACCAACACGCTCTCATTCATTCTTACCACTGCTCCAACATTACCCTCATGGTGCCTAGAGACTATCATTTGTTTTCTCAGGATCAAATGTGACATGACATCGTTTATCCCATGCTGATATAGCTGTAAGTTGGTAATTTATTTAACTAAGAGCAGCTAGTATTCCACCTCTACTGGAAAAGTAAATTTCAGAGTTGTTGTCTATATAAGCAAAGGAACTATGAACTTAGGTATAGTCCACACCTGCACACCTGGCTGAATTGTGGTTCTCAATTCAGTAAGAAGGTTGATAAGGAAAGTTAATAGCGAAGATATGAAGGTAGGAAATCGATTCTCTGTCCTCCAGGACGAGTGTACTTCAGTGGTTAGTGAGATTAAAGGTACTACTAACTCCCCTGCTTAACAAGGTAAGGATATTTTAATTGTAGGAGATTCTCAGGTAAGATATGGACCATGCTTTTTGTAACAGAGATGGAAAGGTCAGACAGAGGGTGTGCCTCCCAGGAGCTGGTGTTGGTGACATATTCAGCAAGTTGAATAATATTATGTCAGGCAATTGGAACAAGCCCCTTATCTGGTGGAAATGACATCAGGAATGGCAGGAGACAGGAGCTGCTGGATAAGTATAGGTCTGCCATAAATGTAGTCAGGTCTAAGGGAGGGATCCCAATCATATCTAGCATCTTCCCTAGAAGGGAAGTGGGCAATGAATGGATGTCTAGGGCAACTGGCATAAATTGCTGGCTAGACAGGTACTGGAAGGAACTTGCAATCCCATTCATTGATAACTGGGACATATTCTATGGCAGACGTGATATGTATGCAAGGGATGGGGTTCATCTCTCTGGGGCAAGAGTGGTTGCATTAGCCAATTCGACTGAGGGGTTATTGGTGACATGTCTAGGACTTTAAACTGATTATAGAGATTACAGAGAGATATGGGTGTCTGTGGGAAACAATCAGGCTGCAGTACTAGGGTTAAAAACAGCTGATATAACTAGGATACTTCAGGGATATGTTTAAAAGACAATGTTCAAAATAGAGTTGCTAGTAAAGGCAAAGCAACTGATCAACAAACAAAGAGAGATAGTAGAGGGCAACGAGTGATTAGCTCCCTTAAATTTTACTATACAAATAGTAGGAGTCTAAGAAATAAAATAGATGAGGTAAGATTACTTGCAAGTGCAGGTAATATAGATATTATTGCTATAACAGAGACCTGGTTCAACTTGAAGGATAGAGAAATGCTTCTGAATGCAACATACAGGGTTATAAACTATTCCATACTGATAGGGTCAACAGGAAGGGTGGTGGAGTGGCGATGTATTTCAGAGATAATTTAAATTGTTGTGCTACACAATATATAAAATTAGAAACATTGGACACAGAATCTGTTTGGCTACAGTTTCTCGAGGATCGTGAAAAGTTAGTTTTTTGTGTGATTTATAGGCCCCCAAACCTTGATAGAGAGTGCAGTAAGCTGCTATGGGACAAAATTCATAAGGCATATAGATAAAAAAATGTTGTGTTAGTGGGAGATTTTAACTTTAGACAAATTGATTGGAATAATGTGACAGGAAATCTTGAGTCTAGTGACTTTCTTGATACGGTTCAGGATTGCTTTTTAGAACAGTTTGTGACAGAACCAATTAGAGGAAACAATCTGCTTGACTTAGTTCTCGCCAACAAAGAATCACTAATTAATAATCTTGAGGTTAATGATGAGCTTGGGGAAAGCGATCACAAATCACTTAGTTTCAATATATCATGGAATTACTCAGATAACTGTAATCAAGTCTCTGTCCCAGACTTCTGCTTGGTCGATTTCATGGCACTGAGAAATTACCTGGGTGGGCTAAATTGGGATGACCTGACTATGGGCCAGGTTGGTGGTGTTGGTTGCCAATATGACGTTTTTCAGAGCATAATTCTAACTTCCCAGACAACTTTTGTTCCGAGTAGGGAAATTAGAGCTAACAAAAATGATCCCAAATGGATGAACAATAGATTAAATCATCTCATTGGTCAAAAGAGAGGCATATATAGGAGTATCAAAATAGGGGATGGGCAGTTAAGAAATCAATATATTCAGTTAAAGAGAGAAATAAAAAAAAGGAATAAGGAAAGCTAAAAGGGATTATGAGGCTAAGGTCGCAAGGGATTCGAAGACTAATCCAGAAAGGTTCTTTCAGGTATACAGAAATAAGATTAGGAACAAGATTGGCCCACTTAAGAGTAACTCTGGTCAGATCACTGACAGTGATAAGAATAAATGTGAAAGTATCAATACTTACTTCCTCTCAGTTTTTACACAGGAATATACTCGCAAAATTCCAGAAATAATAAATTATGTAGAACAGGACGATAATAAACTATGCACGATTGCAGTAACTAGTGACATGGTCCTCAGACAAATAGAGAAATTAAAACCTAACTAATCCCCAGGCCCTGATGAATTGTTTGCAAGAGATTTAAAGCAATGTAAAGAGGAACTTAGCAAATCTTTGGCTAATCTTTTCATATATCACTACAAACTGGCATAGTGCAAGATAAGTGGAAAATGGCAAATGTAAAACCTTTTTGCAAGGCAGATGACAAGTCCTTAGCTTCGAACTATAGATGAATAACCCTTACCTCCAAAGTGGGAAAATTTGTGGAATTAATAATTGCCGAGGCAACTCGTAGCCATTTTGAAAGGCATAAATTGATTAATGAATCTTAACGCGGTTTTACAAAGGGGCGTTCCTGTCTTACGAATTTACCTAACTTTTTTCACAAAGGTATTTCACTAAGGTATTGTATATGGACTTCAGTAAGGTTTTCGATAGAGTCCCACATCAGAGGCTATTAAGGAAACTTAAGGCACAGTGGGGCCTATGATAACCTTAAGGCACATGGAATAGAAGGCGAAATTTTTTCCTGGGTAGAGGCATAGATGACAAATAGGCAGCAGAGAATTTGCATAAATGAGGAGAAATCAGAATGGGGGCACGTCACAAGCGGTGTTCCACAGGGGTCAGTGTTGGGCCCCTTGTTTTTCATAATTTACATAAACGACATAGATGAGGGAATAAATTGTGACGTAAGCAAATTTGCTGATGACACCAAAATAGGCCGTCGAATTCATTCTAATGAGGACATTAGAGCATTCTAGGATGATTTGAATAGATTGATGCAATGGTCGAAGAAGTGGCAGATGCAGTTTAATATAGACAGATGCAAAGTTCTAAATGTTGGAAAGGATAATAACAGTGCCACATATAAACTAAATAATGTAGATCTTATTAATATTACTGATTGCAAAAAGGATTTAGGAGTTCTGGTTAGCAGTAACCTGAAACCAAGATAACAGCGCATAAGCGTTCGCAATAAAGCTAACAGAATCAACGGCTTTATATCAAGAAACACAAATAATAGAAATCCTCAGGTTGTTCTTCAACTCCATTACACTTGGTTAGGCCTCATTTAGATTATGCTGCACAGTTCTGGTTACCGTATTACAGAATGGATATAAATGCACTGGAAAACGTACAGAGGAGGATGACAAAGACTCTCAAAACTCCAGACCGTCGTGTTAGTTTTGACTCTCTGATCACGGGTTCTATCCCCGCCCGTGGTATGGTGAGGATTACAAAGTTGATCCCATGTATCAGAAATCTTTCCTATGAGGATAGGCTCAGAGCCCTGAATCTGCACTCTCTCAAAAGGCGTAGAATTAGAGGAGCTATGATTGTGGTGTGTAAATGGAAAACATGAATAAATAAAGGGAATGTAAACAGCGTGAATGAGTGGAACAAACTCCTGAGTACCGTTATAGAAGCTAAGACGTTGTGTATCTTTAAAAATAGGTTAGATAAATACATGAGTGGGTGTGGGTGGGTGTGAGTTGGATCTGACTAGATGGTGCTACTGGGTCAGAAGCCATGCTCCTTCCTTAAGTGGAGGTGACCTGACTGGGTGGGCCATTGGTCTAAGCCGGGGGTTGACATGGACCTGCCCTGCATGAGCCAGTAGGCCGGCAGCAGTGTTCCTTCTTTCTTATGTTCTTATGTTCTAACCACGTAGAACAGTCAAGATGAAAGTCAAGATGGCCCATCAATCACTGGATCTTGGCACAACCTACTGTTGTTTGGTATCACCTGTCTGGCTATCCTTCCCAGGAGGGGCAAGTCCCTAGTAACATCTGCTATTAGAGCAATAAATGGATTCCCTAGAGATGACAACCCCTACGGCAACAAACACCCACCTGGGAAACTGCAACAACAGAACATCTGATGCCTCAAAAATCAGATCACAAATTAGCAAAAAAATAGGAAAGAGAAATACTACTAGAGCACTCAGGCTTATAACCATTGAGGATACCATCGCCCTTAAGGATGCCACTATATCACAAGCTCTGAAGAACAAACCTCCATCCAGCGCTCCAAACACCAGAACTGACCTCCCGGACAGTACAGCAGGTGATGATTTGTATAAAGCTACAATATCACTTCCACAGGGCTCAGCAGGTGGTTTCCCGGGTTTAAGGCCACAACGTTCAAAACCTTTGCTCATCCAGCACTATGGAATGTTTCAGAGAGGTCCTTGTCTGAGATCACCAAATATTCCAGTGTGTGACTAGCCGGCGATGTCTCGGGGACCATTAATCCGCTTTCCTTTCGTACATCAGTATGTGCCCTTCAGAAACAGGACGGAGGAATCAGACCCATTGCGGTTGATAGCGCCAGTCAACACCTTGTTGCCAGGGCTGCAGTGAGAATGGTGAATGGTTAGTGTCAGCCATTAATGCTGACACTAACACAGCTCGGTTTTGGTGTTCAGCAAGGCTGTGAGCAGCTGTCAGTGCAACACCAGAACACATTAAAAACATGTCAGATCAAAAAACCCTGGTTGAATTGAACTTTGCCGATGAGTTTAACTTAGAAGGATTGCTGCTCTCTGCGCAGTTTCTAGACATTTCCTTTCCCTCTATCCTTTCATTCAGTCTTGTTATATTGGTACCTCTAAACTCCTTTTTAGGGAACATGAAATTGACTTATGTGAAGGTGTGCATCAGGGAACCCTCTTGCTCCTTTTCTTTTCTGTTTGGTCAGCAATAAGGTCAAATAAACATTGTCCAGTGCACTCAATATTTGGTTCATGGATGATGGTACAGTGGGTGACACTATGAATCTCACCTAAAGGACATCAGCAAAATAAGACGTCGGAGAAAGCCTGGGCCATCTTTAAGCACCACCAACTGCGAAATATGTTTTACCAACCGTCAGATCAATGAGGATATTTATGCTCCTTTGGCAGTAGCATGAGCCAGTTATCCAAAGAATGGTACTGATATGATTCTAGGAAAATCAGTCTCAGACCTGAGTCATGGTGATGGTTGGTAGGATGTTATTTACCTACAAACGATGCAGTCTACCTACTTACCTGATGCCTGTCTCACCCTAAATTCACCTAGTTCTTGAGATGCTTCCCAGCCTTCGACAATCCAAAATTCAAGGAATATGGCTTCCTCATCAAGACCATGCTAGAGAATGTTCTGAAGATGGGCAGTGGATGCAAGCCATTGAGGCTTGGGGGGCTGGAAATTCGCAAATCCTCCCAGACTGCCCTACCAGCATTCTAATCCTCCTCCATATCACTGGGTGAGCTAATAAAGCAAATTCTTATGGACGACCTAGGGGACGTAGGAGGAATACAGAATAAAAGCTGCACCTGGGTCATTTCCGAGCGAGAGGTTCTCAGTGCTCCATTGCTATTGTTATGGAACGTCTACTGCAATGACCTTCAACTCATCTCACAATTCCTCTATTTGGTATATGTCACACTCAAACTGGCAAGCCTCCCGACCAGTGAACGAGGTGCTAAGGGTTTAATGTACAGGGGCCCCATCATGATACCAATACACTGGTTCAATCAGCCAGTCACAAGGAAGCCCACCAAAGTTGTGCAGCAATGTGGTACACTCGCGAATCATCTTTCGCAGACTTACCTTCACGTCTGGTCACTACGGTTCTCACCGTGTCTTGTGCTTGGTTTGTCATAATAAAAATAATTCTGAACCTAACGAAAAAATATATTTCATTGAGTTAGTTTATTATTAAATTCTTGTAAACTTATCTAAAATATATTTAGTCGGATTAGGCTAAATTAAACTGCACTTGGTATAATAAAGTTAGGTAAGTTTTCTAAGGTTCTTTAAGCACAAAATTATTAATTTTTGCATTAACATAAATGGAAAAATGCATCTTGAAACGTATAAGAGAAAATTTTAGAAAGAACTTAATATTAAATGAGTTCTTGCTAACTGACCAATTTTACCTATTAAGCACGACATATATATGAGAGAGTGGATGAGATGTTATCAACAAATTTTGTTGAAAATAAGAAAAAGTTTTAAAGTGAGATTAATATGTTGAGGAAGCCTAGAGAACAAATGGATTTGACAGTTAAAAATAGGAGAGGAGAGTTATTACAAGTAGAGCTAGAGGTATCGGGAAGATGGAGGGAATATTTTGAGGAATTGTTAAATGCTGATTATGATAGGGAAGCTGTGATTTCGTGTATAGCGCAAGGAGGAATAATATCTTGTAGGAGTGAGGAAGAGCCAGTTGTGAGTGTGGGGGAAGTTCGTGAGGTATTTATGGATTTGGAAAAGGCATATGACAGAGTGGATAGGGTAGCAATGAGACAGATGTTGCAGGTGTATGGTATAGAAGGTAGGTTACTGAAAGCAGCGAAGAATTTTTACGAGGATAGTGAGGTTCAGGTTAGAGTATGTAGGAGAGAGGGTGATTTTTCCCAGCAAAACTAGGCCTTAGACAAGGATGTGTGATGTCACTGTGGTTGTTCAAAATATTTACAGATGGGGCTGTAAGAGCAGTGAATGCGACGGTCTTGGCAAGAGGTGTGGAGTTAAAAGATAAAGAATCAAACACAAAGTGGGAATTGTCACAGTTGCTCTTTGCTAATGACACGCTAGCTGGAGATTTGTCTGTAAAAACTTGCATTTGTGGTCACAGTGGTGCCTATGCTAACCTTCCTATGGTGTAGAAATATACCTAGTTGGACGAATCTTATTGTGGCTAGCTGGTCCAGTGGCTAACGCGACGGTCTGGAGTTTTGAGACTCTGATCGAGGGTTCTATCCCCGCCCGTGGTATGGTTTATGAGAACTTAATATTGCATCTTCTAATCAGCTTCAGGTTTAATTTTCTGGTGCAATTTAGGTTATGGGTATCTCAGAAATAACAAGAAAATGCCTTTTCATTATACCTTTAATGCTGGTGTTTTTATTGGAAGATATGATTTAGAATCGGACAATATATGCCTTAATTTAAGAAAATTATTGAAGAAATTGTAACATTAATTTCCAAATATTGATTTGTGAATACTTCTGATTCACTTCATATCTTCAACGCTAATATTTAACTGCATTACACACTTATGGGTCCTTTTTCATTGTTGCTATCGTGTCCATTGCGGGATTTGGGACTTGATATCAAACCCTAGGATATCTTTCTCGGATCACACAATGACCATAATACATCTAGTTTAATTTTCATCGACAACTTAACCTAACGAATTTACGTCTAAATCTACACCTCTCAGCCTTGTCTTTTTCATTCCAGAGTGTTGTCCTAAATAAAAAAGTTATTATGGTATCTACCTGGAGTCTACCTGGAGGGTATTCCGGGGATCAACGCCTTCATGGCTCCGTCCACGACCAGGTCTCCCGGTGGATCATGGCCTGATCAGTCAGGCTGTTAATGCTGGCCGCTCGTAGTCTAGCGTAATAACCACAGCCCAGCTGATTTGGCACCGACTTTAATTAACTGCTCAGCTCCCTCTTAAAGGCAGCCAAGGGTCTACTGGTAACTCCCTAATGTATAGTGGGAGGCTGTTGAACAGTCTTGGGTCCCGGACACTTGAGCCCTACCTCAGTCGGGGTTATGGAATTTTAGAGTTTAGTCACGGTAACTGGGATAATGGTTTAATATTAGGACCTTTTATGTCCACCTATGTGTGTAGTACAGTCTGTGTTGTTGCCGATGTCTGCTCAAGTGTGTCAAAAGGCTCTTTGCTGTTGCCTTCTCCTGTCTGTGTGCTTTTCTGTTGTCTTCGTATCTCTCTATTCTTTCTCCCCTCCCATATCTTACTGTTGTTTTGCTTTTGTTGCCGGCAAAGTGAAGATATCAGACGAAATGAAATTATACATGTGTCGTCATAGTAACCGCATAGCTTAATCTTTTAAATAATCGAAGCACAAACGGTAATATTATCAAATGCAATTTTATTATTATTATTGCAAAAAAGGAAGTGTTATACCCGTTGGGTAATGACGTTTGGGGGTTAGTGATGTACTTAGGTTCGACCTGAGAGAAGGAAGGAAACTCCAGTTCATTGTGTCAAGAGCTCTTTACAAGCATCAAGGCAACGCTCATACACCATCACCTTGAAAGAAAAAAGTGTTTGAAATAATGACTTGATCATCATTTCGTTTTTACTTGCAACGGGACTAGTAATTGCATTAATAACCTTGTTCCATCACAACTGTTTTTGATATCACATAATCTTTGTGCCGGGCTTAATGAGGGTTAAAGTATACTCCAGCTAAGGCCCAGCACAAACATAATAGGGTTAATAAGCTCACAAAGCTTGTTAAATTTTCATTATCTTCCGACTCGTTGCTTG
This sequence comes from Cherax quadricarinatus, assembly GCF_026875155.1. Lineage (NCBI taxonomy): Eukaryota > Metazoa > Arthropoda > Malacostraca > Decapoda > Parastacidae > Cherax > Cherax quadricarinatus. Next base: position 92,433,399 of record NC_069405.1, on the reverse strand, counting down.
CAAATTAAAGTGAATATTCACCGATAGTTCGGTTGAGCGTAAAGAAATTCACTTCATATTTTCAGTGTCATATTTGCAGTGTAGTGTCTTGTGAATTTTCGACTAGACGTTTCAGTATCTGAAACGTTTCAGTATCTGAAACGTTTCAGTATCTGAAACGTCTGGATATGCAGAATAGGAAGATGTTGCGGGAGTAACTGGCCACCTGGAATAAGTGAAGGGAGAAAATTTCACCTTAAATTGACGGAAAACGTAACAGTCACCTGAAAAACGTAGGGTAAAGCGGGTGGTAGAGTGAACTGGAGTGTGGTGGGTTTTTTGGAGTAGATTGTAAGTTGTACATAAGTTACTCATTATTATATAAGATGTATTTTTGTATAGGTGAGATTTTGTATCCTTCTAACACTACATTAATTATTTGCACTCATGCTTCATAATTTGTATGAAGGTTCATGCTGGCCCAAGAGTTGCTGTGTTTTTTCAGTGTAATTTATATGTCCCTAGACAGCAGACTGAGCAGCCATTTAGGAGCCAGGACCATTTTATTTAAGTTACGATATCGAAGTCGTAACATGGTGGACTGTAGTGAAGAATTATCAAAGTTAGAATGATAATTCACATTTGAAACCTGGAGAGGTTTTAGAGGAAGGATATAATAATGGTAATACTTTTATTTAAGGTGAAATACAATTATTTTTCTGCCTGATTTTTTTTGTGTGCACATTTTAGGGAGTTATTTATTAATAATAATTCTCTGTGTATATAATAATTATTTCATGTACCTATGTGATTTGCTGTGTTTTATTAGATTGTGGTTTGGGTACCTGCCTGTAGGTATAACAAGGTGTTGACCTTCTACTAGGCAACAATGTTATGGGTCTTCCCGAAAGTGAGGATTGTTTGGTTTGGAGGGACCCTGATTTAAAAGGTGTTAAGGCGAAAACTAATGTTACTGTGACTGACATTTTTTCAACGTGTACTATGTCTAGTCAGGTAAGCAAGGGAAGAACTTCTGTATCTCGCCTTGATATTTCTACTGACTGCAGTGACTTGGACCTGGGGAGACTGTTCATTGAGTTTGACCTGCAGGAGACTCTGGGCAGTGATGAACCGGCCCAGGTCAAACCCGGTTGAGGAGGGGGTGTCTCGGTGCTGGCAAGGGAGAGAATATCCTGGCTCTGACGCAGCTAGTTGAGGTCCAGGGATGTGGTGACTCCCTGAAGGCTATTCACTTGTCAGTTGTTACAGAGAAAGTGGTTCCCAAATTTAACAAGTGTCTATTTTACAGAGTATATGATAAAGCAGTCATGTCAGAGCCTTTTAAGGAAGAGGTTCTGACATTTTTACAGATTCCCAATGGAGCATATTTCAGTACTGAGAAGGGAGAACTTTCAGAGAAATACTACAAGCTAAGTCAAAGAGTAAATAGTGGACTGTAATGGGACTTATATTGAAAGACAGCTCTCGCCTACACAGCCGTCCCTGTAGGCGATGTCTTGAGCAGCTGTCGTATGTACTCCCTAAGGGCTGTGTGAAAAAAAAGTTATGTAAGTATAATCACCCCTAGGGGGTAATACAAACGATACGTACTGGTGTGGACTCGATGGCCCTCGGATCACTGGGTATTGGTATGTCAAATTAAACATAAATGGATATCCACTGCACAGCCGATCTACCCCTATCATGTCTATCAGACACACCTGGGTATTTGTAACTGACCCGTAGTTGCACCCGGTTATCCATTGTCTTCATTGAAACAGACGTGTTCTTTGAAGAATGTAACACTACACTCCGTCAGGATTGCAACATTCGTTGTTACACACTGTTCATCAAGTATTGTTTATTATTCACAGTCTTATCACTAAAGAAGCTGATCACACTTCTCTGTAAGTGTTTTGATGTGTTCTTTGAGATTCTTTTATGCGCACAAATGCGCGGATCAGTGTTCTTTGTTTGTTGTCCCAGCGTCAATGTGTCCCTCGGCAGGGTTAAAAGCAGTCTAAGCTAAGACGCCTCTTGCCACACCTCGCTTACCCACAGCACATGAAGGAAAAGCTGACATAGCATATTTCCCTTCCTTGCCAAATTTCCACCATGAAGCAATGCAAAATGCTTGATTCTTGCTGTCTGGGCATAGACAACAATGTACACTATCTTTAACATGGTAATAAAGTGGGTGCAGGATTTTCCTTAATTGTCCTGCTAAGGTAAGAGATTGATTGTCTCTCATTAAACTACACTATTTGCAGCACTGGTCTCTTACAAGGAGTCACATGACCGACACATGCTCGTACTGCATCTGGAATCAATTAAAGTGTTGATGCAGAGATGCAAAAGCAAGACGCCATCAGCCCCTCTGGAAGGTTTAGTCCCTCAAAGGGCTGAGTCTTTCAGGGGGCTGAAGGGGGCTGATATCCCACTCTTGGAGAAAATTTCCCCACAAGAGTTGGATAATACACGTTTACCAGTCACTCATCTTTTTACCAGGTTACCAGAGTTCCTGCCCCTTCCTAATAATTTTGTGTGTAGTTTTGAGATTTCTGGTAAAATTTTGTCAGCTAGGCTTCAACAAGCCAACTAGTAGACATATTTTATAAAATGTCATGTAGTTTTGAGAGACTTACTTAAGGTTAGTACCAACGTCTATCACACTGAGTGTCAAAGAAGAGTGGTTTTACCAGTCTCTCATGACGATGCACGTTTGTTTTACCCAGTACCAGAAGGACTGGGATGAGGGAATGCCCCTCCTTTTCATTGCTGTGAGGAGAAGCACTCTGGAATCATCAAGTCATGGTCTAGGTGAAGATATTGATACTTCCCCCTCGGTATTTTTTCTCAATTTCAGAGACTGTTTGGCTAAGATGCGGCGGGCGGCACTAGTGAACCAGCCTGCGAGTCTGCCTAGGATGACGTGGGACCATGAGAAAGTGCTACATGCTCTGGAGGCTAGAGAGGTGGTGCTGGTTCTGGAGCCGGCTTTTAGGAACGTTGTGATTAGTTGTGCATTTCAACTGCCGGTGCATGAGGTCTCTGATGAAAATAAAACCCACACAAATGATCAAAAAAAAAAAAAACATATGATTTTTCTCAGCAATCTCTACAAGACTTTGAAAAGGTTACTTTTGATGTTGAAGTAGAAAGCTTTGGTGCGTTGGCTCAGCCACCATGGCACTTTGTAAACGAGCTTTCTGATGTTAGAAAAGGGGGCTTGAATCCCCATGAGGTAAATGTACCTGAGCACATTCAATATGTTTTGCGTTACAGACGCTTGATAAGGAAAGATTTGACTTTCAAAATTTTCCCTGTACTCAGAGAGAGTCAGTGGACATTGCCCAAAGGTCTCACATGATGACACTCTCAGCATGTTCGTTGACTGCCGCAAAGTATATCTGATAACTAATGCTGAACGGTTTCCTCTTATGAATAATTTCATTGATGTACTAGATACCACAGTTGTGAGTATGTGGCAGGGTTATTTGCTTTTCAGTACCCAGTGCGCCAGTTGTGTGTCTATATATGCAATTGTACTCTACAAATACTTAAAATTTTTGTGTAAGTTGACATGTAATATGACACTGAGTACACAGCCTGTATGCAGTGTTAATATTCTTAGTGCTCCTGTAATGACTACTTATGATGACGCACTGTCATTTTCTATGCACAATGACGCCAGTTTTGCTGATGTTAGTGCTGCGTTCTTAAAAAAGCAGCAGGACAATTACTACCAGTAAACTTGCCATTTATGCCCAAGAGAAAAGGAGGCTCTTGTTTGATGTTGTCTGTGCAGATTTTTTTTCAGTATAGTGATCGCAGTCCACATTTCCTTCACGTACCGAGGAACCACACTCAAATGTTGCTACTTTGGTGATTCGTTATGTGAAGGGAACAGAGAATGTGATTACTCGTGTGAACAGTACATAATGTAGTGTAGCTGTTTATCTGCTCTCGTTTTACAGTGGTTGCAGTAGGTGAGTAGATGGTTTTCTGACCACTGGAGCTCGGTGAGCTGTTGGAGGGAGGTATCAGATTTCCCAAGAGTGTGTGTGTATTTTTAGTGGTAGTCACATCAGTACATGCCTAGGTAAGGTATGCTAACATAAGGTGTGGGCGGTGATGCCTCACTTGTGTGATGTTGGTGTATGGACTGTTGAACCAAAGGTAGAGCTACGGTGTTGGCGGTGAAGCCTCACAATTTTTGGGTCATAAATATTGATCCTGTGTGGTTTGTATATTTTCTCTAGGATCCATCTGTTTTATTTTTTGTTGGATCACCAAGTGGAGTGACTCCAGGATTCTTGGAATGACGGTGTAAGTGAAGGCTTGGGAGGCCCACCTTTAGAGGGGTCCATGTTAATGCCTCCAGTGTGTTTTTCAAGGTCACAGTCCCACTTACTATTTTTGTATGTGTCTTACTACCCACTTTTGAAGTCTGGTAATTTTCTCTCCCTTGTTCTCCAATTTCTCTCAGTGGTGTGTTTTGCAAAGCAGTTTTGCTTATTGTATATTGAAGAATTGAGACACTTATGCAACATATTGGAATCTTTATTGAAGAAACGTTTCGCCACACAGTGGCTTCATCAGTCTTATACTAGCAGGAAGGTGCAATGAGAGGAGGAGTTTAAGGTAATCAGTCCCTCAGCCTGGAGTCGATGTGTTCAGTCCATCAATCTTGTAGAAAGTACAGCATAGGGCCGTAGCAGTGGTTTATATGCTGCAGTCAGGTGAGGCGAAGCAGGAGGAGGCGGGGTCATAGTGGTACCATCCACTAGTCTAAGTAGGTCTTCGTCCAAAGATTGGACAAGTTTGAAGAATTCTTTGTATCAAGATCCCGTGATGATGCAGTGTCTGACATATGTGATGAATGATTTTGAAAACCGACAAGTTGAAAAATTGAGACACTTATGCAACATATGGGAATCTTGATTGAAGAAACGTTTCGCCACACAGTGGCTTCATCAGTCTTATACAGAGCAGGAAGGTGGATGGTTCTACTATGGCCCAACCTCCTCCTGCTTCGCCTCACCTGACGACAGCATATAAGCCACTGCTACGGCCCTGTGCTGTGCTTTCTACAAGATTGATGGACTGAACACATCGACTCCAGGCTGAGGAACTAATTACATCAGGTTTGATCAACGTCCAGCAGGCAACTGTGGAAAATTAAAATTACCTGGATGAATCTCATAAGATACATACCAGTAATTGGTAACAAAGATAATTATTCCTTATCAAGTTATAGAGACATGTAGGAATTTTGAAATATTCTAGGTCACCAGAAAATGTCACCCTTTGAATACCTATTACTGCTAACCTATTACTGCTAACTCTGTTACAGAGTTAGCAGGTTCGAGTCCTGCTGTGGACGCAGAGACAATGTTTGTAAATAATTTCACCCGTTTGCGAATTGTTAAGCATATATATATAAGTAAGTAAGTAAGTAAGTAAGTAATAAATTTATTCAGGTATACACAAATACAGTTACATAGAATTATCATACATAGCAGCATATGTGTAGAGAACCTGGGATAACCCAAAAAAGTCAGACAGAGTGACTTATTTCCATTGGGGTCCATTTACCTTATTATTATAATATAAAGGTTATAATATTTTCTTATTATTCTACAATGAAGATAACATCTTATTATCATACTAAAAAGACTATATATATATATATATACATTATATATATATATATATATATATATATATATATATATATATATATATATATATATATATATATATATATAATATATATATATATGTATATATATATAATATATATATATATAATAATATAAATATATATATATATATATATATATATATATAATATATATATATATAATTATATATAATATATATAATATATATATATATATATATATATATATATATATGTGTGTGTGTGTGTGTCGTGCCGAATAGGCATAACTTGCCATCTTGGCTTAAATAGCAACGCTCATCTTGCTTTATATAGGACAAGTGAAAAATTTGTGTAGGCAATAATTTCTCCAAAATCATTCTGAACCTAAAGAAAAATATATATTTCACTGTGTTTGTTTAGTATTAAATTATTATAAACAAATCTAAAATATGTTTAGATGGGTTAAGCTAAAATAAATTGCTCTTGTTATAAATAAGGTTAGGTAAGTTTTCTA
>NC_069405.1:92362238-92422238 GCF_026875155.1 Cherax quadricarinatus | reverse complement strand
TGTAGTTTTGGATTTCCGGGAGGATTCTTCGCCGCATTGATTATTTCCTGGTTCGCTGTGATGATTTCACACTTAGGGGGTTTGGGATGAGCCCCCAAGCCTTCTCCCTGTGTTTTCCCCAGTTTTAGGTCCCCGAGGGTCTTCAGTACCTGCCAGAGTCCCATCACCCGGGTACCTAATTGAGTTCTCCCAAGCAAAGAGAAGGGAGCAAGTGGGTCCCCCTGTGAACACCTCTGATGTTGAATTTATGTTCTCCAAACAAAGAATTGAGGGTTTGCTGTACCGGAAATGGGGAAAGAGACGGGGGAACCAACCCAAACAGCGGGAAAAAACGCATTTCCCCATTTTAAAGGGCATTTCTAAAATAAGTTTGTAGGCCTTGTCTTCGGGTAGCTCCCGATGTACCCCCTTGCCGCATGACGCGTTTCGCCTTGAAGCCCCCAAAGCCCATTTGGGTGTGGGGAGTAAAGGGGAGTTTACGCAATGTTTCTCCTGCTGTTTTGGCAACGAGACGGCGAAGAGTGTTCCAACTGCAAGGGTTCATTCCCCACCCTTTCTTAAAAAGCACTAGTGAGGCCCCAAAAAAAAAAAGGTTAATTTCTTCTGGGTTTCGCCCACCCAGGCAATTTTGATGAAAGTTGTTAATCGGTGAGAAAAATTGATGCAGTTCACCGGTAGGGGATTTACCATCTTTTGAGGTGCTGAGGTCAAATTCAGTGTAACCCCCGAAATTTCTGCGGGGAAATGACACGATGCCTTATAGACTTCCGATTCGGCAAATTAATTTTTCAGTAAAGGGTCTTCCCCAGGGGTTTTGGATGGCTGTGGTGTCCCTGGTTGGGGGTTGTCCTTAGTGCTTGGGCTGTGGTTCATCCCTTGGGGGGTAAGTGTCGTATTGTAATTTTTTTATTTCTCCCACTGTGTTACCTACCTCAATTTTTTTGCTAACCTGTGCGCAAATTTTTCGTTTCAGTAGGGCTTTTCTTGGGTCTGCCCCCTTTTATTCCGCGATGATGGGGGAGAGGGACACAGTTATCCGTTCTTGGGTGTTGCGCATGCCTTGATAACGACGTGGTTAGCAGTTTGCCCCCGTCCCTTTAGGAATGCAAAAACAGACATTCCGAACAAGAGAAGGTTGCGCCATGCTTGGATTTGCCTCGGGCTTTTAAGTTGGTGGAACCTCCTTCACCCCCTTAGAAGGTCTGTGAATTTTCCCCCTGCATATGGGCGAGCTGTTTAGGGATGTGGGATGTGTACTGAGCAGTGGATTTGAATGCCAAAAAAGGTTTTCGCAGTGACGAGGTTGCATTGGAATTGTTCTGCCGTGGAGGCTGTGGGGGCTCTCTGCTGGGGGATATGTGATCCCGCACACCTATTGTGGCACGAAACGGGCCCTCCCTGTTGCGTGCTTTAAAACCCCTTCCCAACCCCGACATGTGCTCTTCTTTCCCTTTTTGGGTGCATGTTTCCTGGGTTTGTGGTGGGGGGTTTATCGTTGCCCTCCTCAAATGTGTGATAACCCAAGCTGAAGGGGAAAAAGGCGCATGGCAATTCCGCATGTGGTTCATGGTTGGGGGGGGGGGGGAGAGGGGGGTCCAGTCCCTTTTGGTGGCGGGGAAGAGTGTGCTGAGGGGGAGTAGGGGACTCACCCCTCCCGGAAATCACTATACACCCCGATGCTCGGTGCCATGTTATTACACACTTGCCCGGGACTGCCCCCACTTCAAGACACACCCCTATACATTCACTGCTATGCCATACCTGCAATACTATGCACTGTACATTGGACTATATACACTTACACACGGTGAACAAACACACCATTGTTGTAACACGAGACACGGGTATGCGCGCCTGTTTGGGGAAGGAGGGGGAAAGTTTTACCCCAAACCCCGCCTCCTCCCCCCCCCTTAGGCCTCCCCCCACCGACCCCTCCCACCCATAGGTGCCCCTTTGTTCCCACTAATTCACTACACAGAATTTTTTTTGATTCTGACGGAATAGACGAAATGCGGGGTCTTTGGGGCCCTTTTCCAACCGACCCGCAGATATTCCCACAGTTGTTGATGTAATCCCGGTAGGTTTCTTGATTGGGCATATTGTGCCCAAAAAAACCCGGCGAGATGCCCACAGCCTTCCCCTGGCAGAGGTGCAGGGATTATACACACCACACCAAAACACAAATATATATATTATAATATATTATATAATATATATTAAAAAAATATAATATATATATATATATAAAATATATATATTTTATATTTATAATATATATTTATTATTATTTTATTATATTATTTATTTATATAAATATATAAATATATATTAAAATATTTATTGTATATATATATAATATATTTATTATATATAATATTAAAAATTTTAAAATATATTAATTTTATATATATATATAATATTATAATTTTTTAAAAAAAAAAATATAATATATGTCGTGCGAAAGGCAGAATTGCCATCTTGGCTTAAAAAGCAAAGTCATCTTGCCATATAGGACAAGTAAAATTTTTGTATGCAATAATTTCGCTAAAATTATATGAACCTTACGAAAAAAAATTTTTTTCCTGATTTGTTTATATTAAAATTACTGTAAACAAATCTAAAATATATTCAGTTGGGGTTTGGCTAAAATAAAATTTTTCTTGTTATAAATGGTTAGGGAAGTTGTCTAAGATTTTTTTGGTGCAAAAAATTAAAAATTTTTACATTAAGTTAAAAAAAAATATTTTTTAAACGTACAAGAGAAAATTTTTAGAAGGACATAATTTTTAAAAGATTCTTGCTAATTGACCAGTTTTTTCTATTTGGCACGACATATAGAATTTTTTTAAAATTATTATTATTAATTTTATTAAGGAGGGGGTTATGTTGCAGTTTAAAAACTTAGTGTAAGCACCCCTTTTGGCAAGACGTGATGGAGTGAATGAGGTGAAAGTTTTTTTTTTCGGGCCACCCCGCTTGGTGGGGAAACGGCCAGTGTGATAATAAAAAAAAAAAAAAAAAAAAAAAAAAAATATATATATATATTATTATATTATTATATTTTATATATATATATATATATATATATTATATATAAAATATATATATATAATATATATATAATATATATATTATTATTATATATATATATATATATATATATATAAAATTTTATTTTTTATATATATATATTTTTATAAATATATATATAATTGTGGCCCATATGTAAAAAGGTAGTTAGCAAAAACTTTTAAAATTAAGTCCTTTCTAAAAATTTTTTTATAAATTTAAAGAAAAATTTTTTTCATTAAAGTTGTGTAAAAAATTTTTAATTTTGCACCCAAAAAGGAACTTAGAAAACTTTCCTAACCTTATTAAACAACACATTTATTTTAGTCTAACCAAAACAAATTTTAAAACAAAAAAAAGACAGGAAATTTATTTTTTCTGTTAGGTTTAGAAGAATTTGGCGAAAAAATTGCATGCACAAATTTTTACTTGCCCCATATTGCAAGATGAGCGTTGTTTTTTAAAGCCAAGATGGCAAGTTCTGCCTATTCGGCACGAATATATTTATATATATATATTTATATATATAAAAATTTATATATATTTTATATATATATATATATATAATATATATATGTCTTCCCGAATAGGCAGAACTTGCCATCTTGGCTTAAATAGCAACGCTCATCTTGCCATTTAGGACAAGTGAAAATTTGTGTATGCAAAAAATTTCTTCTGGTGCATAATTAAAAAAAAATTACCTTAACATTAATGAAAAATATATATCTTTAAATGTATAAGAAGAAAATTTCAGAAAGGATTTATTTTATTTGAGTTCTTGCTTAATTGACCAGTTTTACATATTCGGCACGAATATATATAGATATATTTATATATATAATATGTAGTTTATATATAATATATATTTATATATTATATATATATATATATTTAAGATATATATATTTTATATTATATATCATATATATATATTTATTTATTTATATTTATATATATAGGTATATATATATACTTATATATATATATATATTATATTTATATATATATATTATATATTGTATTCATTTTCAGAGAAAAGTTCACATTAATATCTTCACAAGTTAACTTAGGTGGTTATGCTTTTTTATTAAATTCCGATATATTTTTGCCTTAGCTTTATTGGAAGCTTTGTCAATGAACATACATGTGTGCAGCAAGTTGGATGAATTCTTTCCATCCCAAATAGGTTTGTAATAATAAATAGTTTTATCTACATATTTATCAGTGTGTATGACCCAAAAGATCAATTTACATAGCAGAGCTCGGTAAATCCGACCACAGTGCCTACAGATATATGGTCTTTCAGTAAAAACTATTAAAAATACAGTTGCTACAAAAATACATAGCAGTAGCTAAAAACTGCATGTGAATGCGAGATCAAAGGAAGTAAAATTGATTGATTGGTTATGATATTGGAAAAAAACTCCATGGTGAGCAACCACCTGTTCTTTGGGGCCAGATTACTGACTGTTCCTGCACTGTGAAAGCTTGGGACGAGCAGCAGTCAGATGCAAGCTTGGAAAATGTCCTGCGCCATGGAATAGGCAAATAAGAGCATAAGAAAGGAGGAACACTGCAACAGGCCCATTGACCCATATTAGGTTGGTCCTTCTGAAATTCAACCCACTAACAAAAATGCTAAGGACGATACATTTGCAATAGTTTCGCATCTTAATTCCGAAACGTTTCGCCTACACAGTAGGCTTCTTCAGTCGAGTACAGAAAAGTTGGTTGGAGTATTAGGGATGTGAAGACGTTGTAATCAGTCCACATCCCTTGAAGTGGTCAGTCCCTCAGCGTGGATAAGAGTTTCATTCCATAGTCTGGAACAATGTGAAGTTGAAGTGACAATATGGAGACTCAAACTGTCAGGAGAGGGCGCGTTGTTCAATAGGAGAAGAAAGAATGTAATCGTTGAGAGGCCAAATGCCTCTTAAATCTAACCACTCTCACTTGAAAAAGTTTTCCCAGGTGTTTTCTGTACCAGGATACCATTGTTTTGCAGTGTCTGACAGAGTATCATTTCGATATCCACTAACAAAAATATTTGCTCATCCTATTTTCATTGCTACTTAAGCAATAAGCTTAGATGACCCTTTTAATTCATATGAAAGTCCTACTTAGTGCAGCCCCTCTCACTCATGTATTTATCCAACCTAAATTTGAAGCTACTCAAAGTTTTTGCATCAATACCTCTACTAGGAAAACCGTGACACTCATCAACTATCCTATTTCGAAATCAGTGCTTTTCTATATTCTTTCTAAATCTAAAGTTATCTAATTTGAGTTCATTATTGCGGGGTCGCCCTTAGGTGGATATCCTTCAGGACTTATATATATAATCGTCTTTTTTTATACCCATCTTCCACTTATAATCTTCACTCATGTCTCTCCTCATTCTTCGTCTTACATGAGAATGTAACTTAAGGGACGTCGTCAATCTTTCTTCATACGGAAGATTTCTAATGCTGAAAATAAATGGTAGGAAATACCAACACATTGTAACTTGACAGAGCCCACTGTGTGGGCGAAACGTTGGCAATAGAAGATAACATTATACTGTTTGTGTTTTATTTTCCATTCATTATGCTAAGTATTAATTTTGCTATTTTTCCGCTTAATGTTTTCTAATGAATATACATCTATTCTGTAATATGAAGACCAGAACTGAGCTGCATAATCTCAGTGAGGCCTTACTAATGTGCAGAGGTGTGGTTTAACCGCTGGATTTTTGTTGATAACACTTCAATATATAGATCCCAATAATTTGTTTGCCTTATTACCTATGCTTAGTCATTGCTGCCTTGGTTCTACCTGCCATAACCCCAATGTCCTTTGCACATTCTCTGTGGCTAAGTTCTACATTATTTAGTTTATAATCACTAGGGTTATAGACATACCCGAGCTTCAGAACCTTGCATTGATCTACATTGAACTAAATCTGCCAATTTTATGACCACTACATGAGTTTGTTTTTTTTTTCCTTTAAATTCTCCTGAAGTTCGTGACATCTTCCTCTAAATCAAATCCAACCTGTTTTCGTGTCGTCGCAAATTTGCTCATATCAATGGTAATTCCTTCCTCAAGGTTAATGATATATATTACATAAGAACAATGGGCCTAAGACTGATCCCTGTGGAACGCCACTTGTTACAGATCCCCGCTCAGATTTTAACCCTTTTATGCACACTCTCTGTCTTCCTGTTGGTTGAGCCTTGACTAGATCCATGGCAGAACTTTTTCCCCCAGTTTTTTTACCATGGAGATGTCACTTCTTTAACTGTCTCTGGTGGATGATTACTCTCTCAAAAGCCTTACTAAAATCCAAATAAACAAATCTCTCTCCTCCTCCAACCATCCCAGAAAGCGGGGATGGTCCCTCCACCCTGGCACCAATACCCTCTGACCACGGACCGACCCTTCATCACTTACAATCCAGCCTACCCCCAAAACACCCAAAACACCACCCGTACCAACCTCCCAAGATAAAATAAATAGTAGCGATCATGGCCAGAAGAATAAGATATGTTGCAGGAAATGTATGTGATTATGTGCTTATACCATATAAAGTGTGTGTAGTAAGTCTCCATAATATTTACATCTCACATACCAATGCATTTACCCTCTAACACCCCACACCTGAGTGCAGAGCAGAAAGGTAAAGTGAAAATCAGGTTCTTGTGGTACCCAGTTGCAAATGGGATACAGGCAGGATGGCAGAACAGATATACCCTGTGGGACGTGTGAAATGGCTCTGGGGAAAAATCCCAGATTCACATGCAAAATCCTTTACTTTTCAAAAACATGTCACTCGTGCAAGAAATTAACACTGCATCAAAAAATAATACCATGTAGGAAAGGTGGTTTCTGGATCTGCCAAGTAAGCATTTGGAAACTATGGACAGATATAGGGGAAAACACTCAGGAGGTTAATTAAACAATAAGCATGCAAACCAAAGAGGTACTATTAAATATATACCGGAATATTAGGAGATGGGTGTATAGAGAGAGGAGTAAAGTCTTAACACACACTATGTTCAGTATACAACAACTGACCCAAAAATAAACAGACAACCACTGGAAAAAACACAGGAAACAAAAAAATCAACTTGCTCAGTCCCCAGCCCTAGGGCTGACCCAGACCCAGCCCCCAGCCATAATGCAAATCCGGATTCGGCTAAAGACCCTTCTACAACCACCACAGCCATAGCCCCTAGTACAGATATGGTAGAGGAGTCCTCTTCCTGGAAAAATGTTGGTCTCCTGACAACGGATGATGGTGTCTCTGGTTTGGCTAGGGAAGACTCTAGTGCAGTTTTAGATTTGCCTAATAAACATTGACTGCAGAGGTTAATCGGTGATTTATGCCTCGGGCAACATGCCAGGCTCACCTCCAAGAATTTCTCTTGGATTGAGGTCTGTAGCCTCATTTTTTCATTTATTTATTTTATTTATTTTTTATTTTTTTTTGAGTTTCTAACCCTTTCCTTAATTTTTAAAGCATTACATTTCTTCTGACTGAATTCCAGTAGCCATTTATATGACTAATCTTGACGTTTACACAGATTAATTAACAGCTTTCCTTTGTGTTTGTTCATATTTTCTTCATTAATTTTACATCTACAAAGAGCAATACATCCGACGCTGTCTGCTCTGGAATATATATATATACCAAAACAACACTGGTCCTAATAGCGATCCTTAAAGAACCCCACATTCTCCTCTTTCTATTTCCACCATATCTTCTCAAACAGTCATTCTTTGTGTCTTCGTAATGCACTCTCGTCCACTGAAGATTATTCCTCGTCATTCGTCCCTAATCCTATTGTAATTGCAGAAGACTTTCGCGAATGAAACTAGTGTGGCAGGGTTTGTCATCTTCAAACCTTTGCTTAGAGATGTGTGTGTGTGTGTGTGTGTGTGTACTCACCTATTTGTACTCACCTATTTGTGGTTGCAGGGGGGGTCGAGTCATAGCTTGGGGCCCCTCCTCTCTTAACTGATTGCTATAGGTCCTCTCTCGCCCTGCTCAATGAGCTTTAACGAACCTCGTCTCCACTACGTCACTTTCTAGGCTGTTCCACGGCATGACAACTCTACGACTGAAGAAATACTTCCTAACTTCCCTGTGACTCTTAGGAGTCTTCAATTTCCATTGTCACCCCTTTTGTTTCTAGTGTCTATCTTGGTACTTCCTCGTCTTTGTCCACCTTGGTCTATTCCGCGATATATTTCTATTTCGTTATCATGTAACCATGTGTGTGGTGTGTGTGTGTGTGTTTGTGGTTGCTGGGGTCCGAGTCTTAGCTCCTTGGCCCCGTTTCACCGGTTGCTACTGGGGCCCTCTCTCTCACGCTCCATGTGATTTATCAAACCTAGTCTTAAGCTATGCATGGTTCCGGCCTCCACTACATCACTTTCTAGGCTATTCCATGGCCTGACAACTTTATGACTGAAGAAAGACTTCCTAATATCTCTCTGAATCATCTGGGTCTAAATTCCAATTGTGACCCTTTGTTTCTGTGTCACCTACCTGGAAACTCTGTCTTTGTACACCTGGTCTATTCCTGCGCAGTATTTTATATATGTCGCTTATTCGTGTCTCTCCTGATCCTCGGTCCTCTTGTGTCGTCAGGACGATTTCCCTTCATAGGACATTACCCTTTGCTTCTGGAACTAACCTTGTGCAAGCCTTTGAACTTTCTTAGTTTTCTTGATGTGGTTTATCAAGTGAGGGTTCCAAACAGGTGCTGCTACTCCAGTATGAGGCCGGACATACACGGTGTACAGTGTCTTGTGGATTCATTATTCAAGGTATATCGGAACGCTGTTCTCAGGTTTGCCAGGCTCCAATTGCCTGCCAGCAGTTACCTTGGTGATGTGTGCATAAGGAAGACCTCTTCATGGCCTTTGCATTTAGCGGGATTAATCGAGAAGAAACCTGTTTGCTGGACCAGGTGCCCAGTCTGTCCTTGGTCTCTTTGAACAGTGCCTGCCCGGTCTCATCTGTATTTTATTCTCCTCTTTACACTTCACATCGTCTGCGTACAGGGACACTTCTGGTAGTACTAACCTTCTTCATGTGTTCACATATTCCAAAAATAGCAACTGGGTCCTAGGACCGACCCTGTGGGGACCCCGCTCGTACAGGTGCCCAATGTGATACATCATTTTGTTCCATGATCGTGTTGCCTCCCTGTCTGGTATTCTCTGATCCATTGCAAGTGCCCTTTCTGTTATATGCGCAAGATCCTTTCCAGCTTTTGCACTCTTATCTTTGTGAGGAACAAAGGAACTGTGTCAAAGGCCTTCTTGCAGTCCAAAGAAGATGCAATCAACCCACCCCTCTCTCTCTCTGTGTCTTAGTTCTGTTACTTTATCAAAAACTTCAGAATGTTTGTGACCACAGGATTTTCCTTCATGAATCCATTGCTGGGTTGGTGAATATACTCTTGTTCGTTCCAGGATGCTACACCATATCTCTGATAATTCTTCTCCATAACTTTGGCTCATACTATACACGTCAGTGACACAGGTCTATATTTTAGTGCCTCTTTTTGTTCTTTTTAAAAATGGGAACTACATTTGTCGTCTTCTTACCTCAGGTAGTTGCCAGTTTCCAGGGACTTGTTGAGATTAGTGGTAAGTGGCCACACACAAACAATACCGCTCCCTCTCTAAGGACCACGGGAAGATGTTGTACAGTTCCATTTGCCTTTGAGGTTTATCGATGTCCTTAGCAGTTTCTTCACCTCCTCCTCATCTGTATGTATGTAATCCAACATTGTTGGTATATCCTTGCTGAGTGTCCCATTGGTCGTCCCCGAGAGGCGCCTTCTGTTCCACTTAAACACTCCTTAAATCTCATGTTGAGCTATCATCATAACCTTTTGATCATTCTCTTGTGAGTTCTCTACTTCTTTCCTATCCTTATCACCTGGTCTTTGTCTGTTGTCTTCTCCTATGTGGGCTTATACAGCAGTTCAGGTCAGACTTGACTTCGACTGCTATGTCGTTTTTCATACTGTTGCTGGGCCTCCCTCCTTATATGTGCATACTCGTTTCTGGCTCTTCTACTAATCTTCTTATTTTACGGGGTCCTTTGCTTCCTGTACCTTTTCGAATTTCTCTGGTTTTTATTTTATTTTGGGCACTTAGTTTTTGCCCTCGCTACACCTTCGGGAAACCAAGGACTCGCTTTGGTCTTCTTGCTATTTCTGTTTCCCTTGGAAACAAACCTTTCCTCTGCCTCCTTGCACTTTGTTGCTACATATTCCATCATCTCGTTTTCTTACCAGTTCCCTTTCCCACTGAACCTCCTGCAGGAAGCTCCTAATACCTGTATAGTCCCCCTTTTGTAGTTTGGCTTTTCCCATTCAATTCCTGTTACCTTCTCCACTTGTAACTCTACTATATAATCAAAGCTCAGACCCACGTGATCGCTAGCTCCAATGGGCCTCTCGTAAGTGATGTCCTCAATGTCTGAACTGCTCATGGGTTGTACACAAGATCCAGTTCTTGCTTGACTCGTCTCCCCTCGCTCTCTGGTAGTGTCCCTGACATGTTGATGATGAGGGTTTTCAAAGTTCCACATCACATCATCTTGGCTCTCCATGTTTAGGACCCCCATTGTGCTCCAGTTTTTCCAGTCGATCTCCCTCGTGGTTGAAATGCCTTTACCAGTAACTTTCTCTGCTCGGTGAGATCTTCTGCCACCTCAGCCGGTGTGTCCACATCACCCTGTTGTTTTCTTCGTACTCCTCTCTTTGGCCTCCTGCGTTCTGTGGTGGGTTATACATCACTCCAATGACTACTTTATGTTCTCCAGACTGAATTGTAACTACTATGTAGTCTTTCTCCAATCACGTCCATGACTTCCATTTCATCCAAATCCCCATCGTTTTTTTTATGAGGAAGTGCAACCCCTCCTACCCCTCTATACTCCTATCTTTTCGCAGGAAGCTGATATCCCGGTGGGAGATTGCGTCTGGTTAATTGTCTCAGTGAGTGTTGTTTCTGTGACGCTATGATGTCTGGGATTTCTCACTGGTTCTTTCGTGCCACTTCCTAATGTTTATACGTTATTTGTCAGCGTTTGTGTACAAACTTTCCGCTTCTTTTCTATCACTGTGGTCCTGCAAGATTTTGGGATTGGGGGGAGAGCGAGAGCCTTGGTGGGGGCCTATGGGGGGGTTGTGTGTAGGTGGGGTTTGTGATGATGGGGGTGGGGTCAGAATGCCCATAAAGAAAGCTGTTTGGGGTGAGGTTTGTGATGG
Source organism: Cherax quadricarinatus (assembly GCF_026875155.1). NCBI lineage: Eukaryota > Metazoa > Arthropoda > Malacostraca > Decapoda > Parastacidae > Cherax > Cherax quadricarinatus. Next base: position 92,410,893 of record NC_069405.1, on the reverse strand, counting down.
GGTATGTTGCTGGAAGAGGGAAAACAGTGAGTGGTTGTGGTTTGGGTTACTCAGTTGTGTTGGATTGTCGCGGTTGGGAGTCTTTTGATGGGAGATTTCTGCGGGATGTCGGTGTGCCCTTCCTCCTGTGTTGGGTCCTGCTCATCTTCATTATTCCTCTCGTTCCGCCTTGTGTCTCTGTACCCTCTATTTCAGTGTAGTCCTTTCTTCTTGTTTCTGTCGTGATCTAGGTATACTCTCTGTTCCCTTTGTTTGTCCATCAGTTGTGCTTTTCTTGCAGAATCCTGGTTCGAAACTGATTTCTTCCTTGGAAAAATACTTTGAAGGCCGTATCCTTCACTCGCAACCACCCCATTCTCCGAAAATTTGTCACCTGGGTCTTATCGCCCTCACTATTTTTTCATGATGGCCTTCAATTAATTTTTTTCCTCCTACCTGTTTTATCTCTTTGAAGTTGTACCCCTTGGCATTCTTGGGAGGCCCCATAGGTAAACAAATGACTCTCCTTTCCTCCTCCCACTGAGTCTCCATTTGCATCCTCTGAGGTGTTTTATTTCCTTCCATTGAAATGTTTTTGCCTTCAGTCCCTGTCCTATCTGAAACTTCTATTCTCAGGGAACTGTCATTCATGATCAGCTGTTCCTTGCAACTGCAGTTGCCTGTTAGAGTCTCTGCATATAACCTACCTTCATTATCTTTGGACCTGTCTGTCATTTGATCTTAGTACGCTCCTCGTCTTTTCCTTAGCCCCACGTGGGTCTGATAGGGCCTTCGTGTACGGCATATCTCCTTTGTTTCTTACTGTCCCCTTGTCTGTGCCTGACATAGAATTTCCTGTTGTTGCATCTGAATTGTCATTTGTCTCTCTAATCTGTTTTAGGTTTTTCAGTTTCTCTTCTAAGCACTGTATCCTAGTTTCTGCTGGTAAGACCTTTAGCTCCCACTTCCTACACTCTTCAGCTATCTGCTCCTCCATTATCTTGCCAAGCTCTTTATCTTCCTTTTCCCACTTTCCTCCCTTTTGTGGAGCATCTAATCCCATATTTCCTCCCTGGTTCGTCCAACCTGATCTATGGTTTTCCGCCCTCTAGGGTCACCATTTTTTTTATTACCAACAGAAAGAAGTTTATGTTGTTTTACGGGTGATGTGTGTGTGTTGGGGGGGAGGGGCAGGATAGAGGAGAGATGAGAGAAAATAAAAGGGAGGAAGGTAGAGGAGGGAGAGAGGAGTAAGAGGGGGAGAGTGAAAGGGTAGAAAGAGGGAAAGAGAGAGGGAGGATGGGAGTGAAGGGATTTAAAACTGGGGAGGAAAAGAGAGAGAAACGAGAGGGGGGAGAGAATGGTTTTAGAGAGGGGAGAGAGTATGAGGCTCGAGAGAGATAGCGAGAGAGGGAAGAGGAGAGGGAGACGAGGGAAGGGCGGGGCAAGGGCTATGAGTGAGTGTGAAGTGTGAGGAGGGGGAAAGAGAAAGATAGAAAGAGGGAGGCGAGAGAGAAGGCTAATGAGGAGGGTGGGAGAGAGAGAGAGAGAGGGGGGGGTGGGGAAAACGGCAGACAAAATTCAAGGGTTCAGCTTGTGTGAATGAGCGTGGGTGTGTGTGTGTGGGTGTGTGAGTGTGTGTTGTGGGTGTACTTCACCAGTTTGTTACTTTACCTATTTCTGGTTGCAGAGGTCGAGTTTCTTAGTCCTGGCCCTGCCTCTTCACCAGTTGCAACTGGGTCCTCTCTCTCTCACCGCTCCATGAGCTTTATTAAACCTGGTCCCTTAAAAAATAATGTATGGTTCCTGCTCCACTACATCACTTTCTAGGCTATTCCAATGCCTATGACAACTATCTTGACTGATGAAATGCATTCCTATATCACTCTTGACCTCATCTGTGTCTTCAACTCCCTAATTGTGACCTCTTGTTTCTGTGGCCCCCCTCCCTGGAACATCCCACTGTCTTTGTCCACCTTGTCTATTCCTGTATTTTTATATGTCGTTATTCATGTCTCCCCTGACTCTCCTGTCCACTGTGTCGTCAGGGGGACCGATTTCCCTTAACCGTTCGTCATAAGATATTACCTTAGCCGGGAAATAACCTTGTCGCAAACCTTTGTCTTTACTCTAGTTTCTTATGAAAGTGCTTTTACCAAGTGTTGGGTTCAAACAGGTGCTGCATCGTCCAGTATGGGTCTGATGTACACTGTGTACAGTGTCTTGACGGAGTCCCTTATTACGGTATCGGAACGCTGTTCTCAGGTTTGCCAGGCGTCCCTATGCTGCAGCAGTTACCTGGTTGATGAGTGCTTCGGAGACATGCTCGGTGATTATACTCCACTCCAAGATTCTTTCTCCTTGAGGAGATTTGCTTTCTGTGGCCCCTAGCCTATTCTCTGTCGCGGCTTCTGTGCCTTCCCTATCTTCAGGACTTTGCATTTGGCGGGGATTAAATTCAAAAAAGCCAGTTGCTGACCAGGTGTCTTTGAAGTTCCTGCCGGTCCTATCTGATTTAATTCTCCTCATAACTTCACATCGTCTGCAAAACAGGGACCACTTCTGTGTCTGCCCTTCCATCATGTCGTTCACATATACAAAAAATAGCATGTTTTCTTCGGACCGACCCCTGTGGGAACCCGCTCGTCAACAGGTGCCCCACTGTGATACATCATTATGTATCCATGACTCCGTTGTTGCCTCCCTGTACCAGGTATTCTCTGATCCATGCAGTGCCGTTCCCTTTTATTATGATCCTAATCTTCTAGCTTCGCGCTAATCCTGGTGAGGGAAACTTGTCAAAGGCCTTATTGCAGTTAAAAGAAGATGCAATCAATCCACCCCTCTCTCTGTGTCTTACACTCTGTTACTTTATCATAAAACTCCTGAAGGTTTTGTGACACAGGTTTTTCTCTTCCATGAATACATGCTGGTTGGCATTTATACTCTTGTTCCTCCCAGGTGCTTCACCACTCTCCTCCTGATAATCTTCTCCATAACAGTGCTTTAACACGTCTTTTACCGGGTCATATTTAGTGCCTCTTTTCATTCCCCTTTTTTTTAAAAAGGGGAACTAATTTGCCATCTTCCATCCTCGGGTTTTCCCCCAGTTTCCACGGTCATTTTAAGTTGTGGTAAGGGCACACCAACTATCCCTCCCTCCTAAGGACCCACAGGGAAATTTTTCCGGTCCCATTGCCTTTGAGGTATCGATGCCCTTACAGTTTCTTCACCTCCTCCTCATCTGTATAAAAGTCATCCAACACTTGTTGGTATTTTCCTTGGGGTGTCCCCATTGGTCTTCCCCCAAAAGGGCCCTTTCCTGTCTCCACTGTAACATTTCCCTTGAATCTCATGTTGAGCTCCTCACTCCCTTTTATCTTTTTTTTGTGATTCTCCCCCTTCTTTTCTCACTTTATCACCTGTATCACCTTTGCCACCTATTTGGGGTTTGCAGGGTCGGTATACCCTGGCCCCCTCTTCGCTATTCTTTAGGTCTCTCTTCTCCCTCTCCATAGCTTTATCATACCTTGCCTTAAAACAAGTAGGGTTTCCCCGCCTCCACTACTTCATTTTCTAGGCTATTCCACGGCTTGACTACTCATGATGAAGTTTAACCCCAAACCCACCCCCTTTTGTTTATTAGTTTTAAACTTCCAATTGGACCTCTTGGCTGTGCCCCATCCGGGCACCCTCTTTGCCAACCTCGCTATCCGCATATTTTTATTTGTTATTGTCTCCCTGACCCCCCTGGATCATGGTCATGCCGATTTCCCTCCCTTTTCTTGTGGACAACCCCCGTAGCCTGGACTATTTTGTTGCAAACCTTTTCACTTTCTCAAATTTTTCTTAAACGTGCTTGACTGGGGTTGGTTCCAAACTGGTGCTGCATACTCCAGTTGGGACTGACTAAATGGTATACGAGTTTTAAAAACGAATCCACTGGGGTTTAAAAACGCTATCCGTGGTTTCCCGGGCGCCCTAGCTGTAGCATTATCTGTTTGATGGCCCCTCAGGTATCCGGTTTTACCCCACCCCCAGATCTTTTTTCCTTTGGGGATTTGCAGTTTGGCCCATCTAAACTATATTTGTCGCGGCTTCTTTCCCCTTTCCCCAATCTTCATGACTTTGCATTTGGCGGGTTAAACTAGGAGCCAGTTGCGGACCAGTTTGTACCTGTCCAGGTCTCTTTGTAGTCCTGCCTGATCCACATCGATTGATTTTCTCTTTTTAACTTTCACATTATCCCAAAAAAGGGCACTTCTGACCCTATTCTTCCGTTTTTCATTCACAAAAACCAAGAACAGCACAGGTCCTGGGACTCCCCCCTGTGGAACCCCCGCTTGCCCGGGCCCCACTCTGACACCTTAACGTACCTTGACTCGTTTTTTCCTCCCTGTGGGTATTCCTGATCCTTGCAGTCCTTTCCGGGTTATTTTCCGATCCTGTACTTTTGCAGTAACCTCTTGTGGGGAACTGGGTCAAAGGCCTTCTTGAGTCCAAAAAAAATGCAGCCCGACCACCCCTCTCTCTTGTCTTACTTCTGTATTGTCATAAAACTCTAGTAGGTTTTGACACGGATTTTCCATCCCTGAAACCATGGGATGTCAATTTACATTTTTTTCTTTCCAGGTCTCCCCCCACTTCCTCCTTGATTTCCCTGACCTTGCTACTATACACGTTGTGATACGGGTCTGTAGTTTAGGCCTCAGTCGTCCCCCCTTTTTTAAAAAAATTGGGACTACATTTGCCATTTTCCTACCTCGGGGATTTTGCTCAGTTTCAAACATGTTTTGGATCTTTGTTAAGGGAACAAATATCTTGTCCATTTTTAAAGGACCCTAAAGGGGGATGTTGCTGTCCCACCCCCTTTTGGGCATCAATTCCATACAGCTTCTTCCCCCCCTTTTCCCTTAATGTCCCTTATCCGCACTTGCTGGTGTACCCCCCTGCTCTGTTTCCGGGGTCCTACTGGTTTCCACGTAAATCTCTTTGAATCTCTTTTTGGCTCCGACATTCCTCCCTCGTTTTTGTGAACCCCCATCACCTTCCTAAAACTATTACCGGGCCCTTTGACTGATTTTTCCTCCTGATGTGGCTGTACAACACTTCGGTCAGTTTTGACTTTCGATGCTAGTCTTTTTCGTATTCCCCTGGCCCTCCCTTCTTATCTGTGCATATTCGTTTTGGCCCTTTTGGGCTAATCTCTTTATTTTCCTGATTTTCTCTGTCTTCTTACCTTTCCATTCTCTAGTACACCTATTTTTTCCTCCCTCACCTTTGGGTAACCAAGGGACCTTCTGTTCTTACGATTATTTTTTTTTCCCCTTGGAAACAAACCTCTCCTCTCCCCCCTTGCATTTTGTTCCCACAAGTCCATCTTTTTTGTACTTTTTTTTCCTGTCAGTTCCCTCCCCACTGAATGCTGAAGAATTTCCTCAAGCCAAAATTTTCCCCCTTGTATTTTTTTTTCCCCCACCCTATTCCTGATTGGACTCAACTGTGTATCGAAGACAGAACCACATGTCCTAGCTCCCAGGCCTTTCTTTCATGATATTCGAGTCAGAACACTAAAAGGTAATACGGGCAGTCTTGCGGGTCATCCTCCCCTCTCTCCTCTCGGGTTGTGTCTCTAACTTTTTGATGCATGAGGTTTCCGTACCACATCCACATTTTGGCTCTCCAGTTTAGGGACCCCCAGGGGGCTCCGGGTTTTTTTCCCAGTCAATCTCCGTGATTTAAAATCACCCATAACTAGTAAGTTTGCTCCCCCCTTGTGCTCTCCGGGCCACCTCGCTAGGGGCGACCATTGCTCTGTTCTTCATTTTTCTTCTCTTGGCCCCTGCAGTTCGGGGTGGGTTTAAAATTCGAAATTTAATCCCCTTTTTCCCTCGCTATTGTTCCTACTAAGTACCCTTTCGCCCGTCCATCCTTCCCTTTCCATTTTCTCAAACCCCCATTTGTTTTTAATAGCATGCACTCCTCCTCCCCTCTCCCCCCTTTGTCTTTCCTGGGGATTTGATATCCGGATGGAAAGATTGAATCTTTTTATTATTCTGGTGATTTTTTTTCGTGAGTGCTTTAAATTTTGGGGAATTTTCCTTGATTCTTTCTGCCACCCTCATATTATTTGTTATTCATCTCATTTGTATTCCACCCCCTTCAACTTCTTTTCTAAGTTTGGGGTCTGGGAGGCGTTTTTGGGGGTTTGGGGGAAGGGGGAGACCTGATAAGGAACTATGGGTGGTTGGTGGGGGTGGGTTTGTAATGCAGGGGGGTGGGGCATTGGGTTGTCATGGGTGTTTTGGTTTGAGGGGTTTGGTTGCAAGGGGGGTTGACCTTTTTTGGGGGCTTTATGGGAAGCTGTGAGGGAGGCTGTATTTGATTTTCCCCTGTGTCCGGGGACCCTGACTGTTTTTTTCCATCCCCTCTCTTTCCTCCTTTCGCCTTTGTACCATCTCTCTCTTTTTCGCCTTTCTGCTTGTTTTTCCCGGGGTCGAGATCCCCTTTCCGTATCCCCGATGTCCCTTAATCATGCTTTCTCCTCAGGATCCTGTTCTACGTTTTCTCCCCTTGAAGTCACTTTCTCTGGCCGGGTTTTTTTTTTTTGAAAACCCCCCCTATTCTTAAAAATTTTTTCCAGTGGGTCATTCGTCTTCCCCTTTTTGCTTTCGTGATGCTTTAAATTTTCTTTTTTCCCTTTGTTTTCTTGCTTCATATTTTTCCCCTTAAATTTCCCTGGAGCCCATACCAAAGACGACCTCACCTTTCATTCTCCCACTGCATATCCTGGTACCCCCTCATTCAATTTGTTTTCCCCCTTTGCAGCTTTCCCTTTTTTCATTTCACACTAATGTATTTGGGACTCAGGGGCCTGCTTTTTCCCCTTTCCCCCTTTTTCCCTGGCCTGCTGGGGTCTTTGGGGCCCCCCCACATAAAAGCTTGGGCCTTTTTTTTACTACAGTCTCCATGTTTGAGTTCTAATGCAGTTTTGCCCTTTTTTTTCCCCTACATCCCCTTTTTTGTGACTGAGTACAGTCTCTTTTTGTAAATTTCCCCAAAATGTTCTTTATTCTTCGGGTTTGTTTCGATTTTCATTCCTCTTCTAAATTTGTGTATCCGGCCTCGCTGCTTTGATTTGCACCCCCCATTTCCCTGCTTTCCATTTCTATCCTCTCTCTATTTCGCTAAGTTTTTTTTTTCTTTTCCCATTCATGTTCTCTTTTTTTGAGCTTGCTGCCCAATCTTCCTTTGCATTTCCCTCCTCCTGTCCCTTGGTTTTTTTTTTTTGTCTCTGCCCCCTTTTTTTTTTTATCCTGGTTGCCTCAGGTGGGAACCATGAAAATTTCTGTATTTTTGGTTAGTATTTGTATTCAGGTTGGGGGGGGAGGTAGAGGGGGAAATGTGGCATGTGGGAGAGTAGTTTTGGTGTGTGTGTTTTGTGTGTGGTGGTGTGTTGTGTGTGTTTTGTGTGTGTGGTGTTGTGTGTATGGGGTGTGTGTGTTGTGTGTGTGTATGTTTGGGGTTGTGGTTGTGTGTGTGGGTATTATGTGTGTGTGTGTGGTGTGATGCCTTGTTTGTTGTGTCTGTTCTGTGGTAGTGGTGGGTGTGTGTATGGACCATGATCCCCAAGGGTTAATCCTCTCCAATTTGGGATATCTCCATTACTTACAAAGTATGCAAGTTTGTGTTTTAACGCTTCCTGACTTTCACTTTCTTAAAACGCGGGAACTATATTCAATGTCCCCTGAACTGGCAATGTTTGTTGCCCTTGATTGTAGTTTTCGCTGGCGGTTCAGAAGACTTCTGTTCACGCTAAAAAGTAAAAATTTTTTCTTTACCATTTTTTCCTTTTCCTGAAATGTACATGTCTGCCCTTGGGTTGGGCCGTTTTTTTTTAATTCTCTGGTTTTGCCTTTGTTTCTACTGAAAAAAAATTGGTACTCACCTAGTTTTGGTTCAGGGGTCGATTCCAGCCCCTCCCCCCCTTTTTTCGGGTCCTACGGGGTCATTTCCCCCGTTCCATGAGCTTTACATACTCTTTTAAAGCTATGTAGGATCCTCCCCACAAAACATCATTTTCCCAAACTGTTCCACTTCCTGATACCTGTGCTGAAAAAAACTTTTAACACCCCTGTGACTCATCTGAATCTTCAACCCCCAAATTTGTCCCCCTCGTTGCTGTGTCCCCTCTCGGGAAAAATACGTCCGTCCCCCTTGTCGTTTTTCTCTCGTTTTTTATTGTTGTTATCAATTCCCCCCGTCTCTCCTGTCACCATGTCGTCAGGTCAGTTTCCCTTACCCTGTCCTGTAGGACATGTCCCTAATCTCCGGGACTTTGTTGCAAGTCTTTGCACTTTCTCTAATTTTTTTTCGTGTTTTGGCTAGGGGGGGTTTTTCCAAAACGGGTGGTATTCTCCAACAGGGGTTGACTACACAGTGTACGGGGGTTTTAAAAACTTTCCCTTCTGAGAGTCGGAAGCTATTTTTTGGTTTGTGGGGCGCCTTATCTGCAGCAGTCTTTTGGGTTGAGTCACCTCACGGATGTTTTCAGGGTTAACTCCCCCCCAAGATCCTTTTCCGGACGTGTTTGTAGTCTCTGGCCCCTAAAACTGTACTCCGGTGCATTTTTTTTTTCCCAATCCCGAATCTTCATGACTTTGACTTGTGGGGTTGAACCAAGGAGCCTTTCTGAGTCTGTCCACACCCTTTGTAGCCCCGCCGGTCCCTCTTTCCTATTAAATTCTCTTTTAAACTTCACTCTCAAACGGGGATACTTTGAATCATAAATTTCCCGTAAAGTCATTCACAATACCAAAAACAGCACCGGTCCCTGGGGAACCCTGCCGTCACGGCGCCCACTCTGACACCTCGTCACGTCCTATTTGCTGTTTTTTCCCTCAGGTATTCCCAACAACGCAGGCCTTCCCCGGTAAAAACCCTTCTTACACCCAAGCAAAGAATCTACCCCCCCTCCCCCCCTTGTTTTACTGCTGTCGCCCCCCATTGAACCCCTATAGGTTTTGACACGGTTCCTGTCCCTAGACCGTTTTGGTTTCGGATAAGTCTTTCCTTTCTGGGTGTTCCAACTTTTTCTGAAATCTTTCCATGACTTCCCAAAATATACATATCATGACATGGCTGTGTTTATTTTTCAGTCTTTTCTTCATTTTTAAAAAAAACAATTGATGTTTTGCAACCCAAGTAGTCTCCCTCTTTCGATGATGTTTGAAGTTTTGTTGTAGGGGGATACGAGGCCTTTGTTTCCCTCTCTCGGGCCCCAGGGACATATTATCCACCCCACGACTTTGAGGTATCTAGGTCTCTTGGAGCCCTTCACCTCCTCCTCGGTTGTATGTATTGTGTCCAACACTTCATGGAAACCCTACCCTCCGTCTTTCTGGAACCCCTTTGCTCCTCAGGAATATTCTTTTATTCTGTTGATCCCCTCCCAAAAAATTTGGTCTTTTTCATGTATCTCCCCTCCTTCCTTCCTCACCTTTTGATTACCGGGTCCTTGATGTTATATTCCTCCTAATAGGGGCCCCCCAACAACTCGGGTCAATTTGACTTTCGCTATTATCATTTTTGCATTCCCGTTGGGGCCCCCTTCAGCCTGGATATAATTTCTGTCTCTACGACGCTCCCCTTTATTCTCCCTGGCCCATTGCCTTCTATTTTCTACCACTTGCTTTGGCCTTACCCTTTGGGAACCCAAGGACCCCTCCTGGCCTTTCGTTATTTCTGTTCCCCTTTTGGGGTACAAACCCCCCCTCTGCTTCCTTGAATATTGTTTATTATTCCTCTCTCGTACAGGAAATTTTCGGGTGTGTGTCCTTTTTTTGTATTTCGGCTTTTTTTCCCCTGCCCTTCCTGTTTCCCCTCTCCACTGTAACTCTACAATGTTTTCAAGGTCGAACCAGGTCTCTCTGGTGGTGTCCCTTTGTTTGGTACATGTTTTTTTCTACTCCCACCCCCACGTTTCGGGGCCTCCTGTGCCCCAAATTTTTTTTGCGATTAAAGTCACTCACAATCATAGTTTTTCTCACTCGAAGAACCCTTCGGGGCCATTTACCATGTGTCAAAAATCGATCTTTACCATCATCACATTCTTCCTTTTGTCTCTGCTGTTCTGGGGGGGGGTTTAACGTCCCCCAAATTACCACCGGGGGCCCTCCAGTCTTAGTGTTCCGCTATATAGCCCTTTCTTTTTCCTGCCGCTTCACCCCCTAAAAAACCCCCATTTTTTTTTAATGTCCATACCCTACTTCATCTCTTGTTGTGTTGTGTGTGTGGTGTGTGTGTGTGTGTGTGTGTGTGTGTTTGTGTTGTGTGTGTGTGCGTGGTGTGTGTTGGGTGTGTTTTGGGTGTGGTGTGTGGGGTGTGTTTGTGGGGTGTATTGTACTCACCTATTCACCACCATTTGTTTAGGGGTCAAATCAACTTCTGGCCCCGCCTTTCACGGGCCCTCCCGGGTCACTCTCCCTGCACCAAAAATTTCATCTACTCTGTTTAAAATCTATAAAATGGATCCTGCCTCCAAAACCGTTTCCCCAAAACATTCCATTCCTACTACTCTTGCTAAAGAAAAACTTCCTAAAACCCCTTTTATTCACTGTGTTTTCAATTCCAAAACTGCCCCCCCTTTTTGCTGGTCCTATCTCTGGAATATTCTGTCTTGCCCCTTTTCAATCCTCTCATGTTTTATACTTTGTTATCTGTCCCCCCTATCTCTCCTGCCCTCCTGTCGTCAGTCGATTTAATTTAACCCTCCTCTCACTGCCCTTACTCTGGGACATCTTTTTGCAGCCCTTTTCATTTCTCTAATTTTTTTGGTCCTTGGTAATGGGTTTTTCAAACTGGTGCCGCATACTCCAATATGGACTAACGTACACATGTCAGGGTCCTAACGATTCCTTATTAAGGGGCGGAATGCTGCTGCTCTTTAGTTTTTGGTGGGCGCCCATATCTCAGCAGTTATTTGGGTTATGTCGCCTCAGAGAGTCCCCTGTTGTTATACCCCCCCCAAGATTTTTTTTTCCTTCTGTACTCCGTCGCGGTATTCTTTGCCTTCCCCAACTTCATGACTTTTTACTTTGTAGGGTTTAAAACTCCAGGAGTCAATTGCGGGACCGGCCTGCGCCGTTCAGTTCCCTTTGTAGTTCTGCCTGGTTTTCGTCCGATTAAATTCTCTCACAACTTCACGTCATCTGCAAACGGGGAACTCGTGGGTTTAAAAATTCATTCCGTCATGTTCACATGTCCCCAAAAACAGCACCTCCTAGGACTGACCCTTGGGGGAACCCCCACTCCTCAAGGGGCCCACCTGAACCTCGCCACGTACCATGACCCCCGTTGCCCTTCCCGAAGGACCCTTGACCTTGTTGGCCTTTCTGTTTCCCTCCCTGGCCCTCTTTTTGAAATAATCTCTTGTGTGGAACCCCTTCTTACAACCATACACGAGGGGAAAAGAACCCCCGATCAGAGAGTCCCAAAACCCCGACCGCCGTTACCACGGGGCCACTACTAAAAATAAAATCACCAATGATATTTTTCATCGGGAAGGTTGCATAGGCACCACTGTGACCACAAATGCAAGTTTTTACAGAGAATCTCCAGCAGCGGGGCCGTGACGAACTCTGTAAAGTCCCCCAAAGCCGTTAACTGCTTATGTTAACCTTCCATGGTGTAAAATATACCTATTGGATAATTTTATTGGGGCTTGGTTCCAGTGGCAAACGTGACGTCGGGGTTTTGAGACTCTCTGATTGCGGATTCTATCCCCGTCCGGGGTATGGTTTTTTTTGCAATTGTCATTACGATTTCATGAGTAGTTGGGGCTTTGAGGGACTTGAGCAAAGTTCGTCACGACCACGCTACTGGGATTTGCGGAAAAACTTTGCATTTGGGTCACAGTGGTGCCTATCAACCTTCCTAGGGTGTAAAAATTTAACCTAGTTGGAGAATTTTATTGTGGCTAGCTGGTCCGGGGCTAACGCGCGGTCGGCGTTTTTGAGACCTCTAATCGGGGGTTTCTATTTCCGTCCTTGGTATGGTCTGTAAAAGGCGTTCCACACAAAGATTTACAAAAACGGAGGACCGGCAGGGATAACAAAAGGATACAATGGATCTTGCCTTACGCTGCCCCTCATAAAACTCCAAATTGTTGTTGATAACCCCTTTTTCTTTCTGGGTTTTTCCACCACTCTTTCCTGAAATCTTCTCCTACTTGCTACTTAAAATGCCTGACACTGGCTATAGTTTAGTACTTCTTGTCTGTCCCCTTTTTTAAAAATTTTGGGGACTAATTTTTCCTGTCATCCATACTCAGTAATCCCCTTGTTTCTGATTTTTTGAATTTTTGTTGTTAGGGGGTACACTTAGCCCCTCTGCACCCTCTCCAGGACCATGAGAGATTTATCCGCCCCTCCCTTTGAGGGTTACTCGCTCACACCCTCTTCACTTTTTCCTTGGGTTTGATGTATGGCGTCCAACTTTTGGGGTGCGTCCCCCCACCTCTCCGTCTTTTGGAACCCCTTTTGTCTCCTCGTGAACACTTCTTTGAATCACGGTTTGAGTTTCTCACAATTTTTCTCGGTCGTTTCTTGTGATTTTTCCCTTTTTTTCTGCATTCCTTAGCCTGATTACCGGGTTTTGACTGTTTTTTTCCTCCCCTGGGCTGCACAACAGTTTTGGTCAGTTTTTGGTTTTGCTGCTATGTCATTTTCATTTTGTCGTTGAGCCCCCTTTTTCCCTGTGATATTCATTTTGACTCTTGACTACTCCCCTTTATTATCCTGGGTCCTTGCCTTCAAACTTCTTCCTTTCTCTACCCCTTGATTTGGGCCTCTCTGCATTTTTGGGTGAAGTAGGGTCTCATCCTGTCTTTTTCTTATTCCTGTTCCCTTGGGTACAAACCTCTCTTCACTTTTTCATATTATTGTCAATACCCATCTCGTTTCTGACTTCACGCCAGTTCTCTTTCCACTAAACCCCCATTCAAAAAGTTCTTTTTTCCAAATAGTCCCCCTTCTGTATTTTGACTTCATTCGCCAGCTTTTCCCTGCTCCCCCTCCACTTTTAACTTCTGTGTATTCAAACCCTTAAAACCACTGATCCGGGCCCCCAAGGGGTCTTTCATATTATGTCCTTCTCGGGGGTTTTCTCCTCTCATCTCCTCTTGGAGTGCCCCCTTATGTGTTGGTACTAAAGTTTTCCAGTACCCCTCCAGTTTCTTACCCTCCATTTTCCCTTGGCCCCTATGTGGCTCCACGTTTCCCACTCGATTTCCTTGTGATTAATCACCCTGACATAACTTTCCCTGTCGCATGAGCCCTTCTTGCCACTTCAGTCTGTGTCAACCCCATCGCTTTTTACTCTCATGATCTCTTCCCCTTGGCTTCCTGCTGTTCGTGGTGGGTTATAATCACTGCAATTCCTTTTTGGGACCCCAAAAATTAAAGAGTTCCTACTATTATTTCCTTGTTCTTGCTGTCTCCTTTTTTCCCCCTCATCAAAAAACCCATTGGTTTTTGACAAGCAGTGCAATCCCCCCACCCCTTTTTCCCCTTTTGTCTTTCTTTAGGTCTGATATCTCACTGGAAAGATGGCTTGTTATATCTTGTGAGCCCGTTTCGTAACAGCTTTATTCCACGATGCCTCTTGACTCTTTCATGCAAAATCCCACTTTTTCGTTATTCCCCCAGACTGGTTACCATACCTTCAGTTTGCTCTCCCAAAACTGTGTTTTTTGGGGGGGCTGTGAGGGGGGGGGACCCGGCATGCACTGTGGGTTTCTTAAGTAAGTGTTTTGGGGGGGAGCTGTTGGTGTGGATTTGGTTTTGTGTTTGGATAACATGATTGGTTGGGGTTCGGGGTGGGTTTCTATGTGTGCTTGCCTTTTGCTCTCCCTGCTCTGGTTGTCCTTGCTGATAGCCTTGTCTCTCTTTCCAGCTCCTTTTGCTTTTTTTGTCCTCTCCCTCACTGCGTCATTTTGTTAGTGTTCGTCTCGGCTAGGAAAACCCCTTTTTATTCTGCCCCAATCCTTTAACCGTGGGTTTTTCTTTGGGGGATCCTGCTCTGCACTGTTTCTGTCCAAAATACTTGATCGATCATTTTCTCGCCTTCAATCCCCCCTAGTTTCTGAAAAATTTTCAATCTGGACTGTCCTCTTTACCTATTTCTGTGATGATGTTTTCAACTCCTTTTTTTTCTGCCCGCCATCTTTCATGGTTCCTTCTCTCATTCTCCTGAAGCCGAATAAACCTGACTTTTCGCCCCTCCATTGAATTTCCTCTGTGGTTCGGTTCCTGTCGTACAGGCCATTTTTCCCCTTTTTCCTGTATCTTGGGCAGGTTTTTTGCCACTGCACTTGACCTACCCCCTCTCCACCTCACCCAGCTGCTCTCCCCCTTCACCCTTTGGCCCCGCTTTGTAGGCTGATGTGGCCCTTTGCGTAATTTACCCCTTCCTTTTTCCCTTGGGCCCCCCCAGCTTCAATACTGTGTAGTCTTGGTCAATGCCCCCTAATCGCTTCACCTCTTACTCATCTTCTGGACCCTTATGCTGGGTACTGCAATTTTTTACTTTAACTCCCATTTCTTCATCTCCCCCCAAAACCCCTCTTCCATTTCACAGAAAAATCTGTCTCCATTTTTTTTTAGAAACCCCTAGTTTCTCTCCCACTCTTGTTCCACCTTTTTTTCAAAGCCCCTTCCTGTATGTGTGTTAATGTGTGTGTTGGGGTGTGTGTGGTGTGTGTGTGTGTTGTGTGTGTACTCACCTAATTGTATCACCTAATTGGTTGCAGGGGTCCCAGACTCACCCTTTCCCCCGCCTCTTTACTGATCGCTACTAGGTCCTCCCCCTCTGCTTCCCAAGCTTTTCCATACCTCTTTTAAAAAATGTAGGTTTTCCCGCCTCCACTACTTCACTTTCTAGGATTCCACTTCCTGAGACTCTATGACTGAAGAAAAACTTTTACGTCCCTGTATGTCTAGTCTTCGCTTTCCCGTTGTGACCCCTTTTTCTGCGTCCCCTTCTGGAAAATCCTATCTTGTCCACCTTGTCTATTCCCCCCAAAAACTTGTATGTCGTTTCATGTCTTCCCTGACCCTTCTGTCCTCCATGTGTCAGTCCGTTTCCCTCAACCTTTTCCCCGTTCGACATTCCCCGAGCTCTGGGACTAGCCTTTTGCAAAACCTTTTTACTTTCCTTTAAATTTTTTGACGTGCTTCCAGTGTGGGTTCCAGACTGGGGCTGCATACCCAGTAGGGCCTAACATACACAGTGACAACGTCTTGAACGATTTTCCTTTTTAAGGTAAGGAAAACCCATTTCTAGGTTTTGTCAGGCCCCGATGCTGAGCAGTTTTTGGTTTATGTGTGCCTCCGTACGTGCTCGTGTTATGGTCACCCCAAAGGCCCCCTTTCTCCCTGATGAGGTCGTAGCTTTGCCAACTAGCCCAACTGTGCTGCGTCTTCTTTGCCCCCCCCCAATCTTTTAGACTTTGCATTTTGGGAGGGTTTTAATTCGAGAAGCCCGTTTCTGGACCACATGTCCACCTGTCCAGGTTCTTTGCTCCTGCCTCACCTTATCCGATTTAATTCTTTTTTTAAAAAAACAAGACACCCGGGGCAACACAAAATCGAGAACAAAATCCTCGGTCTTGAAAAAATTATCAAACCAGGGAAAGATAACTAAGGCAAAAACCCTCCAAACAGTCATAATAGCCATACAGAAAAAAATAAAATCTCTTAATACAAAGGGTTGAAGAAGCAGTAAAAGAAGGGGAAAAACAAATTTAAAAACCATTTTAGTGACTCTTTTTTCTCTCCAAGAAGATAAAGCGAGCAAGATAAAATATCGGGCGCGTAATATTTAAAAGTCCACTTTTTCCCATGATTTGAACCAAAAAGAACAGTAAAGAAATTTCTCTCCAGTTTTAAAGGAAAAAAACAAAAGTTACAGTACCAAAATCAAATAAAGGAACTAGGTTCTAGGGTCCCATGGTAAAAAAGTGTTATGCTAGATTTTCCCCCACATGACAGGAAAAAAAACTTAATAATTCACTATTAAATAAAAAAGAGTATACATAAATGATGCTTACCAAAAGAACTCTAACCTCCTGTAAAATCAAAAAACTTAAGGGGAGAAATGACCAAACACCAAGCTTCACACGGGGAGGGAAAATTTTTGTTAGGAAAAAAATTTTAACTTTCACAGTCACAACAGAATGACTATCACATTTCTCAGGGGTATAATCTTACAGAGAATAACTGAAAATGTCCAACCAAAAAGCCCGTAGTGTATGTTGTTTTTTTCTCCATTTTGTTTAAAATTTATAGTACAATTCTTTTAATTAAAAAAAATCAACTACTCATTATGTGATTTTACTATAAGATAAGTCACCCCATTAATTTTCTTTTTTATTATTTTTTGCTTTTAAATTTTAGCTGAATTGATACTTTCACTTTTTCCATATTACTACGTCATATTTTTTTTAAATATATTAATTGTTTTTTAAAATTAAAATTTTAATTTTTACTTTTCATACAATTTACTCTTAAAAAATTTTTGACATCATTTAATTACCATTATTGTTAATTACCAAACCAGTTTTTAAAACCACATTTACTATCTTAGAGTACTCTTAACTACCTTTTACTGCCATATAACCTCATATAAAATACCACTCCAATTTTTGAAACCAAAAAAACTTTTTCTTTTTAAAAATTTTAAAATTGAAATGAAATTGCTTTTTTACCTTTTTTTTTTTTTTCTAATTTAAACTTTTTTGTAATCATTATTTTTTTTTACTTAAATTTTTTCAAAAACCATATTTACTACCAGTCAATTTTACTTTTTAATTAATCATTATTTTATGATTTTTATAACTTTTGTTGCCAAATTTTTTAATTTTTATATTCAACTCCAACCTTTATATTATCCTTTTTACCGTGTACCTGTGTCCGTGTCCTGTGTACCTTGTACCATCTTACTATCATATTATAAAACCCGTCATTGCCTTTTATTTTTTTTCTTTTTATTTTTTTTGGTACTTTTAAATTTGTGAATTTTATTTTGTCAATTTTTAAAACATTAAACTTTTTACTTTTAACAACCTATTTAAAAACCCTATGCAATTACAATACCATTTTTTTTTGTATTTTTTTTATTATAAGTTTTTTACCTGTTGTATTTTAGCCAACGCTAATTTCATAGACAACACCTAAAAATAACATACCGGGTTTTACTTTAGCTCATTCAGCCAATACATAGACAACCCTAACTAATATCCCCATTGTACTTTAGCTCATTCAGTCAAAACAAGACAACACTGAATTCATTATATTAGACCTTGGGCAATACAAGATGAGTCGGTCCACTTCAATTTTTTTTTTTTTTTTAGTTTAGTTTTTACCAGTTTACTTTAGTCTTCTAGCCAACACATTGACAATATCAGTTTTATTATGTTTTCGGATATACTCTATATACCCAAGGCTTTTTCGGATACTTATCCAAACCTCCACCACTACAAAACAGTATTAGAACCACCACATAAACAGGATTAAAAAAACCCATTTAAACCTAAAAGATGAATGAAAATTGACCCTGATTAAACCCCCATAATCTAACACACAATCAAACTTATTGGAAAGTAACGCCTTTATTACACAACATCACAAGCCAGTACTATCCTGAAAGTCTTCAGTTCTTAAAATAAACATCAGGTCCTTTAAACAAACACTATGATGACCCCTGGCACTCCTTGATCACTAAAGACACCCTTTTCCTGCATTATTCCCCATGAGACCTGCTTAAGCGGACCCAATTTAATCTACCCACTACCAGGGTAACACCAATCCCCACTGCGACCATACCAATTGGGGGTGGACTGCAAAACTATTTCTCAAAACCCAAATATCTTGTATTTTGCATAATTGCTTTAGTGATGAATATGGGGGGTCATTTTTGCAAATTTTACTGTAAAAAAAATCAAGACGCCTAAACATCGGTGCCATATACCGGATACCCCAAAACCAAACATCCCCCAAAATTCAGTGAGAATCTAAAATCACAAAAACAAACAGACAAATGAAAAAGAACCACCTTCTCTTAGTGAGACTTTAAATCAACCTTGGCCTACCAATGAAAACTGTAATAATCATCAACAATATGAACACACACCCCATACCAACAATAACAACCAACCAGCTGACTAGGGCAAGTGCAACCAAAATAACCCCAAAATGGCCCAAAAACTACCCCCCCTTTAAAACAGGGGTAATCACAGACAGCACTACTGACCATACCCAACCTTCCCTTAACAAACATTATAACCACCCCTCGAATAAACAAAGTTTCATTTAGTCCATGATGAGGCCCCAATAAGGAATTTCACAGCAAACCTAGAACGTTGACTGGCCACAGAATTCTCCAATGCCATGGATTTACGAGGACAACATTTTTCTTAAAAAAACTTAGATATACAACAAACATTTCCTAAAAAAACAAAAGATCCGAAAAAAACGGGTTGGTTGCCCCCTGGTAATCAGCAGCATTTGAAAAACCCTTGATAAAAACACCAATATAAAAGCAATAAGACGGTTAATACAAAAAAATTTTTAAACAAATTTAACAGTTTTCCCAAATTTAAAAAAGAAAGCCAAAAACTTACTTTTTCCAGCAATTCACGACACAAGAGGGGGAAATAAAAACGACCTGGAAAACACTTTCCCCCCATCCTGGGGGCCCAAAACTGAAAAAAAACAAGAAAAATTGTTTTAACTAAACCTCATGAAAACCAGCATCCCAGATACAGTAACAAAAAACACTTCTTCTCAAACAAAGGAT
Organism: Cherax quadricarinatus; assembly: GCF_026875155.1. Classification (NCBI taxonomy): domain Eukaryota; kingdom Metazoa; phylum Arthropoda; class Malacostraca; order Decapoda; family Parastacidae; genus Cherax; species Cherax quadricarinatus. The sequence goes on along the minus strand of NC_069405.1, from coordinate 92,392,059 downwards.
CTAAAAAACCACCAAAAAAATCCCACGTCCAATCCCCGCCGGGGACTACCTAGATGGGGAAATTTTCCCAAAATTTCCCTTTTAAATAGAGGGGAGGGGTTTTGGGAAACAAGCAGGTCAAAACTAGGGGGAAAATAATGTAAAAAGGCATTCAGCATGAAGTTTAAATAAAGACAATAGATCAGGTCACAAACAAAGGGGAAAAGCAGGGGCACAAGGGATAGCTCCCCTTTAAAGGGTTTTCTATCTAATACAGGGGGTTAAGAAATAAAAAATGAGAAGATTAATTGCAAGTGCAGGGAAAAATAATTTAAATTTCTAAACAAGGCCCGGCTCAACTGAAAAAATAGGAGATGCCCCTTTAAGTCACTCAAGGCTATAAAAAAATTTTCCCACTGAAGGGGCAACAAAAAAGGGGGGGAGACGGTAGTCAGAGACAATTTAAATTGTTGTGTTTAGACAAAAAATTTAAAATTTAAAAAGTCACCACTGAATTTTTGGTTACAGCTTTTTCGAGGGGCCCAGAAAAAAATAATTTTGGGTGTGATTTACAGGGGCCCCCCAAAACTTGATAGGGGGTGCAGTAAACTTCAGGGCGAGATTCGTAAGGCACTACTACAAAATGTTGTGCTAAAGGGGATTTCAACTTAGACAGATTGATGGGCAATTTGACAGGAAATTTAAATCAGGGACTTTCTTGAACAACCAGGGGTTGTTTTTTAAAACAGTTTTGACAGCCAACTAGGGGGAAATAACTTCCTTGTTTGGTTTTTTGCCCGTGGGGAAAAACTAATTAATAATCTTGTGGTTTATGATGAGTTTTGGGGGGAAATGATCACAAATCACTCAGTTTTAATTACAGGAATTCCCTAATAAGGCAATCAAGTCCCGTCCCTGATTTTGCTTGGGGTGATTTATTGGGCTGAAAAATTTAATTAGGTGGGCTGAATGGAATGACCTGGACTAAGGGTCGGGAGGGGTGTGGTTGCCCATATGAAGCTTTCCGGGCATAGGTTCGGTCATCAAAATTTTGTTCCAAATAGGAAACAGATCAAAAAAAATTATCCTAAATATGAAAAATAGATTAAAATATCTGATTGGGCAAAAGAGGGCATATATAGGCAAATCAAAAAGGAAGGGGGAATTTTAAAAATCGAATTTTTCAGTTAAAGAGAAAATAAAAAAGGGAAATTAGAAAGCAAAAAAGATTATGAGGGGTTAAAATTGCAAGTGAATCGAAACTAACCCAAAAGGATTCTTTTTGGTAACAAAAAAGATCAGGACAAGAAGGCCCACTCAAAAGTTCCCGGGTCAGTCACTGACCGTGATAAAAAAAATGTTAATTTTTTAAAACATACTTTCCTCCAGTTTTTACCAGGAGGAACCACGATATCCCGTAATGATAAATTAGTAGAACGAGATAATAAATGTGCACGATTTGGGTCACAATGACATGGTCCCCTTTGGCAAATAGATAAATTAAAACCTAACAAAACCCCCGGCCCATGAAGTATGCAAGGTTTTCTAAAGGAATGTAAAGAGGACTTAGCACCCTTTGGCTAATCTTTTTAAAAATATCACTACAAACTGGCATGGACCGAAAGTGGGAAAAAGGAAAATGTGATACCTATTTTTTAAGCGTGACAGGGCCTTACTTCGAATATGACCAAAACCTAACCTCATAGGGGGGGAAATTTTATGGAATCAATAATTGCCGAGCAGTTCGTCCACCCCTTTAAAAGCATAAATTTAAAAAACGAATCTCACAGGTTTACAAAGGGGGGTTCCTGCCTTACGAATTTTTAAATTTTTTTTACTAAGGTATTTGAGGAGGGAATCATGGGAAGAAATGAAAATTTTTTATATGGGCTTCAGTAAGGTTTTTTTCAGGTCCCACATAAGACTATTGAAGAAAATTTAAAACACTAATAGGAGGGGGAAAAATTTTTTCCTGGATAAGCTGGTTTACAATAGCACAGAGAGTTTGCATAAATGGGGAAAATCAGAGTGGGGGAAACGCACGAGCTGTTCCCCAGGGGTCATTTTGGGCCCCCCGTGTTCACAATCTACATAAACGACAGGGTGAGGGCTAAAGAGCGCATCGCAAAATTTGCCCATGACACCAAAAAGGCCGTCAATTCTTTTTGACGAGGACATCGAGCATCCCGGGGGAAATTTAATAACTATGCAGTGGTCGGAAAGTGGCAATGCAGTTTAATAAAAAATGCAAAGTTCTAAATGTTGGACGGACAAAACCATGCCACATATAAACAAAAAATTAGAACTTAATAACGGATTGCAAAAAGATTTTGGAGTTTGGGTTTCAGTAATCTGAAACCAAGACAACAGTGCATAAATTTCGCAATAAAAAATAATAAACCTTGCTTCATATAAGAAGCTAAAAAATAGGGGTCCTCAGGTTGTTTTTTCAAACTATACTCCTTTGGGTTTGGCCCCATTTTAAATTTTGCTGCCCCCTTTTTTGGGCACCTATACAGAATGGATATAAAATTTTCTGAAAAAAGTCAAAAGGATGACAAAAATTGACCCAGTATCAGAAACCTTCCCCATGAGGGTGACAAGGGGCCCCGAATCGCACTCCTAGAAAAGAAGAATTAGGGGGATAGATTAGGGTATAATGGAAGACAGGAAAAAAAATAAAAAGGGGTGTAAAAGGTGCGAAAATACTACCTTAAAAGGGCTCGCAGCAATGGGTTTTTTGGTAAAGAGTTGTATGAGTGGAACAAACTCCCGAGACAGGATAGAGGGGCCAGAACTTGGTAGCTTTAAAAATAGGTTGGAAAATAAAGAGTTTGGGTGTGGGTGGGTGTGGTTGGCCTGAACTTGTCTACCAGGGCGGTTCCGGTTCCTCCCTTAATCAATTGACCTGACCTGATAGGGGTTTGGGGGCATTGGGTTAAACCGGTAGGAGACTTGGACCGCCCGCATGGGCCATGCCTTCCAGTTTCCCTTTTTCTTATTTCTTATGTTCTTAACGAGCCCCCCCGGAATCACCGCTCAAAAGTCCTTAAAAAAAACTTCCGTCCCCCCCATTATTTACTAGCGGCCCCTGTCCTTTTACAGCTATTACATTTCTTTTTTAAAAATCCAGAAACTACATTTTTCCCACACTACCAAAAAAGCAAGGGTTCACCAATACATAAAGGGGGTGACTCTCAGACGTAAACAGTATAGGCCAATTCAAACTCCCCTTTCTATCCAAAATCTTCGGAAACTCGTGCCCGGAGACATATTCTTTTAAGTCACAAAACATAACCCCCCCTCCAAAATTTGGATTTTTGAAAAAAAAAGCACAATGTGCAAACATAAAAATGCAGACCTGCTTTTTCACGCATTGGGAAAATAAGGAATACCACAGGGAATTTTTTATTGACCTAAGAAAAGCGTTTGACACAGTAAACCACGGCATCCAAAAACTCCACAAACTTGACCAGTATGGGATAAGGGCCATTCTTTCTATTTAAATCTACCTTTACAGGTACAGTATTCACCATTAAAACACACCCCCCCTCAAAAACGGCCATTTAATGGAGTTCCGCAGGGAATTCCTTGGACCCCTGCTCTACCTCTTTACATCAAAGACTTCCCAAAAAAAATCCCAAAACCTGAAACCCATTTCTTTCTGACGACCCCTATTATGTCATCCCCACCCCGACTTGCCACCCCTCAAAACCATTGTTAAAGGGGGCGCCAAAATCGACTTGGGTGCAGCCAATAAATTACACTTAACAGGGAAAACCTACTTATTATGTTTGGGGGGCAGGCAGGTGTTGTGCAACTTAAAATTTAAAATCGACAAAAACTCAATTGCCAGACATAGGAGGGGAAAATCCCTGGCCCCATACCCCGACAACAACCCAAATTCATCACCCAATCCAACACAATCAAAAAAAAAATTTTCCAAACGGTGGGGATCCCCTCCAAGATAAGATACACGTGCCCCAAACTCCCTTCTCACACTATTTTATTCACTTATAATCCATAACCTTTTACTGTGCTTGGGGTTCAAAGCAGCAAACACCAAACCCAATAAAAACCCAACAAAAAGCCGTAGTTAGAATAATCACTAAAACTCTCCTGGCAACACCCCCCCCCCCCCTCTAGATCCAAAATTACTCCCTTTCAAAACACCACACTTACTACTGGCTTCTTTCTACAGGCCTTTAAAATTCCCAAATTAACCTTTACCCCAAACTGTTTCTTGATAGTTGTGACAGAAACCACAGGCATAACACCAACACAAAAATCCAAACATTCCCCCTGTTCACTAAACCTTTTCAAAAAAATTTAATAATTTCAAAGGACCAAAATCTGGAACCCCTATCTGAAAACTCTAGAACTGAGACCTTTCATCACTTTCAAAAATAACAGAAAACATCTTATCCCTCATCCCCCCCACAAAAACACATGATAACCACCTGGAGGTTCACTTCACTCACTCACCCACTGACTATAAACCCGAAATCTAATCTTAATCTTAAAATAAAAAAACCAACTAGGAAGGGGGACTTTGGGGCTCGAGACACTCCCCAAAGGGAGCCAAGGCCGGGGGCACCACTATTGAAAAGACCCGCCGGGGGAAAAAACGGCGAATAAAAAAAAAAAAAAACCCAACGGCATAAGTTTGCCTGGATACTCCCCAAAATTAAAACACTTTTATTTTGCCAAAACAAAAACTTCACATTGCTAAACTCACAAATTTGATCGTTTCCCTTTGCCTTAATACCACAATTTGTAAGGGTTAAATTTTTAAGAATTAAAAATGTCTGTCAAAGCTTAGCCAGGCTGGTGTTTGGCCCCCCTGTAATTTTATTTTATAACATGTAAGCCCCACAATACCCAAAACCTGTAAAAATCACATTTTAAAACCCCATAAGAATAAATTGAATTTAAAATTTAATTGAAATTTAATCACTTCATACGCGAAAGGGAAATTAGAGTCTTTCCACCATCACGTCTTTACAAAAATCAAAAATACACTGGTCCTAGAACTGACCCCCGTGGGGGTCCCGCTCGTCACGGCCCCACTGTAAACTCTTCACGACCCTGAAATGTTGTTCTTTCCCCGCAGGTACCCTGTCCATTGCATGCCCCCCTTTTTATGCCCTGATCCTCCAGCTTCTACTAAACCTTGTGGGTTTAATGTGTCAAACCTTCCTGCATCTAGGGAAAATGCAACAACCCCCCCTCTCTTCGTGTCTTCTTCTGTACCTTGTCAAAATTCAGAAGGTTTGTGACACAGGGTTTTTCCCTTTGGGAACCCATGCGGTTTTTATTTAAATCGTTCTGTTCCAATGTTCCCCAAAACTCTCCCCCGATAATCTTCTCCCTGACTTGAACAAAAATGTAGAGAACAGGGCGGATTTGTGCCTTTTCTGTTTCTGTGTGTGTGTGTGTGTGTGTGTGTGTGTGTGTGGTGTGGGTTGTGTGTGGGGTGGTGTGTGGTTTGTGGTGTGTGGTTTTTGTGTGGTGTGTGGGGTGTTTGTTTTGTGTGTGTGTTTTTTGGAACCCCTTGAGTCACTAAAGACACCCTTCTCCTCATTATTTTTACTGAGACCTGGCTAAGCAGGACACAATTGTACTACCCCCTACCAGGATACACAGCAATCCACAACTGCAGACCATACAAGTGGGGGTGGTACTGCAATCTATTCCCTCTAACCAACTATCTTGTATTAGCACTAATTGCTTTAGTGATGAATATGGGGAATACATTTTTTGCTAATTTTACTGTAAAAAAAACTCAAGACGCCTATAACAATCGGTGCCATATACCGGATACCCCACACAAACATCCCAAACTTCAGTGAGAATCTAAAATCACTAATAACAAACAGACAAATGAACAAGAACCACCTTCTCTTAGCTGGAGACTTTAATATCAACCTTGGCCTACCAGATGATCAGACTGTAACTGATATCATCAACAATATGAACAACACACTCCTCATACCAACAATAACTAAACCAACCAGGCTGACTAGGACAAGTGCAACCATAATAGACCACACATGGACCAATATACTAGCCCCCCTTAAATCAGGGATAATCACAGACAGCACTACTGACCACTACCCAACCTTCCTCTTAACAAACATTAGTAAGCCACCACTCGAATACAACAAAGTTTCATTTAGACTCCATGATGAGGCCTCAATAAGGAATTTCACAGCAAACCTAGAGACTGTTGACTGGCCTACAGAATTCTCCAATGCCAATGGTATTGACGACTGGACAGACATTTTTCTTAACAAAATACTTAGACTATACAACAAACATTGTCCTATAAAAACGAAACAGATCACGAATAAACGGCTTGGTTGCCCATGGCTAATCAGCAGCATTCTGAAATCCATTGATAAGAAACACCAATATGAAAAGCAATATAGACAGGCTTAATACATGAAGATATTCTTAAACAATATTCAACAGTCTCACCAAATTAATAAAGAAAGCCAAACAACTGTACTTCTCCAGCAGATTCACTGACACAAGAGGAGAAATAAAAACGACCTGGAAAACACTTTCCCAGATCCTGGGGACCCACAAACTGAAAAAAAAATAAGAATATTGTTCTAACTAAACCTCATGAAACACCACTGCATCCCACTGATACAGCTAACAAGATAAACGACTTCTTCTCAAACATAGGATCTAATCTCACCAGTAAAATCCCACGTACCAATGCCCATGCCGGGGACTACCTAGATGGGAATTTCCCAAATTCCTTCTAAGATAGAGGTATGGGTGTGTGTGGGAAACAAGCAGGTTGCAACACTAGGGATGGAAACAGTAAATGTATAAAAGGCATTCAGCATGAAGTTATAAATAAAGACAATAGATCAGGTCAGCAAACAAAGGGGGACAGCAGAAGGCAGCAAGGGACTAGCTCCCTTAAGTTTACTATACTAATAGCAGGAGTGTAAGAAATAAGATAGATGAGCTAAGATTAATTGCAAGTGCAGGAAACATAGATATTATTGCTATAACAGAGACCTGGCTCAATCTGAAAGATAGAGAGATGCCCTCTGAATGTCACATACAAGGCTATAAATTTATTCGACACTGACAGGGTCAACAGGAAAGGTGGTGGAGTAGCGATGTATGTCAGAGACAATTTAAATTGTTGTGTTAGACAGATATTAAATTAGAAGCGTCAGCCACTGAATCTGTTTGGTTACAGCTTTCGAGGGCCGAGAAAAACTAATTTTGGGTGTGATTTACAGGGCCCCAAATCTTGATAGGGAGTGCAGTAAACTTCTATGGGACGAGATTCGTAAGGCATCTACATACGAAAATGTTGTGCTAATGGGAGATTTCAACTATAGACAGATTGACTGGAGCAATTTGACAGGAAATTTAGAGTCAGGTGACTTCTTGATACAATCCAGGATTGTTTTTTTAAAACAGTTTGTGACAGAGCCAACTAGGGAAATAACTTTCCTTGATTTGGTTTCTTGCCAGTAGGGAAACACTAATTAATAATCTTGTGGTTAATGAGAGCTTGGGGAAAGTGATCACAAATCAATCAGTTTTAATATATCATGGAATTCCCCTAATAATGGCAATCAAGTCTCCGTCCCTGACTTTCGCTTGGCTGATTTCATAGGACTGAAAAATTACTTAGGTGGGCTGAACTGGAATGACCAGATAGGGTCAGGTAGGTGGTGATGGTTGCCGATATGATGCTTTCCAGGGCATAGTTCTAGCTGCTCAGTCAAATTATGTTCCAAATAGGGAAATCAGATCAAACAAAAATTATCCTAAATGGATGAACAATAATTAAAATATCTGATTGGTCAAAAGAGAGGCATATATAGGCAAATCAAAAGAGGAGAGGGGCAATTAAGAAATCGATAATTCATTTAAAGAGAGAAATAAAAAAGGGAATTAGAAAAGCAAAAAAGTTTATGGGTTAAATTTGCAAGGAATCGAAGACTAACCCAAAAGGATTCTTTCAGGTTACAAAAAGAAAATCAGGGACAAGATAGGCCCCCCAAAAATTTTCCTGGGGTCCTACGACAGTATAAGGAAATTGTAGAATTTTTAAACACATACTTCCTCTCATTTTTTTACACAGGGGATCCCAGGGATATTCCAGTAATGAAAAATTAGTGAACAGGACGAAAAAAAATGTGCCGATTAGGGAAAAAGTGACATGGTCCTTAGGCAAATAAAAAAATTAAAACCTAACAAATCCCCGGCCCTGATGAACTGTATGAAAGGGTTCAAAAGGAATGTAAAGAGGAGCTTAGCAACCTTTGGCAATTTTTCAACATTCCTACAAATGGCATGGACCAGAAAAGGGGGAAAAGGCAAATGTGATACCTATTTTCAAAGCAGGTGCAGGCCTTAGCTTGAACTTAGACCTAACCCCTAACCTCCATATGGGAAAATTTATGGAATCAAAATTTTGCCGAGGCAGTTCGTACCCACCTTAAAAAGCATAAATTAAAAACAATCGCAGGGTTTTTTTAAAAAGGGGCGTTCCTGCCTTAGAATTTATAACTTTTTTCACTAAGGATTTGAGGAGGTGATATGAATGAATATGATTTGTGTATTGGATTCAGAAAGGGTTTTTTGACAGGGTCCCACTAAAAGGACTATTGAAGAAAATTAAAGCACTGAAAGGAGGAAAAATTTTTTCCTGGATAGGGGCATGGTTGACAAATAGGCAGCAGAGATTTTTTGCATAAATGGGGGAAAATCAGAGGGGGGAAGCGTCCAGCGGTGTTCCCATTGGTCATTGTTGGGCCCCCCTGCTGTTCACAATCTACTAAACGACATGGATGGGGGCTAAAGGCGACATCGGAAAGTTCCCGATGACCCCCAAAATGGCCGTCAATTCTTCTGCGGACATTCGAGCACTCCAGGAAGATTTGAATAACTGAGCAGGGGTCGGAGAAGGGGCGATGCTTTTTAATATAACAAATAAAAGTTCTAAATTTTGGACAGGACAATAACCTGCACATAAAACAAAATAATGTAGATTTAAATTTTAGGGATTGCGAAAAAAAATTTAGGTTCGGTTAGCAGTAATCTAAAACCCAAAGACAAACAGTGAAAATTGTTCGCAATAAAGCTTAGAACCCGGGGCTTCATATAAAGAAGCAAAAATAAAGGAGTCCTCGGTTGTTCTTCAACTCTATACATCCTTTGGGGTTAGGCTCTTTAGATTATGCTGACAGTTTTGGTCACCGTATTACGAATGGATAAAATTCTCGGAAAAATGTACAAAGGGGGATGACAAAGTTGATCCCATGTATCAAAACCTTCCCTAGGGGGATAGATAGGGCCCTGAATCTGCCTCTCTGAAAGACTTTAAATTTAGGGGGGATATGATTGAGGGTATAAAGGGAAAGAGGGGAATAAAAAAAGGGGATGTAAAATGTGCTGAAAAATCTAGCCAGCAGGCCGCAGAAATTTTTTTAAGTTGGAAAAAATCAATTCGGGAAAGGGAAAGGGAAAAAGACGGGTTTTGGGGTAATAGAGTTGGGATGAGTGGAACAAACCCGAGTACGTGTAGAGGCCGGGAAAGTTGTGTAGCTTTTTTAAAAGGTTGGATAAATACATGAGTGGATGTGGGTGGGTGGAGTTGGACCGAAAGCTTTGCTACCCGGGCGGTTTCCCTTTCCTCCCTTAAGTCAAAGTGACCTGACCTGACAGGTTTGGTGCATTGGCTTTTAAAACCGGGAGGAGACTTGGACCTGCCTCGCATGGGCCCCGTAGGCCTTCTGCAGTTTCCTTTCGTTTTTAGTTCTTTTGTTCTTAACTGAGCCCACGGAACCACCCCGATCCATAAAGCACTTAAAAAAAACTTCCCGTCCCCCCATTTTGTACTAGCGGAGCCCTGTCCTTTCAATGCTATTTACATTCTTTTTAACAATCAAAGAAACTAGCACTTTCCCCCACACTACTCAAAATAGCAAGGGTTACACCAATACATAAAGGGGGTGCCCCTACGACGTAAACCTTAGGCCAATCTCAAACTTCCATTGCTATCCAAAATCTTCGAGAAAAACCTGACAGGAGAAAATATTTATTTTAAAGTCCAAAAAAATACTCACCCCCGCCATTTTTGGGTTTAGGAAAATAAAAGACTAATGGCAATCAAAAAATGCAGACCCGCTTTACACAGCATTGGAAAATAAGGAATATCCACTAGGAATTTTTATTGACCTAAGAAAAACGTTTGACACAGTAGACCCCGGCATCCTAATGCTCCACAAACTTGACCAGTATGGTATAAGAGGCCATGTGCTTGCATATTTTAAATCCTACCTTTCTAATAGGTATCAGTATGTCACCATTAAAACCACAGCCTCATCAATACGGCCACTTGATACTGGGTTCCGCAGGGAAGTGCCCTTGGCCCCCTGCTCAAACCTCATTACATCAATGATCTTCCAAACATACCCCAAAACCACCTGAAACCCATTCTCTTTGCTGACGACACTACTTATGTCATCTCCCACCCTGACCCTTGCCACCCTCAACACCTTTGTTAACGAGGACTGCTCAGAATATCGACTTGGATGACAGCCAATAAACTTACACTTAACACGGCAAAACCTACTATATTATGTTTGGTACAGAGCGGGTGTTGTGAAAACTTAAAATTAAGATCGACACACTCTAATTGCCAGACATAGTGAGGGCAAATTCCTTGGCCTATACCTCGAAAAAACAACCCAAATTTAAATCACCCATATCCAACACATATCAAAAAAAGTTTCCAAAACGGGGGGGACCCCCTCCAAGATACGATACTACGTTGCCGCAAACTACCCTTCTCACACTATTTCATTCACTTATATATCCATCCCTCACCTATGTTACCCTGTGCTTGGGGTTCAACTGCAGAAACACCCCCTAAAGCCAATAATAACCCAACAAAAAGCCGTAGTAGAATAACCCACTAAATCTCATCCCTGGCAACACCCCCCCCCCCCCTCATAGATCTAAACTTACTCCCTGTTCAAAACATCCACACTTACTACTGTGCATTCTATATCTACAGGCCCTTTAAAATTCCAATATTTAACCTTGACCTAAACTGCTTTCCCTTTATAGTTGTGACAGAAACCACAGGCATAACACCAGACACAAACATCTCTATAACATTCCCCGTGTTCGACTAAACCTTTACAAAAAATTCAATGAATTTCAAAGGACCCCAAAATCTGGAACACCCTATCTGAAAAACTCTAGAAATGTAGACACATTTCATCACCTTCAAAACTACAGTCAGAAAAAAATCTTATCTCCCTCATCCACCCCGACAACTAACTACAAAGATAACACCTGGAGGTTCACAATTACCACTCACTCACCCACTGACTATAAACCCAGAATACTAATCTTAATCTTATAATAATAAATCCTAACTAGTGATGGGAGACTTAGGTTTTCGAGACACTCCCCAGTAGGGAGCCAAGGCCGGGTCACCATACTTGGAAAGACCCGGGCCGGGAGAAAAACAGGCGAATAAAAAAAAAAATCCTAACTAGTCATAAGTTTGCCTGTGATACTCCAATATAGACACTTTGTATTGTGCCAAAACAAAAGCATTCACATTGCTAAACTCACAAATTATGATGCAGTCACTTAGCCTTAATACCACAATTTGTAAGGATTTAATGTTAAGAATTAATCTAAGTCTGCTCGAAATGCTTAGCCAGGCTAGGTGTCCTAGTGGCCCCCTCTGTAATTAGTATTTTATAACATGTAAGCCACACAATACCCAAAACCTGTAAACCTCACATTGTAACCCTTATAGAGAATAAACTTGAATTGAATTGAATTGAATTGAATCAGCTTCACATCATCTGCGAATAGGGACACTTCAGAGTCTATTCCTACCATCACGTCGTTTACATATATCAAAAATAGCACTGGTCCTAGAACTGACCCCTGTGGGATCCCGCTCGTCACAGGCGCCCACTGTGATACCTCTTCACGTACCATGACTCGTTGTTGCTTCCCTGTCAGGTATTCCCTGATCCATTGCAGTGCCCTCCCTGTTATATGCGCCTGATCCTCCAGCTTCTGCACTAATCTCTTGTGGGTAACTGTGTCAAAGGCCTTCCTGCAGTCTAGGAAAATGCAATCAACCCACCCCTCTCTCTCGTGTCTTACTTCTGTTACCTTGTCATAAAACTTCAGAAGGTTTGTGACACAGGATTTGCCTTGGATGAACCCATGCTGGTTTTCATTTATAATCTTGTTCTGTTCCAAGTGTTCCAACACTCTCCTCCTGATAATCTTCTCCATGACTTTGCACACAATACATGTCAGAGACACAGGTCTGTAGATTAGTGCCTCATTTCTGTTTCTGTGTGTGTGTGTGTGTGTGTGTGTGTGTGTGTGTGTGTGTGTGTGTGTGTGTGTGTGTGTGTGTGTGTGTGTGTGTGTGTGTGTGTGTGTGTGTGTGTGTGTGTGTGTGTGTTTGTGTGTGTGTGTGTGTACTCACCTATTTGTACTCACCTATTTGTGGTTGCAGGGGTCGAGTCACAGCTCCTGGCCCCGCCTCTTCGCTGATTGTTACTAGGTCCTCTCTCTCCCTGCCTCATGAGCTCTATCATACCTCGCCTTAAAACTATGTATGGTTCCCGCCTCCACTACGTCACTTTCTAGGCTATTCCACGGCCTGACTACTCTATGACTGAAGAAATACTTCCTAACATCCCTTTGATTCATCTGAGTCTTCAACTTCCAATTGTGACCTCTTGTGTCTGTGTCCCTTCTCTGGAACATCCCGTCTTTGTCCACCTTGTCTATTCGCGCAGTATTTTATAATGTCGTTATCTCCCCTGACCCTCCTGTCCTCCAGTGTCGTCAGGCCGATTTCCCTCAACCTTTCTTCATAGGACAATCCCCGTAGCTCTGGGACTAGTCTTGTTACAAACCTTTGCACTTTCTCTAATTTCTTGTCGTGCTTGACTAGGTGTGGATTCCAAACTGGTGCTGCATACTCCAGTAGGGGCCTGAACATAAATGGTATACAGAGTCTTGAACGAATCCTTACTGAGGTATCGGAACGCTATCCATAGGTTTGCCAGGCGCCGTATGCTGCAGCAGTTATCTGATTGATTGTGCGCCTCGGGAGATATGCTCGGTGTTGTACTCACCCCCAGATCTTTTTCCTTGATTGAGGTTTGCAGTCTTTGGCCATCTAAACTATATTGTGTCTGCGGTCTTCTTTGCCCTTCCCCAATCTTCATGACTTTGCATTTGGCAGGGTTTTAAAATCAAGGAGCCAGTTGCTGGACCAGGCTTGTAGCCTGTTCAGGTCTCTTTGTAGTCCTGCCTGGTCCTCATCCGATTTGATTCTTCTCATTAACTTCATATCGTCCGCAAACAAGAACACTTCTGAGTCTATCCCTTCCGTTATGTCATATTCATATACCAAGAACAGAACAGGTCTAGGACTGACCCCTGTGGAACCCCACTTGTCACAGGCAAACCCCCTCTGACACCTCGTCACATACCATGACTCGTTGTTGCCTCCCTGTCAGGTATTCTTGATCCATTGCTGTGCCTTTCCTGTTATGTGTGCCTGATCTTCTAGCTTTTGTAGTAACCTCTTGTGAGGAACTCTGTCGAAGGCCTTCTTGCAGTCCAAAAAAATGCAGTCGGTCCCCCCCTCTTTCTCTTGCCTTACTTCTGTCACCTGTCATAAAACTCTAGTAGGTTTGTGACACAGGGTTTTCCCTCCCTGAAACCATGGTGGTTGTCAATTATAACTTGTTTCTTTCCAGGTGCTCCACCACTCTCCTACTGATGATCTTCTCCATGACCTTGCATACTATACACGTTAGTGATACAGGTCTGTAGTTTAGTGCCTCATGTCTGTCTCCCTTTTTAAAAATTGGGACTACATTTTCCATCTTCCATACCTCGGGGAGTTGCCCAGTTTCAAATGATGTGTTGAAATCTTTGTTAACGGTACACACAATATCTCTGCTCCCTCTTAAAGACCCACGGAGAGATGTTGTCTGGTCCCACCGTCTTTGAGGTGTCAAGTCGCATAGCAGCTTCTTCCTCCTCCTCGGTTTATGTACCTCACCCAGCACTTGTTGGGGCACCCCCTGCTCTGATTTCCTGGAGGCCTACTGGTTTCCATGTAATACCGATTTTTCCCCCCCCCTTTTTGTATTTTTTCCAAAAGCAGGTCCTCCCCCCCTGTGAACCCCCCTTGTAAGGAACCCCTCGAACCTCTCACAAAGATTTTTTTCCCCCCCTTCGGTTTCCTTGACCTTCTTTTTTCTGTTTTGTGCCGATTTCCGGAAATTTGTAAACCTGGGGGCCTTCGGTCCAAAAATTCTCCCCCCTTTTTTCCTTCCGTATTTTTTGGGGTGCCGGGGGGGGGGGTGGGGGGGGGGGGGGGGGGGGGGGGGGGGGGGGGGGGGGGGGGGGGGGGGGGGGGGGGGGGGGGGGGGGGGAAAAGGGGGCCCTTTCCCCCTTTTTAATGGGGATTCCCCCATTTAAAAAAATGATTGTTGAAATTTTGTTAACGTAACAAAAATTCCCCCTTTTTTTTTAAAACCCAGGGGAAATTTTTTTTGGCCCCCATTTTTGGGGAAGGGAAAGCTTCTTTCCCCCCCGGAAAACCCCCCAGCACTTTTTGGGGCCCCCCCCCCTTTGATTTCCTGGAGCCACGGTTTTCCACTGTAATTTTTTTTAAATTTTTGTTGAGTCCTGCATACCTCCCAGCCCTTTTTTTTTTTGGTCCCCTTCCCCCTATTTTTTTTTTTTTTCCCCGGGATTTTTAAACAGCTTTGGGTCGTTTTGACTTTTGATGATTCATTTTGTATTGCCGCTGAGCTTCGTTCTTACGTGCATATTCTTTCTGGCTCTTTGGCTAACTCTTTATTTTCCTGAGCTCTCTGTCTTCTGTCCTTTTTCCCCATTCTTAGTACCCTAGTTTTTCCTCCCTACACCTTTGGGTGAACCAAGGACTCGTTTTGGTTTCCCATTTTTTTCTTTTTCCCTTTGGGGAAAAAACCCTCTCCTCTCCCCCTTGCATTTTTTTTGCCACAAGTCCATCTTTCTGTACGGGTTTTCCTGTCATTCCCCCCCCCCCCCCACTAAATGTCTTTGAAAGAAGTTCCTAAACCCTGTAGTTCCCCCTTTTGTATTTTGGGTTTTTCCCCCCCATTCCCCTGTTTCTCTCCACTTGGCTCAACTATGTATCAAAGCACAGAACACATAACCTATTTCAGGGGCCTTTCATACTGATTCGTCGATTCGAAAAAAAGGTGAATCAATGTCCAGTCTTGCTGGTTCATCCTCCCTCTCTCTCGGTAGTGTCTCTAAATTTTGATGCATGAGGTTTCCGTACCACATCCATCATTTTGGCTCCCCATTTTTTGGGGGACCCCCTGGGGCCCATTTTTCCCAGTCAATCCCCTTTGTGTTTGAAATCCCCATAACAATAACTTTGCCCCCCCCATGTGTGCTCCCGGGCCCCTCGGCTAGTGTGTCACCATTGCTCTTTTGCTCTCATCGTTTTTTCTTTTGGCCTCTTGCATTTCTGTGGGGGTTGTCATTACTGCATATTTCAAACCTTTGCCCTCAGCCTGATTTTCCCTACTAAGTAGTCCCTTTCGCCCGGCCATCCTTCCTTCCATTTTCTCAAACCCCACTGGTTTTTAATGAGCATGCAACTCCTCCCCCCCTCTCCTCCCTGGTCTTTCCTGGGATTTTATATCCGGATGGAAAGATTGAAACTGTTTTTTTTTTGGTGAGTTTTGTTTTTGTGAGTGTATTATGTCTGGAGGTTCCTTGATTCTTTTGGCCCTCCCCCATACTTTTTTGTTTTTCCATCTGCATTTGTTCCACACCCAATTCTTTTCTAAGATTTTGGTCGGGGGGTGTATTGGGTTGGGGAGTGGGAGACCTGTAAAGGGAAATATGGGGGTGGGTTTTTTAATGCAATTGGTGGGGGGGATTTGGGTTGGCAGGGTGTTTTGGTTTAGAGTGTTTGGTTGCATGGGGGTTTACCCGGTTGGGGGCTTCTATAGGGAAATTGTGAGGGAGGCTGGATTTGATCTTTCCCGTTCTCGGTCTCCCGTCTGTTTTCTCCATCCCCCTCTTTCCTCCTTTTGCCTTTGTACCCTCTCTCTCTGTTTTGCCTTTCTGCTTGGTTCGTCGCGGTCGGATACACCTTCCCGTAGCTGGGATGTCCCTTTAACATGCTTTTCCTGCAGGATCCTTTCTGAGTCGATTTCTGCCTTGAAAGGGCATTTCCTGGGGTTTTTTTTTTTTGCAAACCCCCCCATTCCTGAAAATTTTTCCGATGGGGGCAGTCGTCTTCTCCTGTTGCTTTTGTAGCTTTCAATTTCTTTTTTTCCCCCTTTGTTTTTTTGCTTTATTTTTCCCCTTTAACTTCCGGGCCCATACACAAAGACTGACCTCATCCCTTTTAATTCTCCCCCTGCATATCCCTGTTTTCCCCCCCATTCAATTTGATTTCCTCCATTGCGCTTTCCCTTTTTTCAGTTTCACAGCTAATGTACTTGGGCTCAGTACCTGTCTTTCCCTTTCGGCTTTCCCCGGGCTTGCTTGGGCTTAGGGCCCCACTATAGTTAGTCTTTCATTTACTCAGTCTCCACTGATTGAGCTTTTTACTCAGTTTTTTCTCCTTCTTTTCCTACAGTCCCCTTATTTGTGACTGAGGTAGCAGTCTCTGTTGTCAATCCCAAAATGTTCTTTAGTTCTTCAGGCTGTTTCAGGTTTTTCAGTTCCTCTTCTAAACTCTGCATCATGGCCTCTGCTGCTTTGACTTGCACCTCCCACTTCCTGCTTTCCATGTCTATCCTCTCTTCCATTCTCATGCTAAGTTCTTCTAGTTTCTTTTCCCATTCATGTTCCCTTTTTGTGAGCTCTGCTGCCCAATCTTCCTTTGCAGTTTCCTCCACCTGTCCCTTGGTTTTTCTTGTTGCTCTCTGGCAACCCATTTTTGTTTTATCCTGATTGCCTCAGAGTGGGAAACCTATGTAATTTTGTATGTTACGTTAGTATTGTGTATGTCAGAGTGTGGGGGGGAGGTAGTGGAGGAACTGTGGCTATGTGGGAGAGTAGTGGGGAGGGGGAGTGGGAAGGAGGGAGAAGCAAGTGGGAGAGGGAGAGGGGGAAGGAGGGAGAGGTGGGGAGGGGGGAGGGTGAAAGAGGAGGGGAGGGATCAGGTGAAGGAGTGAGATGTCGGTGGGGGAGGGGGGAGTGGTATGTGTGAGTCTGGCAATGTGTGTGTGTGTGTGTGTGTGTGTGTGTGTGTGTGTGTGTGTGTGTGTGTGTGTGTGTGTGTCAGTGGTCCTTGATTGGCCGCAACTTCTTGTGACCTGACCCCCACTCTCCTGTGGCTTGACCCCACCTACTTACAATGTTGCCCTTAAAAGCTGTGTGTGTATGTGTGTATACGTGTGTATTCGTGTGTATTGGGGAGGATTGAGGGGTAGATACTATTAATACTTACCAGTAATTCTGGGTTGTAAAAAGTGGAAATTGCTACTAGGGTCTAAAGCTTTTATGAGTGTCTGCCGTCGTACGTAGTCCTTAAATCCCTATTTTGGAGATCCTTCTCCCGTGTTTATTATAGCCACATGTGCTCATACATCCCTCGTTCCTCACACGATTTCACTTTTCACTTAGGATAGTATACACTTCACATTATATGCACTTCACTTTATATGTATAATGGCACACAACTTGTGACGTCACTGCTTAAGCAGGCCTACTGCTGTCATCTTCCCTTGCTATATATTTTATTTTTCCTTTCCCCTTTTGCCTATTAACATTTCACTTGTTAGCCAAACGCTGATAATTCTTGAACAGCCGCTTCCACACTCACTTTGATCTTTGTATGTTTGAATCTGTGTGGCAACAGCGCCTATAGACCCACAACTGCTTGGCGCTTTGAAATATTGATAATTTCAGCTTCCTCTCAACTATTTTTAACTAGTAACTTTAGTTATCACTCGTATTATTGTTCACTGACGATGTCACTACCACTGATTACTGCTAGCATTTACTGCATGCCTTAAAAAAACACTAGGGTTCTCAGAGCCTTGTGCACCCACGTCTGCACCCCACGGACCCACGTGCTCGTGTGTGTGTGCGTGCATGTGTGCGTGTGCGTGTGCGTGTGCGTGTGCGTGTGCGTGTGCGTGTGTGTGTATTCGCCTAGTAAGTTACCATATTGTCCTAGTGCAGGTGTGTGTATGTGTGTATATGTGTGTGTTCGTGTGTATAGGGGAGGTGTGAGGGGGAGATACTGCTAACACATACCAGTAATTCTGGGTTATAAAAAGCGGAACTTGCTACTAGGGTCTAGAGCTTCTATGAGTGTCTACCCTTGTGTGTGTGTGTGCTTGTGTGTGAGGGAGGGATGGTTGGGGGGATATAGGTGGAGTGGTTGAAAGATCCATCTTGTAGGCACAAATTTAGTCTCATTTATCTTTCCCAATTATGCTACTCTCTCCACTTATTGCCCTTTCTGGATTTACATATTAATTGTTGCTGGTTATTATAATATTCCTTGTTCACATTGAGAGAGGACTTCCTAGCTTCCTAAGTATTCTTACTGCTAATAACTACCGGTAGCAACACTGTCCTACCCCTGTGTGAGTGTGTGTGTGTATTACTGTGTGTGTGTGTGTGGTGTTGTGTGTGTGTGTGTGTGTGTGAGAGAGGTGTCTTGTGCAATGTAATGACTGGCCACAACTTCTTGTGACCTGACCACAACCCTCCTGGGACTTGACCCTCGCACCATCTTACAATGTTGCCCTTAAAAGCTTGTCCCTCCACCTAGCTTATAGCAAGTTAGTCTTGTGTGTGTGTCTGGATTTAAGTATCAATTATTGCTGGTTATTATCATGTTCCATGTTCACATTGGGAGAGGACTTCCTAGCTTCCCAAGTATTCTTACTGCTAATAACTACTGGAATTAATACTACTCTACTCCTCGCTGGACTCTACCTTCTCACACTCGTCAACACTATATTCACTATGTCTATGCTATTTCTATTCTAATTCTGGTAATAGCTTGCAGGAGTGAGTGACAAGTATCAAACAGTATGCAAGGCCAGCCAGGGCCTTCAACATGCAAACCACAAATAGGCAAATGAAACTTGCACTCAATGGTGTGGTGACAAGTTGCCAGCTGCTGATGAAGTCGTCATATGTAGGCCTTAAGTCCCTATTTTGGAGATCCTTCACCCATGATGTTTATAACTATTACAACCCAGGATTCCAAATGGCCTGTTATCCCGGGTGTAATGGGAGCAAAATAAACAGCAGAAAAAGTTTACTTATATTATCCTTCACCAATTTAGAACAGCAATATGTACACTATGTACAGTGATAAGTATAGTGCACTCCACGGTAAGCAAGGCAGAAATAAAAGCCACAAGATAGACCGTGCTTCAACCAGCTCTAGAATGGGAATGACAAGGGCAGACAGGAGAGTGGTACCCACATAACCTCTGTGATTGCCAAAACCACCATCTTATTGGCTACAACCTGGTCACTAGTTGAACGACGGGGCCCCATCATCAACTCTTAGCAACCTGGTTCGCTGGTTGGGGGAGATAGCCTGTAAATGAGGGTGTGTACATGCGCCGAATAAAGGTTACGTACTCTTTGCATGCCACACCCCCACCCCGAGAAGGCTCAGGATTAGGCTGCCACCTCCCAGTGGTAATCATGCCACCATGGCACAAAATAATGGGACCGCCTTTCCTCTCCACCATCCAACTCTTAGATAGAGCGCAGCTTTTCTAGTGACAAAAAGCCAAACCCTAAACTCAGAGTGAGACAGCAGTCAGTCAGGCTAGCATAGGTCCAAGATACAGGCGGAAGGTAGCCCGCATCCCCTCACTAAAAAAAAAAAACCCCACACCAGGGGATAAAAAAAAGCGTGAAAAGGGGTTACCACAAATAATATAACATCCTAACCTAAATAAATAAAAATATTAGACTCTAGATAAAGAGTCTGCCAACACATTTTCTTTGCAGGCAATATATTTAATTCTGAGTGAGTATGGTTGCAGTCTTAGCGTCCAGCGCATGAGCCTTTGTGTTGTGGTTCTTCATGGCTTGGAGATGTACTAGAGGATTGTGATCACTGTAGACTGACCACCTGCGATGTGTGGCTCACATAAACATCGAAATGCTGCAAAGCCAGTACCAGCGCGAGGGCTTCCTTTTCAATGGTAGAGTAAGCCCTCTGATGGGGCGGGAAAACTTGGCTGGAAAAACTATGCTACAGGCTGCAACTCCTCATTCTCGTTTTGTAATAGTACTGCCCCAACCCCAGACTCACAAGTATCAACCTGTAATGAAAAAGGTTTGGAGAAGTCTGGAGACAAGAGAATGGGTGCAGTACACAATATTCTTTTTGCTTTGTCAAAAGCAGTTTGACAATCTGGGGTCCAATTAAAGGGAACTTTGTGACAGGTAAGAGAGGTAAGAGGGGCTACAATATCTGAGAAATTCTTTACAGAATCATCTGCAAAATCCTATCATGCATAGGAAAACGTTGAAGGATTTCCTATCATGAGGAACTGGATAATCTTTAATAGCAAGAACTTTAGCAAGTTTAGGCGCAACTTTACCACTACCTACTTCATGGCCTAGAAAAGTGACAGTGGCCTGGCCAACGGAAGATTTAGAAAAATTTAAAACTGTTAAATGGGAACCTTAAAGGTCTCAAAAGTGCCTTAAGTCTAAGTAGGTGTTGATCCCAAGTATCAGACACCACAACATCATCATCTAGGTACGCTGCCGTGCCTTCAAGTCCTTTAATAGCCTGATGGATAAGTTTCTGGAATGAAGAGGGGGAATTTTTCATTCCGAAGGGGGTAACTGTATTGATAATGACCTCCTGGAATTACGAAGGCAGAGATTTCCTTCGCCTTATCCGTCAAAGGTACCTGAGAGTAGCCTTTAAGGAGATCTAACTTGGACACAAAAGTAGCCTTACCCACAAAGTCAATTACATCATCCAAACGAGGAAGAGGGTAAGCATCTGTAATTGTGACTTCATTCACCTTTCGGTAGTCTGTACACATACGAAACCCTCCATCAGCCTTCTTCACAAGGATGCACGGTGAAGCCCATGGACTAAACCATGCTTTAACAAAAATTCTACTTCCTGCTGAAGTAGCCTTCGCTTTTCAGGATTAGCTCTGTAGGGGGAGGTTTAATTGGTTTTAGAGTTTCCCACATCTACATCATGATAACCTAACGTACATTTTTTCGGCACATCCGAAAAAATATTAGGATACGACTGTAGAAGCTCAGTTAAATTTGTTGCTTGCGTTTCAGATAGTCCCTCCATTAAAGGGCTAGGATCCTTGAGGAGGACAGAATTTGAAAGTTGAATATTAATTTCAGAGATAGAGTGCAAAGAATCAGAGTCGTCCTCAGAGGTAGAGGACAGTCATTACTGGGACTTATCTGGTGTATGGAAATAATATTTTAATTGATTAATGTGGTAAGTTTTAGTTTTTGAGGTCTTATCAATGGGAGCTACCACAATTTACATCAGATAATCTACTTACAATCTGCATAGGTCCCGTAAATCTAGCTTTCAAGGTGTGGCCAGGTATAGGTTCCTGCACCAACACCTTGTCTCCTGGATGGAAGGAGCGGAATTGTGCACTTCTGTCATACCTCTGTTTCATCTTACTTTGAGCTGTCTTTAGGTTAGCCTTGGCTAACTGATGTGCCACCTGCAACCTTGAAGACGGGTTGTAGAGTGTTGAGCTAACGTCTTCTCCCATCCATCCTTCTTTGAGCACCCGAAGAGGACCTCGTACATTGTGCCCAAAGATCAGCTCAAACGGACTATACCCTGTAGACTCTTGCAACCGTCTCTCGTACTGAGAACAGAAAACAAAGGTATGATTCATCCCAGTCTGTAGAAAGTGCATGCAAAAAGTTCTCATCATGGTTTTTAACGTCTGATGGAATCTTTCCAAGGCGCCTTGGGACTGAGGATGATAGGCAGTGGATAAGTTGTGGATTAATACTAACCT
Source organism: Cherax quadricarinatus (assembly GCF_026875155.1). NCBI lineage: Eukaryota > Metazoa > Arthropoda > Malacostraca > Decapoda > Parastacidae > Cherax > Cherax quadricarinatus. Next base: position 92,369,998 of record NC_069405.1, on the reverse strand, counting down.
AGTTAATACTTCCCTAAATGCTTTGGCAGTAAAGTTAGTACCTTGATCACTTTGAAGAGTTTTAGGAATGCCAAAACAAGAAATGAATTTTGTTAAAGCTTTGAGAATAGCTTTAGTATTAATACTGCGCATGGGAATTGCTTCAGGATATCTGGTTACTTTATCCATAATCGTAAATATTGATTTCCAGACTTTGACCTAGGTAGTGGACCTACACAATCTATAATTAAATCTGCAAAAGGATCTCCATCAGCAGGTATAAGTTGGAGAGGTGCAGGTTTAATGGAATGTCCAGGTTTCCCTACTTGCTGACATTCTCGGCAACACCTAATATGATTCTTCACATCTTTTTTTAATTTTGCCAATAAAATTCTTTTGTGATTCTATAAAAAGGTTTTAGTAATTCCTAAGTGACCTCCTAATGAAGTATTATGAACTATATTTAATATTTGAGGTCTAAACTTGGTTGGAACCACTAACCTGTCATACAATTGCCGGCCCTCTATCTCCTTACCAGTCTCAGTGCAGATCAAATAATCGTTTTTTAACTTCATACTTGACCGGATGACCCAAAGAGGATTTACCCATGGCTGCCTGAAAAGCGAATTTTAAAGAAGGGTCTTTTCGTTGTTCCTCCCGGAAGGACAGTCCCTTGGGCATGGAAACAGAGACATCTGGCAATCCTGCAACTTGGGAATAGGAAGGCTTGATCGGGGTCTGTTCACTTGTTTTACGAGGCTCCGGCCGGTGTGGCCTCATAAAACAACGTGGCTATTCCGAGATCGGAGTCGTCCAAGGATAGGTCAACATTCTCTCCAGACAACCCTTGGGAGGTTGCCCGAGTTATGGCCAACACCGGAGAAGAATTACTCATTATAGGTTCAGGACACGCATTAACAGTAGTAATGTTATTACCCATTATAACATGGCATCTTTCCCTGGGAATCCTTTTGAGATACCTACAGTCAAGTACCCATTGTAATATTTGCACTGTACATAAATTTTATGCAAAGGGACAGAATATATAGCTCCTCCAAATGATTCCAATAAAACAGAGGAATTCAAGGAAGTGTTCTCTGAAAGGGGTAGTATTCCTTCTCTTACAAGTGAGCAATATGCTCCAGTATCTCTAAAGGTCTTTTCTTCATTGTTTCGGAGTTTTCCCGAAGGGAAATAAGACTCTTGCAATAATAAGGGGCCATACCTTTTTCTACTTCTCTCGGGGACATGTTACTAGGGATATTAGAGATTTTCCCAGTAGGTTGGGGTTTGTGGGGGCAGTTGGGACGGATATGACCTACTTTGTTACAAAGGAAGCAGACGACAGGCTTGCCCTTTACTCCCTGCTGACGTTGCAAATGGTGTCGTTCTGGCTGGTGTCTCTCTGGATCCTGTTGTCGAGGTGCACCATGAGTAGTTTGCCTCTCCGCAGTGAGCGTGGCTCACCAGGTGACTTAGTTGGCTGACGTAGACGTTCTCCCTCCGGCTGGCACTTCATTCTCCAAGGTTGTCGATCTCTGCTCATGCCAGGCTGTTGAAAAGAGACGGGACCGCTCGGACAAGGAGTGGTTAGTTTCGAAGGTATCAGCCAACCTGGCTGCCTCCAATGCAGTGGTTAAGTCACGATCCTGCAGAAAGACTCGAACCTCTGGTCCCACAGACTCCAGCAGGTTATCAATCAGAATAAGCTGTACCAGCTCCTCAAAGGTAGAGACCCCACTTGCTTTATACCAGCTGGTAAAAGCTTTGGTTTGCTGTCTCACAAAGTCCACTAGGGATTGACCAAGCATTCGTCTGCCCACCTTAAAAATCTTTCTATATTTGGCTGGGATACATGTATATGCTCCCAACACTGTGGTCTTCACTACTTTATAATCAGAAAATTCAGCGCCATTTAATACTGACGTAAATTCCTGAGCCTTACCCAATAATGCTGTATGAACCAACGATGCCCAATGCTGTTCCGACCACCTCAAGGCTCGAGCCTGATTTTCGAAGCTTTCGAAAAATTGCTCTGGTTCGGCCTCATTGAAGCGGGGAACAAGTTGTACTGCTTTTTGTAAACTAAAATCATTTACAGAATGCGAAAACTGCCTCCTTCTCTTTCCCCATAAATTCTTCCCTTGCGAATGCTCTTGTTCCCTAGTTTGCTCAAGATTGATTTTTTCCAGCTCAAGTGCCAACGACGCTGATTCAAACCCTTTAGACAACCCAGCTGCACTATACTGACCATTTTGCTCCGTTAGGTGTATCATCTTCCTCCTGCGAGAACATAGTAGTTTTTTTTGCCCTACTCCCGTAGAGGGAGGGGTCTGATGTGCCATCTCTTCTTCTATAAGTTTGTCAGCAATCAGTGAACGCAGTTGCGCAGCTGTGAGAGTGCGTTTGTATTTAATGCCAATGGAACGAGCAATTTTCCAACAACGCTGTAGGGACAATTTAAAGGGAAGTTATGCAAAGTATATGCCGACACCAGAGGTCTGACTCGTCTAGGTGGCATAAGTTACTCGCTATGCACAGTACGAAATGCAGAAACCCCCAACGTAACACGTTAATTTGCAGAACACGCTTAGTTATGCACAGTACGATTGCAGAATACGCATACAAGCAAAGCCGACTGCAAAATTCTGCACACCGAACAGGTAGTAACAACTGACACGCAAAATTTGTAAAGCAATGCCAGACAGCTACACTGTTCTAGAAGATTGACCGTAGCGAAGCGAGCACACCGAACAAGCTAGTACGAGCTGTTGCACGATCACACAATAGCAAGGCTGACCATAACAGTAATGACACGCAAAATTTTTTAAAGGTAGGCAAATCTAATGCAATGCCAGACAGCAAGCTGCACAATGTTCCTGCTACGAGCTTCACCCTAAGCTCAACCGTTTCTCTAAGTCCAGCTCCAGCTCTCGGACAGGCTACCCCTATTACAACCCAGGATTCCAAATGGCCTGTTATCCCGGGTGTAATGGGGAAACAAAATAAAAACAGCAGAAAAAGTTTAGACTTATATTATCCTTCACCAATTTAGAACAGCAATATTACACTATGTACAGTGATAAGTATAGTGCACTCCACGGTAAGCAAGGCAGAAATAGAAGCCCAAGATAGCAGACCGTGCTTCAACCAGGCCCCGAATGGGAATGACAAGGGCAGACAGGAGAGTGGTACCCACATAACCTCTGCATTCCCCAAAACCACCTTTATTGCAAAAAAATGGTCACTTTTGAACGACGGGGCCCCATCATAAACTTTAGCAACCTGGTTCGTGGTTGGGGAGATAGCCTGTAAATGAGGGTTTTGTACATGCGCCAAAATAAAGGTTACGTCCCTTTTGCATGCCAAAATAACCATTTTTTTCCATAATCCCGCTTCCTCACGCGATTTCCTCTTCACTAAGATAGTATACACTTCACATTATATACATTTCCTTTTATTTTGTGTTGTATCACCTATTTGTACTAACCTATTTTGGTTGCGGGGGTCGAGTTTTGCTCCGGGCCCCCGCCCTTCCCCCGGTTGTAGGGGCCCTATCTTTTCCCCCCGCCCATGAGCTTTACAAACCTCGTTTTAAAAACTGTGTAGGTTTCCCCTGCCCCCATACGTCATTTTTTAGGCTATTCCACTGCCTTACAACTCTATGATGAAGAAATACTTCCTCCCCTCTCTCTGATCATTTGTGTCTTTAACTTCCAATTGTGGCCTCTTGTTTCTGTGTCCCCTCCCCGGAACATCCCCTCTTTGTCCCCTTGTCTATTCCCCGCAGATTTTTTGTCGTTATCATTTTCCCCTGACCCCCCTGTCCTAGTGTTCAGGCCTTTTTCCCTTAATCTTTTTTCATAGGGCATTCCCCCCAGCTCTGGAACTAACCTTGTCGCAAACCCTTTGTACTTTCCTGTTTCTTTGCTGCTTTATCAAGTGCGGGTTCCAAACAGGTGCTGCATACTCTAGTATGGGCCTGACATACACGGTGTCGTGTCTTGAATGTTTTTTTATAAGGTATCGGAATGCTGTTCTCAGGTTTGCCAGGCCCCATATGCTGCAGCAGTTATCTGATTGATGTGTTTCCGGAGACTGCTCGGGGTTATACTACCCCCAAAATCTTTTCCTTGAGTGAGGTTTGCGTCTTTGGCCACCTGCCATACTCTGTGGTCTTCTGTGCCCCTTTCCCCCATCTTCATATTTGCATTTGGGGAGGATTTAAATTTGAGAAGCCAAAATTTTCTGGACCAGGTGTCAGTCTGTCCAGGTCTCTTTGAAGTGTGCCCGGGCCTAAGATTTAAAATTTTCCCCTTAACTTCACATATTTCAAACAGGGCACTTTGAGCTAACCCCTTTCCCTCTGTCGTTCACATTCCAAAAAAAGCAGGGCCTAGGACCGACCCCCTTGGGGCCCCGCTCGTCACAGGTCCCCCTGTGAACTCATTGTACCATGACTCGTTGTTGCCTCCCCGTAGGTATTTTCTGATCCATTGGTGCCCCTTCCCCGTTATATGCACCTGATGCTCTAGCTTCTGCACTAATCTCTTGTGAGGAACTGTGTCAAAGGCCTTCTTGCAGTCCAAGAAGATGCAATCAACCCACCCCTCTCTCTCGTGTCTTACTTCTGTTATTTTATCATAAAACTCCAGAAGGTTTGTGACGCAGGATTTGCCTTCCGTGAATCCGTGCTGGTTGGCATTATACTCTTGTTCCGTTCCAGGTGCTCCACCACTCTCCTCCTGATAATCTTCTCCATAATTTTGCATACTATACACGTCAATGACACTGGTCTATAGTTTAGTGCCTCTTTTCTGTCTCCTTTTTTAAAAATGGGAACTACATTTGCCGTCTTTCCATACCTCAGGCAGTTGCCAGTTTCCAGGGACGTGTTGAAGATTGTGGTAGTGGCACGCACAACATATCTGCTCCCTCTCTAAGGACCCACAGGGAGATGTTGTCCGGTCCCATTGCCTTTGAGGTATCGATGTCCCTTAGCAGTTTCTTCACCTCCTCCTCATCTGTATGTATGTCGTCCAACACTTGTTGGTGTATCCTTGCTGGTGTCCCATCTGGTCTGTCCCCCCAGAGTCCTTCCTGTCTCTACTGTAAATACTTCCTTAAATCTCGTGTTGAGCTCCTCACCTCTTGATCGTTTCTTGTGAGTTCTTCACCTTCTTTCCTCAGCCTTATCACCTGGTCCTTGACTGTTGTCTTCCTCGGGTCAGATTTGACTTTCGATGCTATGTCGTTTTCATACTGTCGCTGGGCCTCCCTCCTTATCTGTGCATACTCGTTTCTGGCTCTTCTACTAATCTCCTTGTTTTCCTGGGTCCTATGCCTCCTGTACCTTTTCCATTCTCTGTTGCACTTAGTTTTTGCCTCCCTACATCTTCGGGTAAACCAAGGACTCGTTTTGGTCTTCCTATTATTTCTGTTTCCCTTGGGAACAAAACTTTCCTCTGTCTCCTTGCACTTTGTTGCCACATATTCCATCATCTCGTTTACTGATTTTCCTACCATTTCTCTGTCCCACTGAACCTCCTGCAGGAAGTTTTCATACCTGTGTAGTCCCCCCTTTTATAGTTTGGCCTGTCACCTTCAGTTCCTGTTACCTTCTCCACTTGTAACTCTACTATATAGTCAAAACTCAGAACCACGTGATCGCTAGCTCCAAGGGGCCTCTCGTAAGTGATGTCCTCAATGTCTGAACTGCTCAGGGTGAACACAAGATCCAGTCTTGCTGGCTCATCCTCCCCTCTCTCTCTGGTTGTGTCCCTGACATGTTGATGCATGAGGTTTTCAAGTACCACATCCATCATCTTGTGTGTGTGTGTGTGTGTGTGTGTGTGTGTGTGTGTGTGTGTGTTGTGTGTGTGTGTGTGTGTGTGTGTGTGCATCTAGCTGTACTCACCTATTTGTGGTTGCAGGGGTCGAGTCTTAGCTCCTGGCCCCTCCTCTTCACTGGTTGCTACTGAGTCCTCTCTCTCCTTGCTCCATGAGCTTTATCAAACCTCGTCTTAAAACTATGTATGGTTCCCGCCTCCACTACGGCACTTTCTAGGCTATTCCACTGCCTGACAACTCTATGACTGAAGAAACACTTCCTGACATCCCTTTGACTCATCTGAGTCTTCAACTTCCAACTGTGACCTCTTGTTTCTGTGTCCCCTCCCTGGAGCATCCTGTCTTTGTCCACCTTGTCTATTCCGTGCAGTATTTTATATATCGTTATCATGTCTCCCCTGACCCTCTTGTCCTCCAGTGTCGTCAGGCCGATTTCCCTGTCTGTCTGTGTGTGTGTGTGTGTATATATTTGTGTGTGTACTCACCTATATATGGCTGCTGGGGTTGAGTCATAGCTCCTAGCCTCATCGCTTCACTGTTCGATACTAAGTCACTCTCTCTCTAAGTAATGAGCTTTATCATACCTCTTCTTAAAGCTATGTATGGAATTTGCCTCCACTACTTCACTGTACAGATTATTCATTTTCCTGACAACTCTAAGGCTAAAGAAATACTTCCTAATATTCCTATGACTCATCTGGGTTTTCAGCTTCTAATTATGACCTCTTGTTTCTGTATCTCATCTCCGAAATATTCGAACCCTGTCCACCTTTTCAGTTCCTTTCAGCATTTTATATGTCGTTATCATGTTCCCCTGTCCCTCCTGTCCTCTAGTGCAGGGGCCGGCAACCCCCGGCCCGAGGCCACATCGGGCCTGCGTGAGATTTTCGTCCGGCCAGTCAACTTAACACTTGGACACTAATTATCTAATTAGTATCGAATAAAGATGCAGTAGTTCACTTCAAGGTTAAGCAGACCCTGGAAAGTTACTTCGTATCCTCTCTCCTTAGTTTTTCATTTGAGTTTGTTGTCGAACAATAGGCAGAAACAAGTGTCTCATTAAATAATTTGCCATTTCTAAATGTATTTTGTTTGCAGTAAGGAATTTGCATTTTTTTTTTGTTCATTGTGTTAATAGTTAGCTTTCTGTTACTGACGCAGTACAATAAGGAACCTTGTTTAAATAAAATGACATTAAAATCCTTTTTTTTTCTTTAAACCTCCAGACCAAGGCAGCTTTCTGGACAGAGCGGTCTGAGTTCGAGAATTTTTTTTATTACATTTAATAACATGGTCCACCTCCGAGAGACTGCATAATTGTTCGGCCCTCTCTCTCCGAAAGGTTGCCGACCCTTGCTCTAGTGTCATCAGGTTGAGTTCCCTTAATCTCTGCTCGTAAGACATACCCTTCAGTCCCTGTCGTTCATCTGAGTCTTCAACTTCCAACTGTGTCCCCTTGTTGCTGTGCCCCATCTCTGGAACATCCTGTCTCGGTCCAACTTGTCGATTCCTCTCAGAAATTTATACGTCGTTATCATATCGTCCCTATCTCTCCTGTCTTCCAGTGTCCTCGTAGGACATACTCCTTAGCTCCGGGACTAGTCTAGTTGCAAACTTTTGCACTTTCTCTAGTTTCCTTACATGCTTGTCGAGGTGAGGGTTCCAAACTGGCGCTGCATACTTCAATATGGGAATATCGTACACAGTGTACAGGATCCTGAATGACTCCTTATTAAGATGTCGGAATGGTGTTCTTAAGTTTGCCAGGTGCCCATATACTGAGCAGTTATTTGGTTTGATGTGCACTCAGCAGATGTGCCAGTGTTATATTCACCCCAATGCTTTACCTTAGTGAGGTTTGCAGTCGTTGGCCCCCTTGCCTATAAACTGTTGCGGTCTTTTTTGCCATTCCCCCTTTTTACTTCGTAATG
>NC_069405.1:92303692-92361738 GCF_026875155.1 Cherax quadricarinatus | reverse complement strand
CAATGTATTCGAAGGTCAGAACCACGTGTCTCTCTGGTGGTGTCCCTTATGTGTTGGTACATGAAGTTTTCTACTACCACCTCCACGTTTCTGGGCCTCCATGTGACCCCAATGAATTTTTTTTGCGATTCAAGTCACTCACAATCAGTAGCTTTTCTCTACTCGCAAGAACCCTTCTGGCCACTTCGACCAGTGTGTCAACCATCGATCTGTTACCATCATCACATTCTTGCCTTGGTCTGCTGCTGTTCTGTGGTGGGTTATACGTCACCGCAATTACCACCTTGGGACCTCCAGTCTTAAGTGTTCCTGCTATATAGTCCCTTTCATTTTCTCTGCCGACTTCACCTCCTCAAAATCCCATTGGTTTTTAATGTCCAGTACCACTACTTCATCTCATGTGTGTGTGTGTGTGTGTGTGTGAGTGTGTGTGTGTGTGTGTGTGTGTGTGTGTGTGTGGTGTGTGTGTGTGCGTGTGTGTGTGTGTGTGTGTGTGTGTGTGTGTGTGTGTGTGTGTGTGTTTGTGTGTGTATGTGTACTCACCTAGTTGCACTCACCTACTTGTGATTGTAGGGGTCGAATCATAGCTTCTGGCCCCGCCTCTTCACTGGCCGCTACCGGGTCACTCTCCCTGCACCATGAGATTCATCATATCTCTGCTTAAATCTATGAATGGATCCTGCCTCCACTACATCGCTTCCCAAACTATTCCAGTTCCTGACTACTCTGTGACTGAAGAAATACTTCCTAATATCCCTGTTATTCATCTGTGTCTTCAACTTCCAACTGCGTCCCCTTGTTGCTGAGTCCTATCTCTGGAATATTCTGTCTCTGTCCACCTTTTCAATTCCTCTCAGTGTTTTATACGTTGTTATCATGTCCCCCCTATCTCTCCTGTCCTCCAGTGTCGTCAGGTCGATTTAATTTAACCTCTCCTCGTACGACATGCCCCTTAGCTCTGGGACTAGTCTTGTTGCAGACCTTTGCACTTTCTCTAGATTCTTTAGGTCCTTGGCTAGATGTGGTTGTCAAACTGGTGCCGCATACTCCAATATGGGACTAACGTACACAGTGTACAGGGTCCTGAACGATTCCTTATTAAGATGGCGGAATGCTGCTGCTCTTAGATTTGGTAGGCGCCCATATGCTGCAGCAGTTACTTGGTTGATGTGCGCCTCATGAGATGTGCCTGTTGTTATACTCACCCCCAAGATGTTTTTCCTTGACTGTACTCCGTCTGCGGTATTCTTTGCCCTTCCCCAATCTTCATGACTTTGTACTTTGTATGGTTGAACTCCAGGAGTCAATTGCTGGACCAGGCCTGCAGCCTGTTCAGTTCCCTTTGTAGTTCTGCCTGGTTTTCGTCCGATTAAATTCTTCTCATCAACTTCACGTCATCTGCAAACAGGAACTCGTCGGATTATATTCATTCCGTCATGTCGTTCACATGTACCAGAAACAGCACCGGTCCTAGGACTGACCCTTGTGGAACCCCACTCCTCACAGGTGCCCACTCTGACACCTCGCCACGTACCATGACTCCCTGTTGTCTTCCCGACAGGTATTCCTTGATCCATTGTAGTGCCTTCTCTGTTATCCCTGCCTGGTCCTCCAGTTTTTGTACTAATCTCTTGTGTGGAACGCCTTCTTACAGACCATACCACGGACGGGAATAGAACCCGCGATCAGAGAGTCCCAAAACTCCAGACCGTCGCGTTAGCCACTGGGCCAGCTAGCTACAATAAGATTCATCCAACTAGGTATATTTCTACATCATTGGAAGGTTAGCATAGGCACCACTGTGACCACAAATGCAAGTTTTTACAGACGAATCTCCAGCTAGCGTGGCCGTGACGAACTCTAGCTCAAGTCCCCTCAAAGCCGTTAACATGCTTATGTTAACCTTCCTATGGTGTAGAAATATACCTAGTTGGATGAATCTTATTGTGGCTAGCTGGTCCAGTGGCTAACGTGACAGTCTGGAGTTTTGAGACTCTCTGATTGCGGATTCTATCCCCGTCCGTGGTATGGTTTGTTTGCAATCGTGTCATTACGATTTCATGAGTCATGTTGACGGCTTTGAGGGGACTTGAGCTAGAGTTCGTCACGACCACGCTAGCTGGAGATTCGTCTGTAAAAACTTGCATTTGTGGTCACAGTGGTGCCTATGCTAACCTTCCTATGGTGTAAAAATATACCTAGTTGGATGAATCTTATTGTGGCTAGCTGGTCCAGTGGCTAACGCGACGGTCTGGCGTCTTGAGACTCTCTGATCGCGGGTTCTATTTCCGTCCTTGGTATGGTCTGTAAGAAGGCGTTCCACACAAGAGATTAGTACAAAAACTGGAGGACCAGGCAGGGATAACAGAGAAGGCACTACAATGGATCTTGCCTTACTGCTGTCACCCTGTCATAGAACTCCAGTAGTTGTTGTTGATAAGCTCATTTCTTTCTAGGTGTTCCACCACTCTTCTCCTGATAATCTTCTCCATGACTTTGCATACTATACATGCCAGTGACACTGGTCTATAGTTTAGTACTTCTTGTCTGTCTCCTTTTTAAATATTGGGACTACATTTCCTGTCATCCATACCTCAGGTAATCTCCTTGTTTCGATAGATGTGTTGAATATTGTTGTTAGGGGGTACACTTAGCGCCTCTGCACCCTCTCTCAGGACCTATGGAGAGATGTTATCCAGCCCCATCGCCTTTGAGGTGTCTAGCTCGCTCAGCAGCCTCTTCACTTCTTCCTTGGTTGTATGTATTGCGTCCAACATTTGGTGGCGTACCCCACCTCTCCGTCTTTCTGGAATCCCTTCTGTCTCCTCTGTGAACACTTCTTTGAATCACGTGTTGAGTTTCTCACATACTTCTCGGTCGTTTCTTGTGATCTTTCCTCTTTTCTGCATTCCTTAGCCTGATTACCTGGTTCTTGACTGTTGTTTTCCTCCAGCTCTGGCTGCACAACAGCTTTGGGTCAGATTTGGCTTTTGCTGCTATGTCATTTTCATATTGTCGTTGAGCCTCCCTTCTTACCTGTGCATATTCATTTCTGACTCTATGACTACTCTCCTTATTATCCTGGGTCCTTTGCCTTCTATACTTCTTCCATTCTCTAGCACACTTGATTTAGGCCTCTCTGCATTTTTGGGTGAAGTACGGTCTCATCCTGTCTTTTTCATTATTCCTGTTGCCCTTGGGTACAAACCTCTCTTCAGCTTTCTTGCATATTATTGTCACATATTCCATCATCTCGTTTACTGACTTCACTGCCAGTTCTCTGTTCCACTGAACCCCATTCAGGAAGTTCTTTATTCCTGAAAAGTCCCCCTTCTTGTAGTTTGACTTCATTCGTCCAGCATTTCCTGCTCTCCCTCCACTTTTAACTCTACTGTGTATTCGAACCTTAAAACCACATGATCTCTGGCCCCAAGGGGTCTTTCATATGTGATGTCCAGTCTCGGTGGTTCATCCTCTCATCTCTCTCTCTGGTAGTGTCCCTTATGTGTTGGTACATGAAGTTTTCCAGTACCACCTCCATGATCTTAGCCCTCCACGTTTCTTGGCCCCTATGTGGCTCCACGTTCTCCCACTCGATTTCCTTGTGATTGAAGTCACCCATGATCAGTAACTTTGCCCTGCTCGCATGAGCCCTTCTTGCCACTTCAGTCAGTGTGTCAACCATCGCTCTATTACTCTCATGATACTCTTGCCTTGGCTTCCTGCTGTTCTGTGGTAGGTTATACATCACTGCAATTACCATTTTGGGATCTCAAAATTGAAGAGTTCCTACTATGTATTTCCTTGCTTCTCTGCTGTCTCCTTTCTCCAGCTCATCAAAATCCCATTGGTTTTTGACAAGCAGTGCCACTCCTCCACCCCCTCTGTTCCTTCTGTCTTTCTTCAGGATCTGATATCTCACTGGAAAGATGGCATCTGTTATCATACTTGTGAGCCTGGTTTCTGTAACAGCTATGATGTCCGACGATGCCTCTTTGACTCTTTCATGCAACTCCCACTTATTCGTTATTCCATCAGCACTGGTGTACCATACCTTCAGTTTGCTCTCCAACACTGTGTTTTTGGGGGTCTGTGAGGGTGGGGGACCTGGCAGTGCACTGTGGGTTTCTATAAGTAAGTGTTGGGTGGGAGCTGTTGGTGTGGATTGTGGTTTGTGTTGAGATAACATGATTGGTTGCTGGGTTCTGGGGATGGTTCTATGTGTGCTTGCTCTTGTTGCTCTGCCCTGCTCTGGTTGTCCTCTGCTGATACTGTCCTTGTCTCTCCTCCTAGCTCCTTTTGCTTTTGTGTCCTCTCCCTCAGCTGCTGTCATTCTGTTAGTGTTCTGTCTCGGTCTAGGAACACCCTCTTGTATTCTGCCAAGTCCTTTAACCGTGGTTTCTCTTGGAGGATCCTGCTCTGCACTGTTTCTGTCCTGAAAATCAGCTTGATCGATCATTTTCTCGCCTTCAGATACCCCCCTAGTTTCTGAAAATTTACAATCTCGGACATGTCCTCTTCACCTATTTCTGTGATGATGTTCTCAATCTCCTTTCTTTCTGCCTGCCATCTTTCAGTGTGTGTCCTTCTCTCATTCTCCTGAAGCCCATGAATAAACACTGACTTCGCCCTCTCCATTGACATTTCCTCTGTGGTTCTGGTTCCTGTCTGTACATGGCCAGTTTCTCCCTTTTCCTGTAGCTCTTGGTGGCAGGTTTGTGCCACTGCACTTGACCTAGCCCCCTCTCCACCTGCACCCAGCTGCTCTCCCCCTTCACTCCTTGGCCCTGCTTGGTAGGCTGATGTGGCCTTAGCGTAAGTTATACCTCCTTCCTTTCCGTTGGGCCTCCCAGCTTCATATACTGTGTAGTCTCTGGTCAATGCCCCTCTAACTCGCTTCAGCCTGCTTACATCATCTTCTAGGACCCTTATGCTGGCTACTGCAATTTTGACTTGAGACTCCCATTTCTTCATCTCCTCCTCCAACCTCTCTTCCAATTTCACAGAAAGCTCTGTCTCCATTTTTGTAGAAAGCTCCCCTAGTTTTCTCTCCCACTCTTGTTCCATCCTTTTGCAATGCTCTTCCATGTATGTGTGTGTATGTGTGTGTGTGTGTGTGTGTGTGTGTGTGTGTGTGTGTGTGTGTGTGTGTGTACTCACCTAATTGTACTCACCTAATTGTGGTTGCAGGGGTCGAGACTCAGCTCCTGTCCCCCGCCTCTTCACTGATCGCTACTAGGTCCTCTCCCTCTCTGCTTCCTAAGCTTTGCCATACCTCTTCTTAAAACTATGTATGGTTCCTGCCTCCACTACTTCACTTGCTAGGCTATTCCACTTCCTGACGACTCTATGACTGAAGAAATACTTCCTAACGTCCCTGTGACTCGTCTGAGTCTTCAGCTTCCAGTTGTGACCCCTTGTTTCTGCGTCCCCTCTCTGGAACATCCTATCTCTGTCCACCTTGTCTATTCCCCGCAGAATCTTGTATGTCGTTATCATGTCTTCCCTGACCCTTCTGTCCTCCAGTGTCGTCAGTCCGATTTCCCTCAACCTTTCCTCGTTCGACATTCCCCTGAGCTCTGGGACTAGCCTTGTTGCAAACCTTTGTACTTTCTCTAATTTCTTGACGTGCTTGACCAGGTGTGGGTTCCAGACTGGTGCTGCATACTCCAGTATGGGCCTAACATACACAGTGTACAACGTCTTGAACGATTCCTTATTAAGGTATCGGAACGCTATTCTCAGGTTTGTCAGGCGCCCGTATGCTGCAGCAGTTATTTGGTTGATGTGTGCCTCCGGTGACGTGCTCGGTGTTATGGTCACCCCAAGGTCTTTCTCCCTGAGTGAGGTCTGTAGTCTTTGTCCACCTAGCCTATACTGTGTCTGCGGTCTTCTTTGCCCCTCCCCAATCTTCATGACTTTGCATTTGGCAGGGTTGAATTCGAGAAGCCAGTTTCTGGACCACATGTCCAGCCTGTCCAGGTCTCTTTGCAGTCCTGCCTCATCCTTATCCGATTTAATTCTTCTCATAACAAAACAAGACACCAGGACAACACAACTCGAGAACAAAATCCTCGGTCTTGAACAAAAGTTATCAACACCAGGAATGACTAACTATGGCAAAACCATCCAAACAGTCATAGATAGCCATACAGAACAAATAAAATCTCTTAATACAAAGGTTGAAGAAGCAGTAAAAGAAGGGAAGAACAACTTAGATAACCAGTTCAGTGACTACTTTGCTCTCCAAGAAGATAAAGCTGAGCAAGATAAACTATCGGACGCAGTAATAGTTAACAGTCCACTTTTTCCCAGTGATATGAACCAAATGAACAGTAAAGAAATTACTCTCCAGATTATTAAGGACCAAACAAAAGTTACAGTACCAGAGTCAGATATAAAGGAAGCTAGGTTACTAGGATCCCATGGTAGAAAAAGTGTTATGCTTAGATTCCACTCACATGACAGGAAAAAAGACTTAATAATTGCATCTATTAAAATAAAGAAAGAGGTATACATAAATGACTGTCTTACCAAAAAAACGTCAGAACCTCCTGTATAGAATCAGAAAACTTAAGCGGGAGAATAATGACACAATACACCAATGCTTCACACGGGATGGGAAAATTCTAGTTAGGAAAACAAATGTAGGTTAACTGTACACAGTCACGAACGAGAATGATCTATCACGATTTCTCAGGGATACTAATCTTACAGAGAATAACTGAATAATGTCCAACCTAAAAGCCTACGTAGTGTAGTGTATGTTTTGCTCCATTATTGTTCAAATTTCATAGTACAATCTCTTAGTAATTAAATAATCAACTACCTCATTATGTGATTTTACTAGTAAGCATAAGTCACCTTATGTAATTTTCTTATTTATTATTGTTTGCTTAAATATTAGCTGAATTGATACTTTCACTGTCCATATTACTACGTCATATTTTTTTAAATACTATTAATTGATATTACTTACTAAAATTAATAATTAATTACCATTTTTACTATCAGTACAATTTACTCTTAACATTTTTGACATCATTTAATTACCATTACTTGTTTAATTACCATAACCAGTTTTAATACCACATTTACTATCTTAGAGTACTCTTAACTACCTTGTACTGCCATATAACCTCTAGTATAACTACCACTCCAATATTGAATCCAAATAACTGTTCTTAAAATTTAATACTTGAAATGAACATTGCTTTTTTACCTTTTTTTTTTTTTGCTAATTAATCTTTTTTGTAATCATTATTACTTACTTAAATTTTATTCAACACCATATTTACTACCAGTCAATTTTACTTTTGTACATTAATCATTATTTTATGATTTTCATAACATTTTGTTGCCAAATTTTTAAGTTTGTATATTCAACTCCAACCTTTATATTATCCTTTGTACCTGTGTACCTGTGTACCTGTGTACCTGTGTACCTGTGTACCATCTTACTATCATATTATAACCTAGTCATTGCCATTGTTATTTTTTACTTATTATTCTTTTGGTACTTTAATTTGTGAATTTTATTTTGTCAATTTAAATCTAGTTATACTCTTTATCTTGTTAACAACCTATATCAGACCCTAGTGCAATTACAAGTACCATTTTAATTTGTATTTTTATATTATAAGTTTATACCTAGTTGTATTTTAGCTCATTCTAGCTCAATACATAGACAACACCTAAACTAACTATACCTAGTTGTACTTTAGCTCATTCTAGCTCAATACATAGACAACACCTAAACTAACTATACCTAGTTGTACTTTAGCTCATTCTAGCTCAATACATAGACAACACTGAATTCATTATATTAGACCTTAGTGCAATTACAAGAGTGAGTCTGGTGCCACTTCTAATTTGTTTTTTTTTTTAGTATTAGTTTATACCTAGTTGTACTTTAGCTCATTCTAGCACAACACATTGACAATATCAGTTTCATTATGTTTACTAGTGACTATACTCTATATGACCCAAGTGCTTTAGCGGTATACTTATCCAAACCTCCCACCACTACAGAAATCAGTATTAGAACTCACCACATAATACAGGATATAAATAACCACTATTTAAACCTAAAAGATGAATGATCACGTTGACCCTGATCTAAACCTCCATAATCTAACACACAATCAAAACTTATTGGAAAGTAACTGCCTTTATTACACAACATCACAAGCCAGTACTATCCTGAAAGTCTATCAGTTCTTAACTACAACATCAGGTCCTTAAGCAAACACTATGATGACCTCCTGGCACTCCTTGAGTCACTAAAGACACCCTTCTCCTGCATTATTCTTACTGAGACCTGGCTTAAGCAGGACACAATTGATATCTACCCACTACCAGGATACACAGCAATCCACAACTGCAGACCATACCAAGTTGGGGGTGGTACTGCAATCTATTACTCTAACCAACTATCTTGTATTAGCACTAATTGCTTTAGTGATGAATATGGGGAATACATTTTTGCTAATTTTACTGTAAAAAAACTCAAGACGCCTATAACAATCGGTGCCATATACCGGATACCCCACACAAACATCCCAAACTTCAGTGAGAATCTAAAATCACTAATAACAAACAGACAAATGAACAAGAACCACCTTCTCTTAGCTGGAGACTTTAATATCAACCTTGGCCTACCAGATGATCAGACTGTAACTGATATCATCAACAATATGAACAACACACTCCTCATACCAACAATAACTAAACCAACCAGGCTGACTAGGACAAGTGCAACCATAATAGACCACACATGGACCAATATACTAGCCCCCCTTAAATCAGGGATAATCACAGACAGCACTACTGACCACTACCCAACCTTCCTCTTAACAAACATTAGTAAGCCACCACTCGAATACAACAAAGTTTCATTTAGACTCCATGATGAGGCCTCAATAAGGAATTTCACAGCAAACCTAGAGACTGTTGACTGGCCTACAGAATTCTCCAATGCCAATGGTATTGACGACTGGACAGACATTTTTCTTAACAAAATACTTAGACTATACAACAAACATTGTCCTATAAAAACGAAACAGATCACGAATAAACGGCTTGGTTGCCCATGGCTAATCAGCAGCATTCTGAAATCCATTGATAAGAAACACCAATATGAAAAGCAATATAGACAGGGCTTAATACATGAAGATATTCTTAAACAATATTCAACAGTTCTCACCAAATTAATAAAGAAAGCCAAACAACTGTACTTCTCCAGCAGATTCACTGACACAAGAGGAGAAATAAAAACGACCTGGAAAACACTTTCCCAGATCCTGGGGACCCACAAACTGAAAAAAAATAAGAATATTGTTCTAACTAAACCTCATGAAACACCACTGCATCCCACTGATACAGCTAACAAGATAAACGACTTCTTCTCAAACATAGGATCTAATCTCACCAGTAAAATCCCACGTACCAATGCCCATGCCGGGGACTACCTAGATGGGAATTTCCCAAATTCCTTCTAAGATAGAGGTATGGGTGTGTGTGGGAAACAAGCAGGTTGCAACACTAGGGATGGAAACAGTAAATGTATAAAAGGCATTCAGCATGAAGTTATAAATAAAGACAATAGATCAGGTCAGCAAACAAAGGGGGACAGCAGAAGGCAGCAAGGGACTAGCTCCCTTAAGGTTTACTATACTAATAGCAGGAGTGTAAGAAATAAGATAGATGAGCTAAGATTAATTGCAAGTGCAGGAAACATAGATATTATTGCTATAACAGAGACCTGGCTCAATCTGAAAGATAGAGAGATGCCCTCTGAATGTCACATACAAGGCTATAAATTATTCGACACTGACAGGGTCAACAGGAAAGGTGGTGGAGTAGCGATGTATGTCAGAGACAATTTAAATTGTTGTGTTAGACAAGATATTAAATTAGAAGCGTCAGCCACTGAATCTGTTTGGTTACAGCTTTTCGAGGGCCGAGAAAAACTAATTTTGGGTGTGATTTACAGGGCCCCAAATCTTGATAGGGAGTGCAGTAAACTTCTATGGGACGAGATTCGTAAGGCATCTACATACGAAAATGTTGTGCTAATGGGAGATTTCAACTATAGACAGATTGACTGGAGCAATTTGACAGGAAATTTAGAGTCAGGTGACTTTCTTGATACAATCCAGGATTGTTTTTTAAAACAGTTTGTGACAGAGCCAACTAGGGGAAATAACTTCCTTGATTTGGTTCTTGCCAGTAGGGAAACACTAATTAATAATCTTGTGGTTAATGATGAGCTTGGGGAAAGTGATCACAAATCAATCAGTTTTAATATATCATGGAATTCCCCTAATAATGGCAATCAAGTCTCCGTCCCTGACTTTCGCTTGGCTGATTTCATAGGACTGAAAATTTACTTAGGTGGGCTGAACTGGAATGACCTGACTAAGGGTCAGGTAGGTGGTGATGGTTGCCGATATGATGCTTTCCAGGGCATAGTTCTAGCTGCTCAGTCAAATTATGTTCCAAATAGGGAAATCAGATCAAACAAAAATTATCCTAAATGGATGAACAATAGATTAAAATATCTGATTGGTCAAAAGAGAGGCATATATAGGCAAATCAAAAGAGGAGAGGGGCAATTAAGAAATCGATATATTCAGTTAAAGAGAGAATAAAAAAGGGAATTAGAAAAGCAAAAAGAGATTATGAGGTTAAAGTTGCAAGTGAATCGAAGACTAACCCAAAAGGATTCTTTCAGGTATACAGAAGTAAGATCGGGGACAAGATAGGCCCACTCAAAAGTTCCTCGGGTCAGCTCACTGACAGTGATAAGGAAATGTGTAGAATTTTTAACACATACTTCCTCTCAGTTTTTACACAGGAGGATACCAGCGATATTCCAGTAATGATAAATTATGTAGAACAGGACGATAATAAACTGTGCACGATTAGGGTCACAAGTGACATGGTCCTTAGGCAAATAGAAAAATTTAAAAAACCTAACAAATCCCCAGGCCCTGATGAACTGTATGCAAGGTTTCAAAAGGGAAATGTAAAGAGGAGCTTAGCACACCTTTGGCTAATCTTTTCAAATATCACTACAAACGGGCATGGTACCAGATAAGTGGAAAATGGCAAATGTGATACCTATTTTCAAGCAGGTGACAGGTCCTTAGCTTCGAACTATAGACCAATAAGCCTAACCTCCATAGTGGGAAATTTATGGAATCAATAATTGCCGAGGCAGTTTCGTAGCCACCTTGAAAGCATAAATTAATCAACGAATCTCAGCATGGTTTTACAAAGGGGCGTTCCTGCCTTACGAATTTATTAACTTTTTTCACTAAGGTATTTGAGGAGGTAGATCATGGTAATGAATATGATATTGTGTATATGGACTTCAGTAAGGTTTTTGACAGGGTCCCACATCAGAGACTATTGAAGAAAATTAAAGCACATGGAATAGGAGGAGAAATTTTTTCCTGGATAGAGGCATGGTTGACAAATAGGCAGCAGAGAGTTTGCATAAATGGGGAGAAATCAGAGTGGGGAAGCGTCACAAGCGGTGTTCCACATTGGTCATTGTTGGGCCCCCTGCTGTTCACAATCTACATAAACGACATGGATGAGGGCATAAAGAGCGACATCGGCAAGTTTGCCGATGACACCAAAATAGGCCGTCGAATTCATTCTGACGAAGACATTCGAGCACTCCAGGAAGATTTGAATAGACTGATGCAGTGGTCGGAGAAGTGGCAGATGCAGTTTAATATAGACAAATGCAAAGTTCTAAATGTTGGGGCAGGACAATAACCATGCCACATATAAACTAAATAATGTAGATCTTAATATTACGGATTGCGAAAAAGATTTAGGAGTTCTGGTTAGCAGTAATCTGAAACCAAGACAACAGTGCATAAGTGTTCGCAATAAAGCTAATAGAATCCTTGGCTTCATATCAAGAAGCATAAATAATAGGAGTCCTCAGGTTGTTCTTCAACTCTATACATCCTTGGTTAGGCCTCATTTAGATTATGCTGCACAGTTTTGGTCACCGTATTACAGAATGGATATAAATTCTCTGGAAAATGTACAAAGGAGGATGACAAAGTTGATCCCATGTATCAGAAACCTTCCTATGAGGATAGACTAAGGGCCCTGAATCTGCACTCTCTAGAAAGACGTAGAATTAGGGGGGATATGATTGAGGTGTATAAATGGAAGACAGGAATAAAATTAAAGGGGATGTAAATAGTGTGCTGAAAATATCTAGCCTAGACAGGACTCGCAGCAATGGTTTTAAGTTGGAAAAAATCGATTCAGGAAGGATATAGGAAAGTACTGGTTTGGTAATAGAGTTGTGGATGAGTGGAACAAACTCCCGAGTACAGTGATAGAGGCCAGAACGTTGTGTAGCTTTAAAAATAGGTTGGATAAATACATGAGTGGATGTGGGTGGGTGTGAGTTGGACCTGATAGCTTGTGCTACCAGGTCGGTTGCCGTGTTCCTCCCTTAAGTCAATGTGACCTGACCTGACTAGGTTGGGTGCATTGGCTTAAACCGGTAGGAGACTTGGACCTGCCTCGCATGGGCCAGTAGGCCTTCTGCAGTGTTCCTTCGTTCTTATGTTCTTATGTTCTTAACTGAGCCCACGGAAGCCACCGCGATCATAAAGTCACTTAAAAATAACTCTCACGTCCCACCATTATTGTACTAGCGAGCAGCCCATGTCCTTTCACATGCTATTACATTACTTTTTAACAAGTCACTAGAAACTAGCACTTTCCCGACACTACTCAAGATAGCAAGGGTTACACCAATACATAAAGGTGGTGACTCTACAGACGTAAACAGCTATAGGCCAATCTCAAACTTACCATTGCTATCCAAAATCTTCGAGAAACTCGTGCACAGGAGACTATATTCATTTATAATGTCACAAAACATACTCAACCCCTGCCAATTTGGATTCAGGAAAAATAAAAGCACTAATGATGCAATCATAAAAATGCTAGACCTGCTTTACACAGCATTGGAAAATAAGGAATATCCACTAGGAATTTTTATTGACCTAAGAAAAGCGTTTGACACAGTAGACCACGGCATCCTAATGCTCCACAAACTTGACCAGTATGGTATAAGAGGCCATGTGCTTGCATATTTTAAATCCTACCTTTCTAATAGGTATCAGTATGTCACCATTAAAGACACAGCCTCATCAATACGGCCACTTGATACTGGAGTTCCGCAGGGAAGTGTCCTTGGACCCCTGCTCTACCTCATTTACATCAATGATCTTCCAAACATATCCCAACACCTGAAACCCATTCTCTTTGCTGACGACACTACTTATGTCATCTCCCACCCTGATCTTGCCACCCTCAACACCATTGTTAACGAGGAGCTGCTCAGAATATCGACTTGGATGACAGCCAATAAACTTACACTTAACACTGGCAAAACCTACTATATTATGTTTGGTAGCAGAGCAGGTGTTGTGCAACTTAAAATTAAGATCGACAACACTCTAATTGCCAGACATAGTGAGGGCAAATTCCTTGGCCTATACCTCGACAACAACCCAAATTTCATCACCCATATCCAACACATATCAAAAAAAGTTTCCAAAACGGTGGGGATCCCCTCCAAGATACGATACTACGTGCCGCAAACTACCCTTCTCACACTATTTCATTCACTTATATATCCATACCTCACCTATGTTATCTGTGCTTGGGGTTCAACTGCAGCAACACACCTAAAGCCAATAATAACCCAACAAAAAGCCGTAGTAAGAATAATCACTAAATCTCATCCCTGGCAACACCCCCCCCCACTCATAGATCTAAACTTACTCCCTGTTCAAAACATCCACACTTACTACTGTGCATTCTATATCTACAGGACCTTAAATTCCAATATTAACCTTGACCTAAACTGCTTTCTTGATAGTTGTGACAGAATCCACAGGCATAACACCAGACACAAACATCTCTATAACATTCCCCGTGTTCGACTAAACCTTTACAAAAAATTCAATGAATTTCAAAGGACCTAAAATCTGGAACACCCTATCTGAAAACTCTAGAACTGTAGACACATTCATCACCTTCAAAACTACAGTCAGAAAACATCTTATCTCCCTCATCCACCCCGACAACTAACTACATGATAACCACCTGGAGGTTCACAATTACACTCACTCACCCACTGACTATAAACCCAGAAATACTAATCTTAATCTTATAATAATAAATCCTAACTAGTGATGGGAGACTTAGGTCTCGAGACACTCCCCAGATAGGGAGCCAAGGCCGGGTCACCACTATTGGAAAAGACCCGGGCCGGGAGAATACAGGCGAATAAAAAAAAAAATCCTAACTAGTCATAAGTTTGCCTGTGATACTCCAATATAGACACTTTGTATTGTGCCAAAACAAAAGCATTCACATTGCTAAACTCACAAATTATGATGCAGTCACTTAGCCTTAATACCACAATTTGTAAGGATTTAATGTTAAGAATTAATCTAAGTCTGCTCGAAATGCTTAGCCAGGCTAGGTGTCCTAGTGGCCCCCTCTGTAATTAGTATTTTATAACATGTAAGCCACACAATACCCAAAACCTGTAAACCTCAATTGTAACCCTTATAGAGAATAAACTTGAATTGAATTGAATTGAATTGAATCAGCTTCACATCATCTGCGAATAGGGACACTTCAGAGTCTATTCCTACCATCACGTCGTTTACATATATCAAAAATAGCACTGGTCCTAGAACTGACCCCTGTGGGATCCCGCTCGTCACAGGCGCCCACTGTGATACCTCTTCACGTACCATGACTCGTTGTTGCTTCCCTGTCAGGTATTCCCTGTTTCCATTGCAGTGCCCTCCCTGTTATATGCGCCTGATCCTCCAGCTTCTGCATAATCTCTTGTGGGTAACTGTGTAAAAGGGCCCTTCCGCAGTCTGGAAAATGCAATCAACCCACCCCTCTCCCCGTGTCTTACTTCTGTTACCTTGTCATAAAACTTCAAAAGGGTTTTTGTGACACAGGATTTGCCTTGGATGAACCCATGCTGGTTTTCATTTATAATCTTGTTCTGTTCCAAGTGTTCCAACACTCTCCTCTGATAATCTTCTCCATGACTTTGCACACAATACATGTCAGAGACACAGGTCTGTAGATTAGTGCCTCATTTCTGTTTCTGTGTGTGTGTGTGTGTGTGTGGTGGTGTGTGTGTGTGTGTGTGTGTGGGTGTTGTGGTGTGTGTGTGTGTTTTGTGTGTGTGTGTGTGTGTGTGTGTGTGTGTGTGTGGGGTGTGTGTTTGTGTGTGTGTGTGTGTACTCACCTATTTGTACTCACCTATTTGTGGTTGCAGGGGTCGAGTCACAGCTCCTGGCCCCGCCTCTTCGCTGATTGTTACTAGGTCCTCTCTCTCCCTGCCTCATGAGCTCTATCATACCTCGCCTTAAAACTATGTATGGTTCCCGCCTCCACTACGTCACTTTCTAGGCTATTCCACGGCCTGACTACTCTATGACTGAAGAAATACTTCCTAACATCCCTTTGATTCATCTGAGTCTTCAACTTCCAATTGTGACCTCTTGTGTCTGTGTCCCTTCTCTGGAACATCCCGTCTTTGTCCACCTTGTCTATTCCGCGCAGTATTTTATATGTCGTTATCTCCCCTGACCCTCCTGTCCTCCAGTGTCGTCAGGCCGATTTCCCTCAACCTTTCTTCATAGGACAATCCCCGTAGCTCTGGGACTAGTCTTGTTACAAACCTTTGCACTTTCTCTAATTTCTTGTCGTGCTTGACTAGGTGTGGATTCCAAACTGGTGCTGCATACTCCAGTATGGGCCTGACATAAATGGTATACAGAGTCTTGAACGAATCCTTACTGAGGTATCGGAACGCTATCCATAGGTTTGCCAGGCGCCTGTATGCTGCAGCAGTTATCTGATTGATGTGCGCCTCGGGAGATATGCTCGGTGTTGTACTCACCCCCAGATCTTTTTCCTTGATTGAGGTTTGCAGTCTTTGGCCATCTAAACTATATTGTGTCTGCGGTCTTCTTTGCCCTTCCCCAATCTTCATGACTTTGCATTTGGCAGGGTTAAACTCAAGGAGCCAGTTGCTGGACCAGGCTTGTAGCCTGTTCAGGTCTCTTTGTAGTCCTGCCTGGTCCTCATCCGATTTGATTCTTCTCATTAACTTCATATCGTCCGCAAACAAGAACACTTCTGAGTCTATCCCTTCCGTTATGTCATATTCATATACCAAGAACAGAACAGGTCCTAGGACTGACCCCTGTGGAACCCCACTTGTCACAGGCACCCACTCTGACACCTCGTCACATACCATGACTCGTTGTTGCCTCCCTGTCAGGTATTCTCTGATCCATTGCTGTGCCTTTCCTGTTATGTGTGCCTGATCTTCTAGCTTTTGTAGTAACCTCTTGTGAGGAACTCTGTCGAAGGCCTTCTTGCAGTCCAAAAAAATGCAGTCGGTCCACCCCTCTTTCTCTTGCCTTACTTCTGTCACCTTGTCATAAAACTCTAGTAGGTTTGTGACACAGGATTTTCCCTCCCTGAAACCATGGTGGTTGTCAATTATACACTTGTTTCTTTCCAGGTGCTCCACCACTCTCCTACTGATGATCTTCTCCATGACCTTGCATACTATACACGTTAGTGATACAGGTCTGTAGTTTAGTGCCTCATGTCTGTCTCCCTTTTTAAAAATTGGGACTACATTTGCCATCTTCCATACCTCGGGGAGTTGCCCAGTTTCAAATGATGTGTTGAAGATCTTTGTTAACGGTACAACATCAATATCTCTGCTCCCTCTTTAAAGACCCACGGAGAGATGTTGTCTGGTCCCACCGTCTTTGAGGTGTCAAGTTCGCATAGCAGCTTCTTCACCTCCTCCTCGGTTATATGTACCTCACCCAGCACTTGTTGGTGCACCCCCCTGCTCTGATTTCCTGGAGTCCTACTGGTTTCCACTGTAAATACTTCTTTAAATCTTGTGTTGAGCTCCTGACATACCTCCCAGTCGTTTCTTGTGAATTCCCCATCACCCTTCCTCAGTCTGATTACCTGGTCCTTGACTGTTGTTTTCCTCGGGATGTGGCTGTACAACAGCTTTGGGTCAGTCTTGACTTTCGATGCTATGTCATTTTCGTATTGCCGCTGAGCTTCCGTTCTTATCTGTGCATATTCGTTTCTGGCTCTTCGGCTAATCTCTTTATTTCCTGAGCTGCTCTGTCTTCTGTACCTTTTCCATTCTCTAGTACACCTAGTTTTTGCCTCCCTACACCTTTGGGTGAACCAAGGACTCGTTTTGGTCTTCCCATTATTTCTGTTTCCCTTGGGAACAAACCTCTCCTCTGCCTCCTTGCATTTGTTGCCACATAGTCCATCATTTCTTGTATGGTTTTCTGTCAGTTCCCTTCCCACTGAATGTCTTGAAAGAAGTTCCTCAAGCCTGAGTAGTTCCCCCTTTTGTAGTTTGGTTTTTCCCACCCTATTCCTGCTGCTCTCTCCACTTGGAGCTCAACTATGTAGTCGAAGCACAGAACCACATGATCACTAGCTTCCAGGGGCCTTTCATACATGATATCGTCGATGTCAGAACTACTGAAGGTGAATACAATGTCCAGTCTTGCTGGTTCATCCTCTCCTCTCTCTCTGGTAGTGTCTCTAACATATTGATGCATGAGGTTTTCCAGTACCACATCCATCATTTTGGCTCTCCATGTTTCGGGACCCCCATGGGGCTCCAGGTTTTCCCAGTCAATCTCCTTGTGATTGAAATCACCCATAACTAATAACTTTGCTCCCCCCATGTGTGCTCTCCTGGCCACCTCGGCTAGTGTGTCGACCATTGCTCTTTTGCTCTCATCGTATTCTTCTCTTGGCCTCTTGCAGTTCTGTGGTGGGTTGTACATTACTGCAATTATCACCTTATGTCCCTCAGACTGGATTGTTCCTACTAAGTAGTCCCTTTCGCCCGTGCCATCCATTCCTTCCATTTTCTCAAACCCCCACTGGTTTTTAATGAGCAGTGCAACTCCTCCTCCCCCTCTCCTCCCTGTGTCTTTCCTGAGGATTTGATATCCGGATGGAAAGATTGAATCTGTTATTATTCTGGTGAGTTTTGTTTCTGTGAGTGCTATTATGTCTGGAGATGTCTCCTTGATTCTTTCGTGCCACTCCTCATACTTATTTGTTATTCCATCTGCATTTGTATTCCACACCTTCAACTTCTTTTCTAAGATTGTGGTCTGGGAGGTGTATTGGGGTTGGGGAAGAGGGAGACCTGATAAGGAACTATGGGGGTGGAGTTTGTAATGCAATTGGTGGGGGCATTGGATGTGGCATGGGTGTTTTGGTTTAGAGTGTTTGGTTGCACTGGGGTTGACCTGGTTGGGAGGCTTCTATAGGAAGTTGTGAGGGAGGCTGGATTTGATCTTCCTGTGTCTCGGATCTCCTGTCTGTTTTCTCCATCCCCTCTCTTTCCTCCTTTCGCCTTTGTACCATCTCTCTCTGTTTCTGCCTTTCTGCTTGTGTTCTGTCGCGGTCGAGATACACCTTCCTGTATGCTGGCATGTCCCTTAATCATGCTTTCTCCTGCAGGATCCTGTTCTGAGTCGATTCTGCCTTGAAGGTCACTTTCTCTGGCCGGGTTCTTTTTTTTGCAAACCCCCCTATTCTCTGAAAATTTTCCAGATGGGTCATGTCGTCTTCTCCTGTTGCTTTCGTGATGCTTTCAATTGCTTTTTTTCCCCTTTGTTTTCTTGCTTCATATGTTTCCCCTTCAACTTCCTGGAGCCCATACACAAAGACTGACCTCATCCTTTAATTCTCCCACTGCATATCCCTGTTTATCCCCTCATTCAATTTGATTTCCTCCATTGCAGCTTTCCTTTCTTCAGTTTCACTAGCTAATGTACTTGGGCTCAGTGACCTGTCATTTTCCCTTCTCGGCTTTCCCTGGGCTCTGCTGTGGTCTGTTAGGGCCTCCACATATAGCTTAGCTCTTTCATTTACTTCAGTCTCCACTGATTGAGCTTCTACATGCAGTTTTTCTCCTTCTTTCCCTACAGTCCCCTTATTTGTGACTGAGGTAGCAGTCTCTGTTGTCAATCCCAAAATGTTCTTTAGTTCTTCAGGCTGTTTCAGGTTTTTCAGTTCCTCTTCTAAACTCTGCATCATGGCCTCTGCTGCTTTGACTTGCACCTCCCACTTCCTGCTTTCCATGTCTATCCTCTCTTCCATTCTCATGCTAAGTTCTTCTAGTTTCTTTTCCCATTCATGTTCCCTTTTTGTGAGCTCTGCTGCCCAATCTTCCTTTGCAGTTTCCTCCACCTGTCCCTTGGTTTTTCTTGTTGCTCTCTGGCAACCCATTTTTGTTTTATCCTGATTGCCTCAGAGTGGAAACCTATGTAATTTTGTATGTTACGTTAGTATTGTGTATGTCGAGTGTGGGGGGAGGTAGTGGAGGAACTGTGGCTATGTGGGAGAGTAGTGGGGAGGGGGAGTGGGAAGGAGGGAGAAGCAAGTGGGGAGAGGGAGGGGGAAGGAGGGAGAGGTGGGGAGGGGGAGGGTGAAAGAGGGAGGGGAGGGATCAGGTGAAGGAGTGAGATGTCGGTGGGGGAGGGGGGAGTGTATGTGTGAGTCTGGCAATGTGTGTGTGTGTGTCCGTGTGGTTTGTTGTGTGTGTTGTGTGGTGTGATGTGTATGTCGTGGCCTCTTGATTGCCAGCACTTCTTGTGACCTGAGCCACCTCTCCTGAGGCTTTGACCCCCCACTACATGTCAATTCCCTTAAAAGCTGTGTGTGGAATGTGTGTATCTGTGTATCGTGTTATTGGAGGATTCAAGGCGTAGATTACTATTAATACTTACCAGTAATTCTGGTTGTAAAAAGTGAAATTGCTACTAGGGTTCTAAGCTTTTATGATGTCTGCCGCGTACTGTCCTTAAATCCCTATTGTAGGGATTCCTTCTCCCGTGTTATTATGCCACTGTGCTCAACATCCCTCGTTCCTCACACGATTTCACTTTTTCACTTAGGATAGTATATTCACATATATGCACTTCACTTAATGTATATGGCACACAACTTGTGACGTCACTGCTTAACAGAGCGATCGCTGTCATTTCCCCATGCTATATATTTTATTCCTTCCCCTGTTGCCTATTAACATTTCACTTGTTCACCAAACGTGATATTCTTGAACAGCGCTTCCACACTCACTTTGATCTTTGTATGTTGGATCTGTGTGGCAACAGCTATACGACCCAACTGACTTGGCGCTTTGAAATATTGATAATTCTCGCTTCCTCCAACCTTTTACTAGTAACTTAGTTATCATCGTATTTTTTCACTGACGATGCACTACCATGGATTACTGCAGAGCATTTATGCATGCTTAAAAAACACTAGGGTTCTCAGATGCCTTGTGCACCCACGTCTGCACCCCACACGGACACGTGCTCGTGTGTGTGTGCGTGCATGTGTGCGTGTGCTGATGCCGTGTGCGTGTGCGTGTGTGTGTATCGCCTAGTAATGTTACCATATTGTCCAAGTGCAGTGCTGTGTATGTGTGTATATGTGTGTGTTCGTGTGTATGGGGAGGTCAGAAGGATGCGGAGATACCTACACTTACCTAGTTTACTGGTGTAAAAGCGGAACTTGCATACTTAGGAGTCTAGAGATTCTAGATCCTAACCCTGTGTGTGTGTGTCTTGTTTGAGGGAGTAATGGTTGGGGGATATAGGTGATGTTTTGAAAGATCATCTTGTAGGCACAAATTTAGTCTATTTCATCGTCCCATTATGCTACTCTCTCCACTTAGTGCCCTTTCTGGATTACATATTGAATTTGTTGTGGTTATTATAATTTCCTTGTTCACCATTGAGAGAGGACTTCCTAGCTTCCTAAGTATTCTTACTGCTAATAACTACCGGTAGCCACTGTCTACCCCTGTGAGTGTGTGTGTGTATACTGTGTGTGTGTGATTGTGTGTGTGGTGTTGTTGTGTGTGAGAGAGGTGTCTTGTGCAATGTAATGATGGCAAATTTCTTGTGCCATGATTCCACACCCTGGGACTTGACCTCGCACCATCTTACAATGTTGCCCTTAAAAGCTTGTCCCTCCACCTAGCTTATAGCAAGTTAGTCTTGTGTGTGTGTCTGGATTTAAGTATCAATTATTGCGGGTTTTATTATCATGTTCCATGTTCACATTGGGAGAGGACTTCCTAGCTTCCCAAGTATTCTTACTGCTAATAACTACTGGAATTAATACTACTCTACTCCTCGCTGGACTCTACCTTCTCACACTCGTCAACACTATATTCACTATGTCTATGCTATTTCTATTCTAATTCTGGTAATAGCTTGCAGGAGTGAGTGACAAGTATCAAACAGTATGCAAGGCCAGCCAGGGCCTTCAACATGCAAACCACAAATAGGCAAATGAAACTTGCACTCAATGGTGTGGTGACAAGTTGCCAGCTGCTGATGAAGTCGTCATATGTAGGCCTTAAGTTCCTATTTTGGAGAACCTTCACCCATGATTTTTATAACTATTACAACCCAGGATTCAAATGGCCTGATATCCGGTGTAATGGGAGCAAAATAAACACAGAAAAAGTTTACTTATATTATCCTCACTAATTTAGAAACAGCAATAAGTACACAATGTACAGTGATAAGTATAGTGCACTCCACGGGAACAAGGCAGAAATAAAAGCCACAAATAGACCGTGCATCAACCACTCTAGAAAATGGGAATGACAAGGGCAGACCAGGAGAGTGGTAACCCCCACAAAAACCTCTGTGATTGCCAAAACCCACCATCTTATTGGCTACAAAACCTGTCACTAGTTGAACGAACGGGGCCCCATCATCAACTTTAGCCAAAAAAACCTGGTTCGCTGGTTGGGGAGATAGCCAGTAACTGAAGGGTGAGTACATGCGCCCGAATAAAGGTTACGTACTCTTTGCATGCCCACAACCCCCACCCGAGAAGGCTCAGATTAGGGCTGCACCTCCTCAGTGGTAATCATGCCACATGGCACAAAATAATGGGACCCCGCCTTTTCCTCTCCACCATCCAACTCTTAGATAGAGCGCAGCTTTTCTATGACAAAAAGCCAAACCCCTAAACTCAGATGAGACAGCAGTCAGTCTAGGCCTAGCAAGGTCCAAGATACAGGCGAAGGTCGCCCGCATCCCCTCACTAAAAAAAAAAACCCCCACACCAAGGGGATAAAAAAAGCGTGAAAAGGGGTTTACCACAAATAATATAACACCTAACCTAAATAAATAAAAAAATTAGACTCTAGATAAAGAGTCGGCCAACACATTTTCTTTGCAGCAATATATTTAATTCTGAGGAGTAATGGTTTGCAGTCTTAGCGTTCCCAGCGCAGAGCCTAGTGTTGTGGTTCCTTCTTGCTTGGGATATGTATTTTCTAGAGGATTGTGATCACTGTAGAACTGACCACACTGCGATGTGTGGCTCACATAAACTCGAAATGCTGCAAACAGTACCAGCGCAGGGCTTTTTTCAATGGAAGAGTAACCCTCCTGATGTGGCTGGAACTTGCTGAAAACTATGCTACAGGCTGCAACTCCTCATCCTCGTTTTTGTAATAGTACTGCCACAACCCCAGAACTCACAAGATCAACCTGTAATGAAAAAGGTTTAGGAGAAGTCTGGAAGCAAGAGAATGAGGTGGCAGTACACAATATTCTTTTTGCTTTGTCAAAAGCAGTTTGACAATCTGGGGTCCAATTAAGGGAACTTTGTGACAGTAAGAGAGGAAGGGGGCTACAATATCTGAGAAATACTTACCGAATCACTGCAAAATCCTATCATGCATAGGAAACGGAGAAGAGATTTTCCAATCAAGAGGAACTGGATAATCTTTAATAGTCAAGAACTTTACAGTTTAGGCGCAACTTTACCCACTACCTACTTCATGGCCTAGAAAAGTGACAGTGGGCCTGGCCAACGGAAGATTTTAGATAAATATAACTGTTAAATGGGAACCTAACGTCTCAAAAAGTGCCTTAAGTCTAAGTAGTGTTGATCCCAGTATCAGACACCACAAAACATCATCAACTAGGTACGCTGCCGTGCCTCAAGTCCTTTAATAGCCTTGAATGGATAATTTCAGGAATGAAGAGGGGTAATTTTTCATTCCGAAGGGGTAAACTTTAATAGATAAAGACCACCTGGCAATGACGAAGCAGGGATTTCCTATCGCCTATCCTCAAAGGATACCTGAGAGTAGCCTTAATGGAGATCTAACTTGGCCACAAAAGTAAGCCTTACCCACAAAGTCAATCACAACCAAACGAGGAAGAGGGTATGCCTCTGTAATTGAGACTTCATTCACCTTTTCTCGGTAAGTCTGTACCCATACGACACCCTCCATCAGCCCTTCTTTCACAAGGATGCACGTTGAAGCCCCATGGACAAAACCATGCTTTAACACAAATTCTACTTCCTGCAGAAGTAGCCTTTTTCGATTTTTCAGGATTAGCTCTGTAGGGGGAGAGTTTTAAATTGGTTTAGAGTTTCCCACTCTTACATCATAGATAACCTAACGGACATTTTTTTCGGCACAATCCGAAAAAATATTAGATACGACTGTAGAAGCTCATTAAAATTTGTTGCTTGCGTTCAAGAAAGTCCCCTCCATTAA
The DNA here is from genome assembly GCF_026875155.1 of Cherax quadricarinatus. Classification (NCBI taxonomy): domain Eukaryota; kingdom Metazoa; phylum Arthropoda; class Malacostraca; order Decapoda; family Parastacidae; genus Cherax; species Cherax quadricarinatus. The sequence continues at coordinate 92,338,028 of NC_069405.1, read as the reverse complement.
GGGCTCGGATCCTTGAGAGGAGCAGAATTTGAAAGTTGAATATTAATTTCCGAGATAGAGTGCAAAGGAATCAAGTCCGTACCTCAGAGGTAGAGACAGTCATTACTGGGACTTTTTCTGGTGAATGGAAATAATATTTTAATTTGATTAAATGTGGTAAGTTTTAGTTTTTGAGGTCTTATCAATGGCAGCTAACCACAATTTCATCAATAATCTACTTACAATCTGCATATGTCCCGTAAATCTCTCAAGGTGTGGCCAGGTATAGGTTCCTGCACCACCACCTTGCTCCTGGATGGAAGGAGCGGAATTGTGGCACTTTCTGTCATACCCTCCTGTTTCTCTACTTTGAGCTGTCTTTAGGTTAGCTCTTGGTAACTGATGTGCCCACCAACCTGCAACCTTGAAGACGGATGTAAGAGTGATGAGCAACGTCTCTCCCATGCCAATCCTTCTTTGAGCACCCTAAGAGGACTCGTACATTTGTGCCCAAAGATCAGCTTCAAACGGACACTATACCCAGTAGACCTTGCAACCGTCTCTCGTACGGGAACAGCAACAAGGTAGTGATCATCCAGTCCTGTAGAAAGTTGCATGCAAAAAGTTCTCATCAGGTTTTTTACGTCTGGGATTTTGGGAAAAAAAAAAAATCCCTTTTATGTCCCAAGGCGCCTTGGACCTGAGGTGATAGGGCAGTGGATAATTGGTGGGGATTAATACTAACCTAGTTAATACTTCCCCTAAATGCCTTTGCATAACAGTTTAGTACCTTGATCACTTGAAGAAGTTTAGAATGCCAAACAAAGAATGAAATTTGTTAAATCTTTGAGAATAGCTTTAGTTTAATACTGCGCATGGGGAATTGCTTCAGGATATCTGGTTACTTAATCCATAATCGAAAATAATTGTATATCCAGGACCATTTGACCAGGTAGTGGACCTACACAATCTATAATTAAATCTCAAAAGGATCTCCATCAGCAGGCATAAGTTTGGAGAGGTGCAGGTTTTAATGGAATGTCCAGTTTCCCTACTTGCTGACATTCCTCGTCAACACCTAATATGATTCTTCACATCTTTCTTTAATTTGGCCAATAAAATTACTTTTTTGTGATTCTAATTACAAGGTTTTAGTAATTCCTAAGTGACCTCCTAATGAAGTATTCTAACTAATTTAATATTAGAGGTACCTAAAACTTGGTTGTGAACCACTAACCTGTCATACAATTGTGGCCGGCCCTCTATCTCCTTACCAGTCCTCATGCAGAATCAAATAATCGTTTTTTAACTTCATACTGACCGGATGAGACCCAAAGAGGATTTACCCATGCTGCCTAAAAGCGAATTTTAAAGAAGGGTCTTTTCGTTGATCCTCCGGAAGGGACAGTCCCTTGGGCTGGGAAACAGAGACATCCGGCAATCCCTAGCAACTTGGGAATGCAGGAAGGCTTGATCGGGGTCTGTCACCATGATTTTACGAGGCTTATCCGCCGGTGTGCTCATAAAACAACGTGGCTATTCCGAGATCTGAGTCGTCCAAGGATAGGTCAACATTCTTCCAGACAACCTTGGAGGTTGCCCCGAGTTATGGCCAACAACCGGGAAAGAATTACACATTATAGGTTCCAGGACACGCAATAACATAGTAATGTTATTACCCAGTAATAACATTGCATTCTTTCATGGGGAAACCTTTGAGAAACTACAGTCAAGTACCCATAGTAATATTGCACTGTACATAAATTTTTATGCAAATGGACAGAATTATATAGCTCCCCCAAATGATTCCAATAAAACAGAGGAATTCCAAGAAGTGTTCCTGAAAGGGGTAGTAATCCTTCCTAACAAGTGAGCAAATAGCCTCCATATCTACAAAGGTCTTTACTTCAGTTGTTGCGGAGTTTTCTAAGGGAAATATGACTCTGCAAAATAAGGGGCCATACCTTTTTCTACTTCTCTCGGGACATGTTACTAGGGATATTAGAGATATTCCCCAGTAGTTGGGGTTTGGGTGGCAGTTGGGACGATATGACCTACTTTTTACAAAGGAAGCAGACGACAGGCTTGCCTATTACTCCCTGCAGACGGTTGCAAATGTGTCGTGCTGGCTGGTGTCCTCTCCTGGATCCTGTTGTCGAGGTGCACCCATGAGTAGTTTGCCTCTCCGCAGTGAGCGTGGATTTGGATCCTCACCAGGTGACTTAGTTGGCTGACGTAGACGTTCTCTCCCTCCGGCTGGCACTTCATTCTCGAACAAGTTTTCGATCTCTGCTCTATGCCAGGCTGGGGTTGAAAAGAGACGGGAACCGCTCGTGACAAGTGAGTGGTAAGTTTTCGAAAGGTATCAGCCAACCTGGTGCCTCCAATGCAGTGTGTTAAGTCACGATTCCTGCAGAAAGACCGAACCTCTGGTCCCACAGACTCCAGCAGGTTATCAAATCAGAATAAAGCTGTAACACTCCTCAAAGGTAAAGACCCCACTTTGCTTAAACCAGCTGGTAAAAGCTTTGGTTTTGCTGTCTCACAAAGTCTCACGTAGGGATTGACCAAGCATCGTCTGCCCAGCATAAAAATCTTGTCTATATTAGGCTGGGATACATGTATAGCTCCCAACACTGTGGTCTTCACTACTTTATAATCAGAAAATTAGCCGCCATTTTAATACTGACTAAATTCCTGAGCCTTACCCAATCAGTGCTTTAATGAACCAACGATGCCAAATGCTGTTCCGACCACCTCAAGGCTCGACCTATTTTCGAAGCTTTCGAACTGAATTCTCTGTTTTCGGCTCATTGAAAGCGGGGAAACAAGTTGTACTGCTTTTTGTAACTAAAATCAATTACAGAATGCGAAAACTGCCTCCTTTCTCTTCCTATAAAATTCTCCCTTGCAATGCTCTCTTTCCCTATTTGCTCAAGATTGATTTTTGGCCAGCTCAAGTGCCAACACGCTGATTCACCTTGAGTTCAACCCAGCTGCACTATACATAATTTTGCTCCGTAGGTGTAATCATCTTCCCCTCGAGAACATAGTAGTTTTTGCCTAAGCTCCCGTAGAGGGAGGGAGTCTGATGTGCCCATCTCTTCTTCTATAAGTTGTCACAATCATGAACGCAGTTGCGCAGCTGTGAGATGCTTTTGTATTTTAATGCCAATGGGGAACGAGAATTTTCCAACAACGCTGTAGGACAATTTAGGTAATGTTATGCAAAGTATATGCCGACAGACCAGAGGTCTGACTCGTCTAGGTGGCATAAGTTAACTCGCTATGCACAGTACGAGTGCAGAATACCCCAACGTAACACGTTTAATTTGCAGAACACCTAGTTATGCACTACGATTGCAGAATACGCATACCAAGCAAAGCCGACTGCAAAATTCTGCACAACCGAACAGCTAGTAACAACTCTGACACGCAAAATTTGTAAACAATGGCCAACAGCTTACACTGTTCTAGCAGATTGACCTAGCGAAGCGAGCACACCGAACAAGCTAGTAGCGAGCTGTTGCCACGATCACACAATAGCAAGGCTGACCATAACAGTAACAGACACGCAAAATTTGTAAAGCGTAGGGCAAATCTAATGCAAAGCCAGCCAGCAAGCTGCATTCAATGTTCCTGCTACGAGCTTCACCCAAGCTCAACCGTTATCTCTTAAGTCAGCTCCAGCCTCTCGGACAGCTACCCATATTACAACCCAGGATTTCCAAATGGCCTGTTATCCCCGGGTTGTAAATGGGAGCAAAATAAACACATCCAGAAAAAGTTTAGACTTATATATTTATCCTTCACCAATTTAGACACAATCAATGTACACTAGTACAGTGATAATATAGTGCACCACCACGGTAACACGGCAGAAATAGAAGCCACAAAATAGCAGACCGTTGCTTCAACCACTCTAGAATGGGAATGACAAGGGCAGACAGGAGAGTGGTACCCACATAACCTCTGCGATTGCCAAAACCACCATCTTATTGGCTAGAACCTGGTCACTAGTTGAACGACGGGGCCCCATCATCAACTCTTAGCAACCTGGTTCGCTGGTTGGGGGAGATAGCCTGTAAATGAGGGTGTGTACATGCGCCGAATAAAGGTTACGTACTCTTTGCATGCCACAATAACCATATATTCTCATACATCCCGCTTCCTCACGCGATTTCACTCTTCACTAATGATAGTATACACTTCACATTATATACACTTCACTTTATATGTGTGTGTACTCACCTATTTGTACTCACCTATTTGTGGTTGCAGGGGTCGAGTCTTAGCTCCTGGCCCCGCCTCTCACCGGTTGCTACTGGGCCTATCTCTCCCCGCTCCATGAGCTTTAATCAAACCTCGTCTTAAAACTGTGTATGGTTCCTGCCTCCACTACGTCATTTTCTAGGCTATTCCACTGCCTTACAACTCTATGACTGAAGAAATACTTCCTCCTATCTCTCTGACTCATTTGTGTCTTCAACTTCCAATTGTGGCCTCTTGTTTCTGTGTCCCCTCCCTGGAACATCCTGTCTTTGTCCACCTTGTCTAATTTCCACGCAGTATTTTGATATGGTCGTTATCATGTCTCCCCTACCCTCCAGTCCTCCCGTGTCCGTCAGGGCCGATTTCCCTAATCTTTCTTCATAGGACATTCCCCTTAGCTCTGGAACTAACCTTGTCGCAAACCTTTGGTACTTTCTCTAGTTTCTTGACGGTGCTTTTATCTAGTGCGGGTTCCAAACAGGTGCTGCATACCTAGTAATGGCCTGACATACCCGGTGTACAGTGTCTTGAATATCTTCCTTACTAAGGTACCGGAATGCGTTTCTTCAGGTTTGCCAGGCGCCCATATGCGGCAGCAGTATCTGATTGTGTGATTCTTCGGAGACATGCCCCTTTCGGTGTTTATAACACACACCCAAGATCCTTCTCCTTGATAGGTTAGCAGTCTTTGCCACCTAGCCTATACTCAGGGTCTTCTGTGCCCTTCCCCTATCTTCATAACTTTGCATTGGCAGGATTTAACTTCGAGAAGCCATTTGCTGGACCAGGTGTCCAGTCAGTCCAGGTCTCTTTTGAAGTGCCTTGCCTTGGTCTTCATCAGATTTAATTCATCCTCATTAACTTCAACATCATCTGCAAACAGGGACACTTTTGAGTCGAACCCTTCCGTCATGTCGTTTCACAATATACCAAAAATAGCACTGGTCCCTAGGTACCACGCCCCCTGTGGGACCGCCCGCTCGTCAAACAGTTGCCCACTGTGTACATCATTACGTACCAAGACTCGTTTGTTGCCTCCCGTCAGTATTCTCTGATCCATTGCAGTGCCTTCCTGTTATATGCAACCTGATGCTCTATGCTTCTGCACTAATCTCTTGTGAGGAAACTGTGTCAAAGGCCTTCTTGCAGTCAGAAGATGCAATCACCCACCCCTCTCTCTCGTGTCTTACTTCTGTTATTTTATCATAAAACTCCAGAAGGTTTGTGACGCAGGATTTGCCTTCCGTGAATCCGTGCTGGTTGGCATTTATACTCTTGTTCCGTTCCAGGTGCCTCACCACTCTCCTCCTGATAATCTTCTCCATAATTTGCATACTATACACGTCAATGACACTGGTCTATAGTTTAGTGCCTCTTTTCTGTCTCCTTTTTTAAAAATGGGAACTACATTTGCCGTCTTCCATACCTCAGGCAGTTGCCCAGTTTCCAGGGACGTGTTGAAGATTGTGGTAAGTGGCACGCACAACATATCTGCTCCCTCTCTAAGGACCCACAGGGAGATGTTGTCCGGTCCCATTGCCTTTGAGGTATCGATGTCCCTTAGCAGTTTCTTCACCTCCTCCTCATCTGTATGTATGTCGTCCAACACTTGTTGGTGTATTCCTTGCTGGTGTCCCCATCTGGTCTGTCCCCCCAGAGTCCTTCCTGTCTCTACTGTAAATACTTCCTTAAATCTCGTGTTGAGCTCCTCACCTCTTGATCGTTTCTTGTGAGTTCTTCACCTTCTTTCCTCAGCCTTATCACCTGGTCCTTGACTGTTGTCTTCCTCGGGTCAGATTTGACTTTCGATGCTATGTCGTTTTCATACTGTCGCTGGGCCTCCCTCCTTATCTGTGCATACTCGTTTCTGGCTCTTCTACTAATCTCCTTGTTTTCCTGGGTCCTATGCCTCCTGTAATTTTCATTCTCTGCTATGCCCTAGCGCGGCGGCGCGCGCGCACACCATACATCTTCGCTGGTTTAAACAAGGGACTCGTTTTGGTCTTCTATTATTTCTGTTTCCATTGGGACAAAAACTTTCTCTGTCTCCTTGCACTTGTTGCCACATATTCCTTCATCTGTTTATGATTTTCCTACCATTTCTCTGTCCCACTGAACCTCTGTGGTAGTTTCTCAACCTGTGTATCCCCCTTTTATAGCTTTGGCCTGTCCCTTCAGTTCCTGTTAGATATGTTCTCCACTTGTAATCTACTCTATAGCTCAAAACTCAGAACCACGCCATGATCGCTAGCTCCAGGGGCCTCTCGTAAGTGATGTCCTCAATGTCTGAACTGCTCAGGGTGAAACACAAAGATCCAGTCTTGCTGGCTCATCCTCCCCTATCTTCTGGTTGTGTCCTGGACATGTTGATGCATGATGTATTTTCAAGTTACCACATCCATCATCTTGTTGTGTGTGTTGTGTGTGTGTCGTGTGTGTGTGTGTGTGTGTGTGTGTGTGTGTTGTGCATCTAGCTGTACTCACCTTATTACGAAGGTTGCTAGGAGGGTCGAGTCTTAGCTCTGGCCCCTCCTCAGCACTGGTTTGCTACTGAGTCCTCTCTTCCTTGCCCCTCCATGAGCTTTATCAAACTCGATATTAAAATATGTATGTTTCCCGCTCCACTACTGCACTTTCTAGGCTATTCACTGCCTGACAACTCTATGACTGAAGAAACACTTCCTGACATCCCTTTGATCATCTGAGTCTTTCATCTTACCAACATGTGACCTCTTGTTTTCTGTGTCCCCTCCACTGGAGATCCTGTCTTTGTCAACCTTGTCCTATTACGTGCAGTATTTTATATATCGTTATCATGTCTCCCTGACCCTTGTCCTCCTGTGTCGTCAGGCGATTTCCCTGTCTGTCTGTTGTGTGGTGTGTGAATATATTTGTGTGTGTACTCACCTTATAAATGTGGATGCTGGTGGCGCTGAGTCATAGCTCCTAGCCTCACTCGTTCACTGTTCGATTATCTAAAGTCACTCTCTCTCTAAGTAATGAGCTTTATCATACCTCTTCTTAAAAGCTATGTATGGAATTTGCCTCAACTACTTCACTGTACAGGTATTATTCATTTTCCTGACAACTCTAAGGCTAAGAAATACTTCTAATATTCCTTTGACATCATATGGGTTTTCAGCTTCTAATTATGACCTCTTGTTTCTGTATCTCATCTCCGAAATATTCGAACCCTGTCCACCTTTTCAAGTTCCTTTCAGCATTTTATTATGTCGGTATCATGTCCCCTGTCCCTCCTGTCCTCTAGTGCAGGGCCGGGAAAACCCCGGCCCGAGGCACATAGGGCACTGGTGAGATTTTCGTCCGGCCAGTCAACTTAACTCTTGGACCTAATTATCTAATTGAATCGAATAAAGATTGCTGTTAGTGTTCACTTCAAGGTTAAGCAGACCCTGCGAAAGTTACTTGTTATCCTCTTCTCCTTAGTTTTTCATTTGAGTTTGGTGTCGAACAATAGGGCTGAAGAAGAATCAAGTGTCTCATTAAAATAAATTTGTCCATTTCTAAATGTATTTTGTTTGCAGTAAGGGAATTTGCATTTTTTTTTTGTTCATTGTGTTAATAGTTAGCTTTCTGTACTGACGCAGTACAATAAGAACCTTGTATGTAAATAAATGACATTAAAATCCTTTTTTTTTCTATAAAACCTCAAGACCAAGGCAGAAGCTTTCTGGACAGAGCGGGTCTGAGTTCGAGAATTTTTTTTATTACATTTAATAACATGGTCACCTCCCGAGAGAATGAATTAATTGTTCGGCCCCTCTCTCTCGAAAGGTTGCCGACCCTTGGCTTAGTGTCATCAGTGAGTTCCCTTAATTCTGCTCCGTAAGACATACCTTCAGTCCCTGTCGTTCATCTGAGTCTTCAACTTCAACTTGTGTCCTTGTTGCGGATCGCCCCATCTTCTGGACATCCTGTTCTCGGTCCATTGTCGATTCCTCTCAGAACTTTATTAGTTCCGTTTTCATATGTGTGCCCTATTCTTCTGTTATTCCAGTGTCCTAGTAGGACATACTCCTTAGCTCCGGGACTAGTCTAGTTGCAAAAAACTTTGGCCACTGTTTCTAGTTTCCTTACATGCTTGTCGAGGGTGAGGGTCCAAACTTGGCGCTGCATACTTCAATATGGGAATATCGTACACAGTGTACGGATCCTGAATGACTCCTTATTAAGATGTCGGATGGTGGTGCTTAAGTTTGCCAGGTCCCATATACTGCAGCAGTTATTTGGTTGATGTGCATTTTATCCCCAGCAGATGTGCCCAGGTTATATCTCACCCCAGATGCTCGTTACCTTGAGTGAGGTTTGACATGTCGTTGGCCACCTTGCTTCTTCTGTCTGCGGTCTTCTTTGCCATTCCCGATTTCATTACTTCGTAATGAAGATTCGTTAGGCTCTAGCCCCTTAGGTTGTACTCCGTCTGTGGTCTTCTTTACCCTTCCCAATCTTCCATGACTTTGCACTTGGTGAGATTGAACTCAAGGAACCAGTTTGGTGGACCAGGCCTGCGCCTGTCAGATCCCTCTGTGAGTGCAGCAAACAACCATTGAGTAGTGAGGACGGCTGCTGCTCAGATGGGATATCAACATGGCGGAAATACAGTCACAGTGCTCGCTCGCGGAATACTATCTGCATAGAGCTGGTTCGTGGTACGTGATGTGGAGAAGATTACGATGAAGTCCTTCTCACCTAATTCTATCAGGGATACATTATGGTATTCCAAACGAGGAATTGTATGGCGTCGCCCTGAATGGTTTAACAAGAATCTTTGTGAATTTTCTACGAGTCGAGTACTTACACAAGAATTGTCGAGCATTACCAGGAACCAACGATGGAGTGTGTATTCAACGATGGATGTTGTGGTAATGACGTCTCTATAGTACTTCCAATGGGTGAAGGTACGGAATGTTCCTTCGATGCTACGGTTATGGCATGCAGGGAGTTATTTTCGAGATTAGGTGACAGTGCCATTCTGCAACAAATGGGGGTTGTTGTGGAGGGCATGGTCCATATGAAGAAATTATTTTACCGGAAGGTTCTTACACCTCGCAAAATGAACTTACTCTTAGGGCCTATACCATCTTGTTACGATGATCTCGGTTGTAGACACAGGTTTATGTGTTACTATGCTGGGCAAAGAAAACAGGTCGTCTATGTAGACATCTTATGCAGCAATGGTGCAGCCCAGTGTCATAGGAGGCGGCTTCTGAATTCTCGATACCTCCAATTGTGATTCAACAGTCGTTGTATTTGGTTGCCTGGGCTGATTGCTCGCGGAGGGCCGGAAGGAAGAGAGACCTCTGGAAGCGCAGAAGGTCGACCGGGACGGTGGCGGCGGGCGGACCGGAGACTTGGTGTCACTCTACCAGGGGCGTCGGGGAGTTGAAGGTGACATCTGAGGAGACTTTCGTCAGGAAAGCTTCAACCCAGGATGGGTTATGGACGATGTGATCAAGGATTTTTTGGTTATGAGGAGGAACCCTGTGCAAAAGGTTGTCCTCAGTTCATGTGATGCTGGAACTTTGGAGGGACAACAAATTGTTGGGCGTGCTATGCTGACCTCTTGGGCAGGGAAGCAGAGCATGTGGTGGCCGTGGAGGTTACACCAGGAGGAATTGTCTGAGGGTGATATGTGTGTAGTGTGGTTATAGGAAACGAACTGCGGCATCAGAGGATAGATGAGGGTCATTACCCCAGGCGAGGCCGGCGGGAAGAAGTATGGGCAGCGGTTGTGGCGCGTGGACACATTAGTGGTATAGGAGGTGTGCCTGAGTTGCATATTGGGAACAAGGGAGGGGGGAAGTGATTGCACAGGAAAAACTCGAGTGGCAAGGAACAAGTAATATGGAAAAGTGCAGTGGGTGTAAATCCAGAGGCATAGGGGAAAAGCCGCCCCGGATAGAGTTATTTTCTGATGTGTCACGCTTAATGTTAAAGGATTAAGACTGAGGTCAAGAAAGGTTTGGTTGGAAGTGGTTTTTTAAGTCGGTTTTGATGTTGACATATGCTTTTCGTGCAAGGAGCATAATCTCAGGGCTGGTAGTGTGTTGAGGGGTGAAAGGATATCGAATGTATGAACCAGTGGTTTTGCAAAATTGGGGGAAAAATGGTGGGGTAGCAGTTGCGGAAAGGAGACCGACCCTTGGTGTCATTCGGTTGGGAAGAGGGGGTGGTGGGAGGTGTGAGGCGTGGATGGCGTCTGGTAAGTGAGTGTCGAGTTAGTTTTCGTGGGAGTTTACATGCCAGCAACTAGTAATTCAGGGTAAAAGTCGATTTTGTAGAGAGGTACTTGCGTATCCTTGAGAGGTTTGCCTGCTATAAACGTAATAGGAGGTGATTGGAATTGTGTGATTAGGAGTGGTGATGTCGAACCGAGAGGGGGGGTTGTGTGCATGAGTGTGCTGAGGGATGTATTGCGTAGATATTGGGGTTGTTTGAGAGTGGTGGGGAGGGGGGGGAGAACCCGAGACAAGAACTTACCTCAATTAGATGCCCAGCTCGCACAATCCCGATGTCGTCCCCGGTCGCTAGCGGGACTGCATGCATATAAGCGCAGACCACTTATCTATACAGCCCAAACTCTCAGTATAGATACACGTATGTGGTATAGATGTTGTCTGAGGGTGCAAACCTTCGATGTGGGGTTTTTCTTATCACAGAGCGGTAATAGCAGATTTTGATCGTGGGATGCGCTGCCGCGCCCGCGCCGCCTATTTATTACTGGGTACTGGAAATTAAATGTAAGGGCTTCTTAAGGAGGAGGGGAGGGGCCTTTTTTCAGTTGATTGGTGGTTTCCTTTTCTCGCGCGAGCTAGGAAACAGGGAGATAGATCTGTTGATTGGGTGGAAATGCAGGGCAAAAACCTGGAATAGCCGAATGTTTTTTAAGGCTAGGGGACGAGAAGGAGGCGGAGGTGGCGTTTTTGGGTTGCAAATTTATCTGGGAGGGACAGTTGCCATAGCATTTGTTATGTTGGGGGGAAGGGGACTGGATGGATGCGATGGACAGTGACTGCTGGAAGTAGAATAGCTGAATATACACAATGTTAGGTTTTGATGCAATTAGGGTTAGGGCGGGTTTAGAGGTGTTTTGTGGGGTGCATAAACACTCTGGGTATGTTTTACGTAAATACTCGGGACCGACTGAGTGAACCACCATTCTACAATTGGTAGACAAGCCCTGGGGTTGGTGGGCTAATCCAGTGGGTCGAGTCACTATCCAATACGGAAAGTATAGTTCTATGCTGATAGTATGGTTTAGAGAGAACTTGGAGTCGCGCTGCGGATGGGGGGGTTAGGTTTCATGGGAGGGTTTTTTTTGAAGGGGGAGTTCCATAGCGTTTTAACCGTGAGAGGATAGAGTGGGTGGAGGTTGGTATAAGTGAGGTTGAGGTGGATGAGGCAGGTTTTGGGGATGAAGTACCGGGAAAACCCCCAGGATAGACCGGTTCCAAATTGATTTTATAGAGCACTTGGGGGTGTATTAGGCAGTGTTTTGTGAGGCTATTGGACCATTATGTTAACTAGAGGGAAGTTGGGCATATCGCAAAGACGGGTTTTGTCATAGTTTTGGTGCCAAAGAAGGGGGGGGGTAGAGAGTAGAGTGCTTACCGTTCGTGCATTATCTTTGAATGTGCGCTGATTACAAGGTTTTTGCGAAAAATTTAGGGTAATAGGACTGAGAAGGTTCACTGGGGTCGTTGATACTCGCGGGACAGTTTTGGTATCCGGGAGGAGGTTAATGGGGGTAGGTCATGGTCGTATTCGGGATTTCCTTGAGGGTAGTAATAAGGGCGAGGTATTCTAGGTTGATTGGGAGAAAGGATTAATGATTATGTGGATAGGGAATTTTGATCGGCGCTCGCGTGCGAGTATGGTGAGAATGAGGTTTTGGAGGGAGGGTGGTTGGATGGGTGGGACTTGTAAGAGAATGCATCAATTGAGGTACAGGTAAACGGGAGGTTGGGTAGTTCAGTAAGCTATGGGAAGGGGTTTTAGGCAGGGGTGGTCTCCACTCTCCCAAATACTCTTTGCATGTATGCAGAACCTTTTCTAAGTTCTGGTTGATGGTGGGCATGGGAAGGTTGGGGGAGGAGAAGAGTGGAGGATATTGTGGGAAATATTGTAGGTTATGTAGATGATAAAACTGTTATTTACTTAATGAGATTAAGTTTTAAGAAAGTGGGAAGGGTAATTGAGAATTTTTGGCGACATGCTTATGGGTTGAGAGTTAATAAGCAGAAATTCACGCGTTGTTGGAGTCAGCGCGCCTTGGGTAGGAGGGCCTTGGGGGAGGAGTTTGGTTGTGGAATGTAGATAGGCTAAAGATTTGTGGGATTTTGTTTTTTGGCAGTATGCCACAGAGAGAGCAGGAGGGTTAATCAGAATTTGTAATGGACAGAGCTTGAGTAGGATGTGGGGTCTAAGGGCCGGGGATGTAACCTTGCATCAAAGGGGTTGTGGTGGTAACGCTCGCTCAGCTGATTTATAGTAAGGTGTGGAGGAAAGAAGAGTGGCGGAATTTTACCCCATTTAAGAAGTCAGGATTATTATGGAAATGCAAAGATGGGTCTTAAGGTATGTGTGAGGGCTAGGCTATGGGAGGCGTTGGTTGGGCAAAGATGTAGTAATGAATGCGGTAAGGCAGGGAGGACTGGTGTGATTGCATTAGGGTCTAGGGTGAAGGCGCTATATGGAGCAGATGTAAATTCGGGGCAGCGGGGAAAGGGAGTCTTTCGGCATGGGTGGGGGATGTGATGTGGGATATCCGCAAATGGTGGGGTCAGGCAGGGACTTAGTGGCCCTCCCCAGTGTGAAGACACTGAATGCGGTTTATGTTAAAGGTATGCAATGTTAAAAAACTCAAGGAAAACGGTTAGTGGAGTTCCGTAGGGGCGTCGTAGGAAATTAAAGCCACAAGGGGTGGCAGTGTATCACCACACTATGATTGGAGAGTGATTAATTGCCACTTTTCCCCTCTAGTGGTGGAATTTAGTAAATTAAGAATACCGGCAAGAGCGCAGGGAATAGTATATAGATTTCTTCATGGGGGACGTTTGCTCGAAAGAGGGTGATAAGACCCGAATGGGTTTTGTGGAGAGGGTCATGCCTTTATTTGTGGGAAGTTGGAAACGGCTTTTCATGTAGTTATTTCTGTTCTGCATTTGGAAGAGTGGTAAGATTGTGTTGAAGAGGGTTTTCTTTTTTTGGGGGGGGGAAGATATCACCCCTTAGGCTGCGCTCTCTGTTAGATATGGAAGGGGTACCCAAAGAGGTGGGAAGGCTTCATCAGGTTATGTAATAGTTGAATTACTTGGATTGTTTCTTGGGGGCATGAGGGCAGGTGGAGGGGAACTATTAGGATAAAAGCGCTGGCGGTCGAGTTTTTATAGGACAGCATGTAGGAACAAACAATTATATGGGGAAGGTGGGTAATTAGTTTTCCGGTGGGATATCGTGTGGATTACTGTTGAACGTTTACTCCGTTTGACGGTCGTGTGAGAGGCTAAGGGGTTGGTCTCTTCAGTGGTGCGCCCTCTTGGTGTGATTGGAAGCATGGTGAGGTATGGTTTGATTGGCTTTGCACCGGTGGTTGATGTGGGTAAAGTTTATTGTAGAGTATGTAGACCTTATGAATTTTGTAAATTTACAGCTCGCGTCAAAAAAGTTATGTGGATTTCGGCGTTTTTTCCCTTATCTGTTATTTTTATAAGAATCATTTTTACTAGGAGGTTTTACTTTATTTGTAAAATGTGAGTTTGTATTATTATTTTTATTGAAGATTAGATTTAGCCTTTCCATTACACTTCCTTTTTTTATTATTTGTATTGAATATGTACATTATGCACTATGTACGAAAATATATAAAGTATTTGATGGGGTTTTTATATATCCCCTTTATTTGTTTGTAAGGTCCTATTATATATTGGCGTAAATCAGTAACATTAACTTTTGTGCACATGAGTAGGGTGTTTGGGGGGAACAATGTTCTTTAGCATATAGTCCTCCTTATCATAAGTTGTACATATTTAGTTTATTTGCAGACAAGTCATTTTAGCGATTTATTTCTTGTATGATTAGTTGGTTCTGATGAATAAGTGCAACATAACAAGTATGTGCTATATGCATGCGTATATGTATAACATATGAGACGGCAGGACTCGTTCATACATGTCTTATAATGACCCTAGCAAATGTTTTTGTTTGGAAGTCTGCTGGGTGGTTTATTTTAGTAGAAATGTTTTCAATGGCATTCATTAGGGAAATCTAATGTATGTTATTTAGAAGGGGACTTTACAAACGGGGGTCGGGCGTAGATGTGTCAGCTGTGTCGGGCACTGGCAATTGATGAGTATTGTAAAGGAGGGTTTGAAGGTTATGTGGATTATTAATGATATATAAATAACAAAGTGGGAAAAAAATAATGCAGATTGTAGGTTTGGGTTTCCTTGGTTATAATAATAATGATGAATTTGTTAGGTTATCTTGTGTAATCTTACTTACTCATTTTTACATTGGAATGTATTGTATATGGCAAGGGATTTATAATTTTGAGTAAGAACTGTAATGTGTTTTTTATTTTATTTAATGTGATTGGTTGTTTTAAAAAAAATATAAAAAAAAAAAAGATCCCTCTGTAGTTCTGCCTGGTAATCCTCCGATTGAAATTATTCTCCATCAACTTCATATCATCTGCAAACATTTCATGTCGTTCACCAAAATACTGGAAACAGCACCGGTCCTAGGGACTGACTCCAGTGGCACCCACTCAGTTATAGGGGCCCACTCTGACACCTCGTCATGTACCATGGACTTGCTGTTGTCTTCTGACAGGTTATGCCCTGATCTATGACTGTAGTGCCTTCCCTGTTATATCTGCCTGGTAATCCAGTTTTTTGCACTAATATCTTGTGGTGGAAACTGTTGTCAAAACGCTTCTTACAGTCAGAAAATGCAATCTACCCACTGTGTGTGTCTATCTCTTGTCCTTCGGCCGTCTCACACGCGCGTCATAAAACTCCAGTAGGTTAATGATGAGGATTTACCTATCCCTGAAACCGTACTGGCTTCTTTGTAAGCTCATTATTTCTAAGTGCTTCCACCACTTTCTGACAATTCTTATCCATGGACCTTAGAGGCGTTCTTGGAAGATTACTACTAAGGTCTGTGACACTGTTCTGTAGTTTAATGCTATGTGACTGTCCACTTTTTTTTAATTTTTTACTACATTAGCTTCTCTTTCCATACTTCAGGTAGTCACCCCCGTTTCGACAGATGTGTTGAAGATAGTTGTTAAGGTGGCCTATGCAACAGCTCTCTGCTCCCTCTTTCAGGACCCATGGAGAGATGTTATCTCCGGGCCGCATCGCCTTGGAGTATCTAGTGTCTACCTAGCAGCCTTTATTTTCCTCAGTTGTATGTATTGTGTTCAACATCTTGGATGTTATTTGACACGGTTGTGGTTCCTTACCGGTGGGGCTACTCCATTATAGGCTTGTGTGCACGGGTACGGTGTCCTGAATGATTCCTTACTCAGATTCAATATGCTATTCTAGGTTGCCAAGCAACTGTAATGCTTCTGCAGCTTATCTTGTTGCTGTGCAGCCTAGGACGCTCTGTGATCGGTATTATACTCACCATGATCCTTTTCCTTGAGTGAGGTTGTGTCAGTCGTTGGCCACCTTGCCTATACTCATGTCTGTGTTCTTCTTTGCCAGTTCCCCATCTTCATACTTCGTATTTGATTCGCTCGGTTAAATTCGAGGACGACAGCTGCTGGCACTGCGCGCTTTCAACCTGCAAAGTCTCATTTGCAGTCCTTTGCCTGATCCTCATCCGATTTAATTCTCCTCATTAACTTTGTCATATCCTTCTGATGAGTAACAGGGACCACTTCTGGTTTATCCTTTCCGTCATGTCATTCATATATTACCAAAAATAAACATGGGTCCTAGGATGACCAACTGTCGAACACCCGCTCTATCTCAGGTGCCCACTTGACACTCGTCACTTTCCATCACTCGTTGTTGTCTCTTGTCAGATAACTCTGACCCATTGCAGTGCCCTTCCTGTTATGCATGCCTAATCCTCTAGCTTTTGCATATTCTATTGTAAGGAACTGATGCCGAAGGCTTTTTGCAGTACCCAACACTTTTCTGAGGACACAGGATTTTCTTTCCCTGAGTCTGTGCTGTGTTGCATTTATAAGCTGTGCGCGCTCTTTAGGGTGCTCAGCTAATTTCCTGATAATCTTCTCCATGATTCTATGCATACTTTGCACATCAGTTTAGTGCTTGTGTCTATCTCCTTTCTTAAAAATGGGGTCTATAATTTGCCCGTCTTCCATACCTCTAGATGTTGCCCAGTTTCAATGGAGTGTTGAAAATTGGTGTTAGATGCACACGCATCTCTGCTCCTCTCTAGGACTCATTGAGAGATATTGTCTGCGTTCCCCACTGCCTTTGAGGTACAAATTCACTTAGTAGCTTCTTCACTTCCTCCTTGGTTGAGTGTATTTCATCAAGAACTTGATTGACATACCCTCTTTTGTTGGTGCCCACTTTCCCTATTTGACTTCCAGGAGTTGTTTCGGTCTCCACTGTAAAATATTTCCTTGAACCTCACGTTGAGCTCCTCACATACTTCCTTTTTGTTTTTTTTGTGGAGGTCCCCACCTTCTTCTTCAACCTGATTACTGGTTCTTCGGTTGTTTGCTGATGGGGCCCATAAAACAGCTTCGGGCCAGACATGATTTTCAATGCTATGTCGTTTCGTACTGTCGCAGGGCCCTCCCTCCTTATCTGTGCTATCTGACTAATCTCTTTATTTTCTTGGGTCCTTTGTCTTCTGTACTTGTTCCATTCTGTAGCATACTTAGTTTTGCCTCCCTACATTTTTTGGTAAACCCAGGTCTCATTTGGTCTATCCATTATTTCAAACCTTTTTCCTCTGCCTCCTTGCATTTTGTTGTTACGTAGTTCATCATATCGTTTACCTATTTTCCTACCAATTTTCTTTCCCACTGAACCTCCAGTAGGAAGTTCCTCATGCCTGTGTATTTCCCCCTAATGTAGTTTGTTTTTTCCTTCCTACTACTGTTGACACATTTCAGCCAGTGTGTCAACCATCGATCCATTACTGTCATCATACTCTTGCCTTTGTCTCCTGCTGCTCTGTGGTGGGTTATACATCACTACGATTGCCACCTTGCGACCTCCAGACTGAAGTGTTCCTATTATGTATTCTCTTACTTCTCTGTCTCCTCTCTCCAGCTCATCAAAATCCCATTGGTTTTTGATGAGCAGTGTGTGTGTGTGTGTGTTAGTTACCATTTTGTCCTAGGCACATGTCCATTAGACACTAGGCCTGTTGTATATGAGCACGTGTACTCACCTAGTTGAACTCACCTAGTTGGGGGTTTTGGGGGGTCGAGTCCGAGCTCCTGGCCCCGCCTCTTCACTGATCGCTACTAGGTCACTCTCCCTGAGCCGTGAGCTTTATCATACCTCTGCTTAAAGCTATGTATGGATCCTGCCTCCACTACATCGCTTCCCAAACTATTCCACTTACTGACTACTCTGTGGCTGAAGAAATACTTCCTAACATCCCTGTGATTCATCTGTGTCTTCAGCTTCCAACTGTGTCCCCTTGTTTTCTGTGTTTCCCAATCTCTGGAACATCCTGTCTTTGTCCCCCTTGTCAATCCTCTCAGTTTTTTGTATGTCGTTATCATGTCCCCCCTATCTCTCCTGTCCCCCAGTGTCGTCAGGTTTTTTCCCCTTAACCTTCCCTCGTGGGGGACATACCTTTAGCTCGGGGTAGTTTTGTTGAAAACCTTTGATTTCTCTAGTTTCTTCACGTGTTGGGTAGGTGTGGGTTCCAAACTGGTGCCGATACTCCAATAGGGGGCCTAAATACACGGTGTACGGGCCCTGAAGTTTCCCTTATTAAGATGTTGGAATGCTGTTCTGGTTTGCTAGGCGCCATATGCTGCAGCGTTATTTGGTTGATGTGCGTTCAGGAGATGTGCCTGGTGTTTTACTCACCCCAAGATCTTTTTCCTTGGTGAGGTTTTAGTTTCTGCCCCCCAGACTGTACCCCGCTGCGGCCTTTTTTTCCCTTCCCCAATCTTCTTGATTTTTGCCCCTTGGGGGGGATTGAATCCAGGAGCCAATTGCTGGCCAGGTCTGCAGCCTGTCCAGATCCCTTTTTTGTTCTCCCTGGTCTTCGATGAGTGAATTTTCTCATCAACTTACGTATCTGAAAAACAGGGACACCTCAGGTCTTTTCTTCCGCCATTCGTTACAAATCCAGAAAAACAGCATGGCCCTAGGACTGACCCCTGCGGGACCCGTGGTCCAGGTGCCCCCCTCTGACACCCCGCCACTACCATGACTCGTGCTGTCTTCCCCACAAGTATTCCCCCATCCATTGTAGTGCCCTTTCCTGTTATCCTGCTTGGTCCTCCCGTTTTTTGCCCCCAATCTCTTGTGTGGAACTGGTCAAACGTCTTCTTGCAGTCCAAGAAAATGCAATCCACCCACCCCTCTCTCTCTGTCTTACTGCTGTCCCATGTTAGAACTCAGTGGTTTTGGCACAGGATTTCCCCGTCCCTAAAACCATGCTGGCTGTGTTGATGAGATCATTCCTTTAGGTGTTCCCCCACTCTTCTCCTGATAATCTTCTCCATGATTTTGCTATATACTGTCAGTGACACGGGTCTGTAGTTTAATGCTTCATGTCTGTTCCTTTTTAAAGATTGGGATAATTTGCTGTTTCCCATGCCTCGGGAAATTCCCTGTTTCGATGATGTATTGAATATTTTTTGTTAGGGTACACTAGCCCCTCTGCTCCCTCTCTAATCCCCAGGGGGAAATGTTATTGGCCCCATTCCCTTTTTGAGTTCTAGCTCACTCAGAAGTCTCTTCATTTTTTCCTCGGTTGGGCACTGTGCCCGCATTGGTGGTGTCCCCCACCTCTCCGTCTTTCTGGAGTCCCTTTGTCTCTCTGTGAACCTCTTTGAATCTCTTGTTGAGTTTTTCACATACTTCCGGTCATTTCTTGTGGTTTTTCTCCTTCCTTCCTTACCCTGATTCCCTGGTCCTTGATGTTTTTTTCCCTCTGATGTGGCTGTACAACAGTTTCGGGTCAGTTTGGCTTTCGCTGTTGTCATTTTTATTGTTTTTGGGGCCTCCCTTCTTATCTGTCTATTCGTTTCTGGCTCTACATTGTTCCCTTTATTTCCTGGGTCCTTTCCCTTCTATATTTCTTCCATTCCCTAGCACACTTGGTTTTTCCCTCCTGCCCCTTTGGGTAAACCATGGGTATCCTGGTTTTTTCATTACCCTTTTACCCTTGGGTAAAAACCCTTTCCCTCAGCCCCCCTTGCATTTTTGTTCTACATTTCCATATCTCATTAATGGTTCCCTGCCAGTTTCTGTCCATGAATCCCTTCAGGTATTCCTCATTCCTGTGTAGTCCCCTTTTTGTATTTTGGGCTTCATTCGTCCGGGGCCCTTCCTGCTTCTCCCTCCACTTGTAGCTCACGGGTGTATTCGAAGTTTTAAAACCCCCCCCCTGGTCACTGGCCCCAAGGGGGTCTTCATATTGATGTCCTCGATATCTGCATATCAAGGTGTACTAAGTCCGCCTTGGGGTTATCCTCCCCTCTCTCTCTTGTAGTGTCCCTTACGTTTTGGCCCCATGAATTTTTCCGTACCACCTCCATCATCTTAGCCCTCCATTATTTTGGGCCCCCCCCATGTGGGTCAAGTTCTCCAATGATCCCCTTTGGAAAAAGTCACCCATGATAGGAGCTTTGCCCTGCTGCTGAGCTCTTCTGGCCACTCTACCCAGTGTTCAACCATCGTCTATTGCTTCGTCGTACTTTTCCCTTGGCCTCCTGCTGTTTGTGGTGGGTTATACTCACTGTATTACCACCTTGGAACCTCCGGTGGTGTTCCCACTATGTAATCACTTTCTTCCCGCTGTCCCTCTCCCCAGCTCATCAAAATTCAGCGATTTTTGTCAGCAACGCCTCCTCCACCCCCTTTTCCCCTTGTCTTTCCTCAGGTTTTGGGTATCCCTTTGGAAAGATGGATCTGTTATCTTACCGTAAGCTTGGTTTCTGTGGGCTATGAGCCGGTGATGCTTCTTTGACTTTTTCAGCCACTCCTCCACTTATTTGTTTTTCCCATCAGCTTTTGTTTACCATCCTTCAGTTTCCTTCCAAAACCTGTGGTTTGGGGGGCCTGTGAGGGTGGGGCCTGGTGGATATGTGGGATTCTTAGCTGGGGTTTTTGGGTGGAGGCTGGGGTATGGTTGTAGTGTGTGTTGGGATGGTGTGTAGGTTGAGGTTCTGAGAGTATTTTTTGTGTGTGCTTGCCCTTGTTTTGTTCTGCTTGACTGCCCTCTGCTGGTTCCCCCTTTGCTTTTTTCCTAGCTCTTTCGCTTTTTTTTTCCCCCCTCGCTGCTGTCGTTCTGATTTTGTTCTGTCTCTGTCTAGGAACACCCTCTTGTACTTTTCCCGAGTTTTTCAATCGTGGTTTCTTTTGGAGGCCCTGTTCTGCACTGTTTCCGTCCTGAGAATCAGCTTGATTGGTGGGTTTCTCCATTCGAGTACCCCCCTATTCTTGAAAATTTAAAATTCGTCCATCTCTTCACCTTTTTCTGTGATGATTTTTCAATCTCCTTTCTTTTTTCCTGCTCCCTTTCAGTGTGTGCCCTTTCCTCTCTCTCCTGAACCCCAGGGGTAAACACTGTTTGCCCTTTCTTCCTCCATTGCCTCCCCCTCTGTGACTCTGGATCCTCCCTGTATGTGGTCATTTTCCCCCTTTGTTTTTTTCCAGGGCTTTTTGATACCCTTGTTGTGCCTCGCATTGACCTATCACCCTCTCCATCTGAACCCAGCTGATTTCCCCTTTCACCCTTGGTCCCCCTTTGGCAGACGTGTGACCTTAGCATAATTCTAATTCCCCTTTCCCTGTTCCCCCTCGCGCTTCATGTGCTGTGCCTTCTCTGGTCCGCCCTGTAACCCCTTCAGCCTATTTATCTCAACTTCTAGGCCCCCTTATCTTGGCTACTGCGTTTCGACTTGTGCCCCCAATTCTTTGTCCCCTTTCCAAAACCCCTTTTTCAATTTCACAGGAGCTCTTTCTCCATTTTTTTCAGAAAGCTCTCCTAATTTTTCTCCCACCTTGTTCCTCCCTTTTTCCCCGTCCTCCCTCCCCTCCTCCCTACCAGAACCTTCTCATCATCCTTGGTTCCTGCGAGTCCCCACCCTTTTTTTTTTTTTTTTTTTTTTGTGAGAGAAGAGAGAAGGGAAAAGGGGGAGGGGGGGGAGAGTGAAGGGAAAAGGGAGGAGAGGGGAGGTTAGAAGGGGAAAAAGGGGCGAGAGAGAGCAAGAGAGAGAAAAGAGAAAAAGAGAGAGAGAGAGAGGAGAGAGGGGGGAGGGAGGGAGGGAGAGAAGGGAGGGAGAAGGGGAGGGGGGGGGGGAGGGGGGAGAAGAGAGAGAAAAAAGAAAGGAAAAAGGGGGGGAGGGGAGGGGGGGGGGGGGAGGGGGGAAAGAGGGGGGGGGGGGGGGGGGGGGGGGGGGGGGGGGAGGGGGGGGGGGGGGGAAAAGAGGGGAGGGGAAGGGGGGGGGGGGGGTGAAAGGGGGGGAGGGGGGGGGGGGGGGAAGGGGGGGGGGAGGGGGGGAGGAGGTAGGGGAAGGGGGGGGTGGGGGGATGGGGAAAAGGGGGGGGGGGGGGGAGGGGCTTTGTTAGAGGGGGAAATGTTAAGGGGGGTGTTAAAATTTAAGGGGGGTTTGGGGGAGGAAAAGGGGGGGGGAAGGGGGGGTGTGGTAGAGGGGGGGTAAGGGGGGAAAGGGAGGGGTGGGGTTAGGTTTTGGGTGAAAAAAAGGGGGGGGGGGGGGGAAAAGGGTTAGTGGGTGTTGGGTGTGGAAATTTTGGTTTTTTGTTTGGTGTGTATTTGGTTGTGTTGTTTGATGTGTGTTTTTGTTGGTATGTGTTTTGTGTGTGTATGTGTGTGTGTTTTGTGTAGTGTTGTGTGTGTGTGTGTAGTGTGTGTTGTGTGTGTAGTTTTGTGTGTGTGTGTTGTGTGTGTGTTGTGTGTTGTGTGTTTTGTGTGTGTGGGTGTGTTTATGTTTTCTTTTGTGTGTGGGTTTGTTTTTGTTTGGTGTTTTAGTTTTAAGTTTTTTGTTTATGTTTTTTTTTGGTGGGTGGGGGGGTTTTGTTGTTAGTTGTGGTTTTGGGTTTTTTTGGTTTTTGTTGTTTTGTTTTTTTTTGGTTGGTTGGGGTTGGTGGTTTGGGGGTGCGCCCCCCCTTTTAATTTCTATGCAATAAAACCGGTGATACCCGTAATTTAAGCTTCCAATATTGTAAATTTCGATTTACTTCTAATTTGAAATCTAGGTTTAAATTTAGCTTGCTCAGCTTAAGTGTTAATTCCCTATACCCCTTCACCTTCCTGTCCTTATGTATTTCTACCTTTTGGTAATGGGTTTAGGAGTGGTGACCAGTATTAACTTGCAACCCTCCCAATTTTTTGCAATATGAACCAAAGGTGGTATTCTGACACGGTTTAAAATTGAAATTTTTTTAGTGTGGCACATGGGCCCTTTCCCAAAATTTTTTTTTGGATTTTAAAAAATATGTATTTTTCCCCCCTTTTTTCCCCAATATTTATTTCATTATTGTTCACTTACTTGGGTTCACTTTAATTTTATTGGCATCAAAAAAACGAGTTCGAGCCTGTGACCCCCCTTGAAACTTTTTTTTGTTTAATTTTTTTTTTGGTTGTTTTTGTTTGTGGTTTTTTGTTTTTTTTTTTTGTTTTTTTGTGTGGGGTGTGAAAAAATTTTTTTTGGGTTGGTTTTGGGTTTTAATTTTTTTAAAAAAAACCCCCTTTTTTGTTTCCCAGGCCATTTTCCCCCCCAAAAAATTTTTTGGGGAACCCCCCCCCTTTTTTTTTTTTTTTTTTTTTTTTTGGGGGGGGGGGGGGGGGGGGGGGGGGGGGTTGGGTTGTTAATTTTTTTAGGGACGTGTTGAAGGGTGGTGTTGGCCGGGGGGGTGGGGTGGTGGGGTGTGTGTTGCAACCCCTGAATGGGTTACAATGATTATGTATATTAGTACTTACCTTTTCTTTAAATTTTTATTGCTTAATTTGCGTAATAGTAAATCGTTAAATGTATGATTTAATTAATTTGATGTTATATTGTTATTTAGCTTTGTTGTTGGATGTAAAAATGTGCTCAGTTATCTTTGGGTTTTCAAACTACTGTAATTATCGTTGTGTCTTATACTGCCGGCCTTTTGAGCTGCATTGTCCCCGTAGCTTTCACGTGACGAGGGGGGGGTTTTTCCTCACCTTCGTGAAGTTTTCATTGCTGGAGACTGCTTTGGGGGTTTGGAAGTTGTCGTCTCTTTTTCTTGTTTTTTCTTGTAGAACTTTGTTCACGAACATTGTATAGACTTTGTGATTTTCGACGTTGTACTGAGGTTGTGTGTCACATAGCCCTCTGGTATCTCAGGTCCTTGCTATAGCTTCTGACCTAATTTTTTATGGTTTTTTCCCTTGTCACAGTCGGGTTTTCCTATCTGAAAAGGGTTCAGTTTTATGGGGTTTTGTAACTTTTGTGGAGGATCTGCAGATGGTCCCTACTTAGTGTCGTTATATTATTTCCCAGTTCCTGATTCTGTGACGCAGTCGCTTTATATTGCATTGCTATTGGGCTTAGCATTCTTTGTTGTTCAAGCAGACTGTTCGGGTTGCCAGTCGGTCAAGAAGTTAGTTTATTTGAGGACTTTGTCAGTCACTTGTTTAAGTCTTATTCGAGTCTTGAGACATAGCTAACTACTTAAGAGCACTTACACGCATACACACACTTGTACATATTTGTAATATCTTATTAAATGTTAATGTACCTGACGGTACTTAAGAATTATAAATGTGATATGTGCTTTCAGCACAATAATATTGAACTCGAGAGATTGATTTTATTTTGATTGCTGTGATTTAATTTACTTTAATAATATACCTCTAGACAACTTATAGACTTAATAAATTTATTAAATTTTAATTTCTCTAGTTAGTAGCCTACCAGTTGTAATCCTAAAGCACTATTGAACCATACTGAATTTTAATGGATAATTGGACAAGGATACTGACTACTTGTTACGAAAACCCAGTAACAGGCTGGATGCTAGAAGGGCAGTCCTTTCTAGTATTCAGTGGAGATCTCTAAGCTTTTAGAATCGCGTTTTTTTGTAACAGTGTGTGTGTGTGTGTGTGTGTGTGTGTGTGTGTGTGTGTGTGTGTGTGTGTGTGTGTGTGTGTGTGTGTGTGTGCGCATACTTACCTAATTGCACTCACCTAGTTGTGGTTGCAAGGGTCGATTCATAGCTCCTGACCCCACCGCTTCACTGGCCACTACTAAGTCACTCTCTCTGCATTATGAGCTTTATCATACCTCTGCTTAATGCTATGAATGGATCCTGCCTCCACTACATCGCTTGCCAAAGTATTCCACTTCCTGACTACTCTGTGACTGAAGAAATACTTGTTAACATCCCTGTGAATCATCTGTCTCTGTCCTCTCACTATTTTATATGTCGTTTTCATGTCTCCCCTATCTCTCCTGTTCTCCAGTGTCGTCAGGCTGATTTCCCTTAACCTCTCCGCATTGCATGCGGTCTAGGTAAATCTTGTTCCCCAGGATGCTACCCACACCAATCTTGTTCTCTACGATGCTACCCACACCAGTCTTGTTCCCGAGGATGCTACCCACACCAATCTTGCTCCCCAGGATGCTACCCACACCATTCTTGTTCCCCTGGATGCTACCCACACCAATCTTGTTCCCCAGGATGCTACCTTAGCTCTGGAACCAGTCTTCTTGCAAACCTTTGCACTTTCTCTAGTTTCTTTACTTGCTTAGCTAGATGTGAGTTCCAAACTGATGCCGCATACTCCAATATGGGCCTAACGTACACAGTGTACAGGGTCCTGAACGATTCCTTATTAAGATGGCAGAATGCTGTGTGTGGGTGTGTGTGTGTACTCACCTAATTGTGGTTGCAGGGGTCGAGACTCAGCTCCTGGCCCCGCCTCTTCACTGATCGCTACTAGGCCCTCTCTCTCTCTCTGCTTGAAGAGCTGTATCATACCTCTTCTTAAAACTATGTATGGTTCCTGCCTCCACTACTTCACTTGCTAGGCTATTCCACTTGCTGACAACTCTATGACTGAAGAAATACTTCCTAACGTCCCTGTGACTCGTCTGAGTCTTCAGCTTCCAGTTGTGACCCCTTGTCCCTGTGTCCCCTCTCTGGAACATCCTATCTCTGTCCAACTTGTCTATTTCCCGCAGTATCTTGTATGCCGTTATCATGTCACCCCTGACCCTTCTGTCCTCCAGTGTCGTCAGTCCGATTTCCCTTAACCTTTCCTCGTACGACATTCCCTTGAGCTCTGGGACTAGCGTTGTTGCAAACCTTTGTACTTTCTCTAACTTCTTGACGTGCTTGACTAGGTGTGGGTTCCAGACTGGTGCTGCATACTCCAGTATGGGCCTAACATACACAGTGTATAGTGTCTTGAACGATTCCTTATTAAGGTATCGGAACGCTATTCTCAGGTTTGCCAGGTGCCCGTATGCTGCAGCAGTTATTTGGTTGATGTGTTCCTCCTGTGACGTGCTCGGTGTTATGGTCACCCCGAGGTCTTTCTCCCTGAGTGAGGTCTGTAGTCTTTGTCCACCTAGCCTATACTCTGTCTGCGGTCTTCTTTGCCCCTCCCCAATCTTCATGAATTCGAGAAGCCAGTTTCTGGACCACATGTCCAGCCTGTCCAGGTCTCTTTGCAGTCCTGCCTCATCCTCATCCGATTTCATTCTTCTTATCAACTTCACATCATCTGCAAATAGGGACACTTCAGAGTCTATTCCTTCCCTCATGTCGTTCGCATATATCAAAAATAGCACTGGTCGTAGAACTGACCCCTGTGGGACCCCGCTCGTCACAGGCGCCCACTGTGATACCTCTTCACGTACCATGACTCGTTGCTGCCTCCCTGTCAGGTATTCCCTGATCCATTGCAGTGCCCTCCCTGTTATATGCGCCTGATCCTCCAGCTTCTGCACTAATCTCTTGTGGGGAACTGTGTCAAAGGCCTTCCTGCAGTCTAGGAAAACTCAGTCAACCCACCCCTCTCTCTCGTGTCTTACTTCTGTTACCTTGTCATAAAACTCCAGGAGGTTTGTGATACAAGATTTGCCTTCCATGAACCCATGCTGGTTTTCATTTATAATCTTATTCTGTTCCAGGTGTTCGACCACTCTCCTCCTGATAATCTTCTCCATGAATTTGCACACAATACATGTCAGAAACACAGGTCTGTAGTTTAGCGCCTCGTTTCTGTTTCCTTTCTTAAATATGGGGACTACATTTGCTGTCTTCCATTTCTCAGGTAGTTGCCCAGTTTCAAGGGATGTGTTGAAGATTGTGGATAGAGGCACGCACAGCATCTCTGCTCCTTCTCTAAGGACCCATGGGGAGATGTTGTCCAGTCCCATCGCCTTTGAGGTATCAAGGTCACTTAGCAGCTTCTTCACCTCCTCCTCGGTTGTTCGTATGTCATCCAACACTTGCTGGTACATTCCCTCTTGATGTTCCCTTCTGTGCTGTCTTCCCACAGCCCTTCCTGTCTCTACTGTAAAAACCTTCCTTAAATCTCCTGTTTAGCTCCTCACATACCTCCTGATCATTTCTTGTGAGTTCTCCCCCTTCTGTCCTTAATCTGATCACCTGGTCTTTGACTGTTGTCTTCCTCCTGATGTGGCTATACAACAGTTTCGGATCAGTCTTGATTTTCGATGCCATGTCATTTTCATACTGTCGCTGGGCCTCCCTCCTTACCTGTGCGTACTCGTTCCTGGCTCTGCGACTGATCTCCCTATTTTCGTGTGTTCTCTGCCTTCTGTACTTTTTCCATTCTCTATTGCTCTTTGTTTTTGCCTCCTTACACCGTCAGGTAAACCAGGGGCTCGTTCTGATCTTCCCATTGTTTCTGTTGCCCTTGAGAATAAATATTTCCACTGCCTTCTTGCAATTTGTTGTTACATATTCCATCATTTCATTTACTTGTTTTCCTGCCAGTGCTCTGTCCCACGGGACCTCCCACAGGAAGCTCCTCAACCCTATGTAGTCCCCTCTTTTATAGTCAGGCTTTTCCCATTCAATCTGTTACTCTCTCCACTTGCAGCTCTACTATATATTCAAAGCACAGAACCACGTGGTCGCTAGCTCCTAGGGGACTCTCATACATGAAGTCCTCAATGTCTGAACTGCCAGGGTGAAACAAGGCCCAATCTTGTGGTTCATCCTCCCTCTCACTCTGGTAGTGTCCTTAACATGTTGGTGCATGAGGTTTTCCAGCACCACGTCCATCATCTTGGCTCTCAATGTTTCGGGACCCCAATGTGGCTCCAGGTTTTCCCAGTCAATCTCCTTTGGTTGAAATCTCCCATAACCAGCAACTTTGCTCTGCTGGAGTGAGCTCTTCTTGCCACCTCAGCAAGTGTGTCCACCATTGCTCTGTTGCTCTCTTCATATTCCTCTCTTGGCCTCCTGCAGTTCTGTGGTGGATTGTACATCACTGCAATGACCACCTTGTGTTCCCCAGACTGAAGTGTACCTACTATGTAGTCTCTTTCTCCCGTCTCATCTATGCCTTCCATTTTCTCGAATTTCCATCTGTTTTTTTATGAGCAGAGCAACCCCACCTCCCCCTCTGCCCCATCTATCTTTCCTCATGATTTGGTATCCTGGTGAGAAGATTGCATCTGTTATTGTCTCCGTGAGTTTTGTTTCTGTAACTGCTATGATGTCTAGGGACTTCTCATTGATTCTTTCTTGTCATTCCTCATGTTTATTCGTTAATCCATCTGCATTTGTGTACCAAACCTTCAACTTCTGTTCTAATACTGTAACTGTGGTGCGGGGGTTGGGAACAGAGGGATCAGTGTGTGATGGTTGGTTTGGATTGTTCAGTTGCCTTCGGGGTGTCATGGCTGGGGTCCTTCGGCAGGTGTTTCTGGGGGGTGTGCTTGTCCTTCCACTTGTTCCTTGGTTATTCTGCTCTCCTTTTTCATTTCCTACCATTTCTCCTTTCGTTTTTGAACACTCTCTTTCATCGTCTTCCTTTCCTCCTGTGTTCTGTCTCTATCGAGGTACACACTCATGAACTCCTGCCTGCCTCTCAGCCGTGCTT
The DNA here is from genome assembly GCF_026875155.1 of Cherax quadricarinatus. NCBI lineage: Eukaryota > Metazoa > Arthropoda > Malacostraca > Decapoda > Parastacidae > Cherax > Cherax quadricarinatus. The sequence goes on along the minus strand of NC_069405.1, from coordinate 92,309,489 downwards.
TCTCCTGCAGGATCATGGTTCGGGTTGATTCTGCCTTGAAAATTACTTTGAGAGGCCGATTCCTTTTCTTTGTGAACCACCCGATTCTCCGAAAATTTGCCACCTGGGTCATGTCCCCCTCGCCTATCACCTTCATGATACTTCAATCGCTTTTTTCTCCTCCTGCTTTCTTTCATCATAAGTTTCCTCTTTTGCTTCATCTAGCCCATAGACAAACGCTGATCTCTCCCTTTCCTCCTCCCACTGTGACTCCCATTGCATCCTCTGATGTGTTTTAGTTCCTTCCCATGGAGTGTTCCTTCCTTCAGTCCCTTCCCTAGCTATGGCCCCTATGCTCCTTGGTTTGTCCATCCTGCTCACCTGTTCCTGGCCCCCACAGGTGTCTGGTAAGGTCCCTGCACATGTCCTAGTTCCTTCAATGTCTTCCAACCTCTCATTCTGTCCTAGTGTGCTCCCTGTCTTTGTTTTGGCCCCATGTGGGTTTGACAGGACTTCTGCATACAGGTTAGTTTCCATGCTCCCTTCAGACCCGTTGTCTGTGTCTGATGTAGCCATTGCCGATGCTACTTCTGTAATATCTTTGTCTCTATGCTGTTTCAGATGTCTCAGCTCCTCTTCTAATCTCTTTATCTTGTTTTCTGCTGCTGTGGCCTGTTGCTTCCACCTTCTGCATTCTGCTGCTAACCTCTCTTCCATCTTCATTGCCAGCTCATCTAGTCTCCTTCCCCAGTCTTCCTCCCTTTTTTTGAGCTCTGCCTCCCAGTCCTCCCTCCCAGATTCGTCTTTCAAGCCCCTTGTTCTCATCCTAGTTCTAGGTTTCCCCGTTGCTCCACAGAAGGAAGGGGGAGGGGTGGATAGGGGGAGGGGAATAGATGGTTGGGGGTTGAGGGGATGGAAGGTTATGGGGAGGGGGAGGATGGTTATTGGAGGGGGAGAGGTAGTTGTGGGAGGGGGTTAGATGGTTGGGGGAGGGGTTAGATGGTTTGGGGGAGGGGTAGGTGGCTAGGGTGAGGTGGTTAGGGAAGGGAGAGAGGTGGTTAGGGGAGGGGGAGTACACACACACACACGTGTGTGTGTGTGTGTGTGTGTGTGTGTGTGTGTGTGTGTGATGTGTAGGTGTGTGTGTGTGGTGTGTGTGTGTGTGTGTTAGTGTGTGTGTGTGTTAGTGTGTGTGTGTGTTGGGTGTGTGTAGTGTGTGTGTGTGTGTGTGTTAGTGTGTGTGTGTGTGTAGTGTGTGTGTGTGTGTGTGTGTGTGTGTGTGTGTGTGTGTGTGTGTGTGTGTGTTGCGTGTGAATGTGCCTGTGTCTGTGTGTGCATCGTCCTTGGCAGGTTTGAGTGTATTTACGTTCGTTTTGGTGTCTGTCTTTAATGATTTAACATGGGTAAACTTAAACAATTTCAAAGGTATTCTGTTTGTGGAGGCGTATTATATAATCTGAGCATTGTGTGCGGTCTAGGTGAATCTTCTTCCCCAGGATGCTACCCACACAAATCTGGTTCCCCAGGATGCAACCCACACCAATTTTGTTCTCCAGGATGCTACCCACACCAGTCTTGTTCACAGGATGCTGCATACCCCGATCTTCTTCCCCAGGATGCTGTCCACACCAATCTTGTTCCCCAGGATGCTGCCCACACCAATTTTGCTCCCCAGGATGCTGCACACACCGATCTTGTTCCCCAGGATGCTACCCACAACAATTTTGTTCCCCGGGATGGTACTAACAACAATCTTCTTCCACTGGATGCTACCCAGAACAGTCTTGTTCTCCTAGGATGCTACCCACAACAATCGACCAACAGATGTGATGAATGGTTTAGAAATCCGACAAGTTGAAGAATTGAGACACTTATGCAACACATGGGAATCTTTATTGAAGAAACGTTTCGCCACACCGTGGCTTCATCAGTACAATACAAAGTAGAAATGGGTAAGGAGAGGAGAAGTTTGAGATAATCAGTCCCTCAACCTGGAATCGATGTGTTCATTCCATCACTCTTGTAGGAAATGCAGCATAGGGCCAGAGAGGTGGCTTATATACTGCAGTCAGATGAGGTGAAGCAGGAGGAGGCGGGATCACAGTGGGACCTGCCACTAGTGTAAGTAGGTTGTCGTCCAAAGGTTTGGCAAGCGTTGAAGTCTTTGTATCAAGATCCCATGATGTTGCAGTGTCTGACAGATGTGATGAATGGGATCTTGGTACAAAGACTTCAACGCTTGCCCAACCTTTGGACGACAACCTACTTACACTAGTGGCAGGTCCCACTGTGATCCCGCCTCCTCCTGCTTCACCTCATCTGACTGCAGTATATAAGCCACCTCTCTGGCCCTATGCTGCATTTCCTACAAGAGTGATGGAATGAACACATCGATTCCAGGTTGAGGGACTGATTATCTCAAACTTCTCCTCTCCTTACCCATTTCTACTTTGTATTGTACTGATGAAGCCACGGTGTGGCGAAACGTTTCTTCAATAAAGATTCCCATGTGTTGCATAAGTGTCTCAATTCTTCAATCGACCAACACCCAGTTACCTACTTACTCCTTGATGAACAGGGGCAGCAGGTATAAGGAAACACCCCAACGTTTAACCTGTGCCCGATGTCAATCCCAGACCCCTCATTGTGAACTGAAGGCGCTACTAACGAAGCCACATGACAGATGGGGAACTAAGGAACAAATGAGAAAAGCAAAAAGTCAACGCTAAAACCAACCATAACAGCAATGCATGATAAAAATCACATTATCTTAGTAAGTTTATTCAGGTTCAGGTACACATAAATAAAGTTACATAAATTGTCATACATAGCTACATATGTTTAGATTACCCCAAAAAAGTCAGACAAAGTGACTTATTTCTAACGTTATAGAGCTTCAAGAAGAGCTAAGCCTGAAATCCATCATTCTCTTCACATGGTATTTTCATATAGTTATATTCAGCTTCCTTATTACTCTCTGTCCCTGTTCACCAAACCTTTTCCGCTCAATTCTAGTGTCCTGATTTCCCTTGCACCCTGCAACACTTCATATTACTTGCGAGACAAACACTGCGCTATTAAAAAACAGAGAAGCAAACTGATGTGCGCCAGGTCGAGCGCGAGTGTTGGAGTGAGGACTTGTGAGAAGCAGTGTTTGGCTGGTTGGTGGTAGTTAAGCTGCGCCTGGCATATACACACACACAAGATCTCTCAGTACACTCCCAGCCGTGGGAGAAGTAATGTGTGATCGAGGTTCTCTCTGACTCGCTTGCTCGCAGACACGCGTTTTCCGTGTTTACGTGTGATGTGTCGCGGATTTTTTCTCGGTTAGCTTGTGTTTTTGTTATTCACTTATGATGAAGGATGAATAATAGTCTGCTGTGTATAGGTATATGGTAAGTTTACATATAATTTTTACAAAGGAAGGTTATATTAAAACATGTAAAAACACTATAATGAATGCATGTAAACTTTTGACTTGAACAATACTTATTTACTAGTAAAGACAGAGGAATGAAAAAATGCAGTTTTTTTTTTTTACGAGACGTAATGAAGGAAGGTAATAGGACATCCAGCCTCAATTAATTTTCATTGAACGATAATCCGGAAATTTATTCTCATTTCAAAAAAGATTACATGTTTTTGACATAAGTTCTTGAAAACTAAACGAAACAACACTACAGTTGGAACAACACTTTTAAGAAGAACGTCTAGATGTCGTTTCTCTGTCCACAGTCCGTATCTCAAATATAAATAATTATATATATATATATATATATATATATATATATATATATATATATATATATATATATATATATATATATATATATTTATATATATATATATATTTATATATATATATATATTATATATATATATATATATATATATATATATATATTATATATATATATTTATATTATATATATATATATATATATATAAGTACCACCTTATAGCTGGATATGGGGACCCTCATCTCAAGAAGAATATATAACGTACCTCAGAGAAAATCTTAAGTATTCCCCGGAGCTGTTTGAATATTTTCTTCTCCTACACCCCCTATATATTTTTTATTCTATGTGAACATTTATTAATAAACAAAATACATTTACAGAAAAAACATAAACATGAATACAATGGCACAATGTATCAAAGATGATGAATTTCCTCCAGCTCCTCCGAGGCTGGACGTGAGCCAAGTATGCAGCAAGCATTTCCCCTCTGGATGGCGACGCTGAGGCGCTGGAACATGAAAGTGGCTGCCCTTGGGTCCCTGGTGGTGTCGATGAGTCTGGAACCCAATTCTTTAAGGAAACGTGTGGCATTTTTTCCCCATGATCCCAAGGTCTCTGATCCCACTGGGACAAATTGATACTGTATATATATATATATATTTATATTATATATATTATATATTTATATATATATTATATATATTATATTTATATATTATATATATATATGTATATATTATATATATATATATATATATATATATATATATATATTATATATATATATATATATATATATATATATATATTATATAATATTTATATATATATATATATTATATATAATATATATAATATATATATATATATATATATATATATATATATATAATATTTATATTATATATATTATATATATATATTATATATATTATATTATATATATATATATAATATATATATATATTTACATATATTTATATTTATATATATACATATATTTATATTTATTTACATATATTTATATTTATTATATATATATTTATTTATATATATATTATATATATATTATATATATATATATATATATATATATATATATATATATATATATATATATATATATATATATTATTATATATTTCCACAAACCGGCTCTCACCCACCGAGGTAGGGTGACCCGAAAAAGAAGAGACGCTTTCACCATCACTGTATCAGCGTCTTACCAGAAGAGCGCTGATTCTATTCTACTGTAAATAACTGCAAATAACCCCACCCCTCCTTCGGAGTGCAGACACTTTACTTTCTGTCTCAAGGACTCAAGTCCGGCTAAGCAGTTTCCCTGAATCCCGTCGTCATATAAACCGCTTGCTTCTACTAACATGCTCACACTCGCTTGACGGATATCAAAAATCCTTGCACACAAATCTCCATTACCCCCTCCCACAAACATTTCGTAGGACAACCCTTATCCCAAGTTCCTTCTGCAGATTGTAATTATAACTCTATTATCCACTGCAATTTTATACACTCTCCAAGTCATTCTACTTTCTTTCAACTTTTCTAAAAGTCCGAATCACCTTTTCAGCCCTCTGGATAATAGTTTCAGAAAATTGCGCACCTCCAAATCTCCTAGCGATGAATTCTTTGCATAATAGTCACACCAGATATTGCCATCAGGCACGACATCCCCACTGCCTCTAACATCCTCCTTGTTGCAACATTCAAAACCCATGCTTCACACCCATACAAAACTGTTGGCACCACAATACTCTCTTACAATCCCCTTATTGCTTCCACGGATAGCTTTTTGTCTCCACTGATTCCTCAGTGTACCACTCGCCTTCTTGTCATAGTTCAATGGTTCGCCTCGTGTTTCATGGGCTCACATTTACTTTCATTCTCCTTCCCTTAAATCTGATATCCAGTCTTCCATTATTTATATCTGATGTTACCCTCATCACTTTATTTCCTATGTTCACTTTTAATTTTCTCCATTTTCAAAATCGTCAACCAACCATTACAAGTCATCAGAATCTCCCAAACACAGTGTCATCATCAAAAGCAGCAGTGCAGCT
>NC_069405.1:92276754-92301754 GCF_026875155.1 Cherax quadricarinatus | reverse complement strand
TCCTGTCAAACCCACATGGGGCCAAAACAAAGACAGGGAGCACACTAGGACAGAATGAGAGGTTGGAAGACATTGAAGGAACTAGGACATGTGCAGGGACCTTACCAGACACCTGTGGGGGCCAGGAACAGGTGAGCAGGATGGACAAACCAAGGAGCATAGGGGCCATAGCTAGGGAAGGGACTGAAGGAAGGAACACTCCATGGGAAGGAACTAAAACACATCAGAGGATGCAATGGGAGTCACAGTGGGAGGAGGAAAGGGAGAGATCAGCGTTTGTCTATGGGCTAGATGAAGCAAAAGAGGAAACTTATGATGAAAGAAAGCAGGAGGAGAAAAAAGCGATTGAAGGTATCATGAAGGTGATAGGCGAGGGGGACATGACCCAGGTGGCAAATTTTCGGAGAATCGGGTGGTTCACAAAGAAAAGGAATCGGCCTCTCAAAGTAATTTTCAAGGCAGAATCAACCCGAACCATGATCCTGCAGGAGAAAGCACGGCTGAGAGGCAGGCAGGAGTTCATGAGTGTGTACCTCGATAGAGACAGAACACAGGAGGAAAGGAAGACGATGAAAGAGAGTGTTCAAAAACGAAAGGGGAAATGGTAGGAAATGAAAAAGGAGAGCAGAATAACCAAGGAACAAGTGGAAGGACAAGCACACCCCCCAGAAACACCTGCCGAAGGACCCCAGCCATGACACCCCGAAGGCAACTGAACAATCCAAACCAACCATCACACACTGATCCCTCTGTTCCCAACCCCCGCACCACAGTTACAGTATTAGAACAGAAGTTGAAGGTTTGGTACACAAATGCAGATGGATTAACGAATAAACATGAGGAATGACAAGAAAGAATCAATGAGAAGTCCCTAGACATCATAGCAGTTACAGAAACAAAACTCACGGAGACAATAACAGATGCAATCTTCTCACCAGGATACCAAATCATGAGGAAAGATAGATGGGGCAGAGGGGGAGGTGGGGTTGCTCTGCTCATAAAAAAACAGATGGAAATTCGAGAAAATGGAAGGCATAGATGAGACGGGAGAAAGAGACTACATAGTAGGTACACTTCAGTCTGGGGAACACAAGGTGGTCATTGCAGTGATGTACAATCCACCACAGAACTGCAGGAGGCCAAGAGAGGAATATGAAGAGAGCAACAGAGCAATGGTGGACACACTTGCTGAGGTGGCAAGAAGAGCTCACTCCAGCAGAGCAAAGTTGCTGGTTATGGGAGATTTCAACCAAAGGAGATTGACTGGGAAAACCTGGAGTCACATTGGGGTCCCGAAACATTGAGAGCCAAGATGATGGACGTGGTGCTGGAAAACCTCATGCACCAACATGTTAAGGACACTACCAGAGTGAGAGGGGAGGATGAACCAGCAAGATTGGGCCTTGTGTTCACCCTGGGCAGTTCAGACATTGAGGACTTCATGTATGAGAGTCCCCTAGGAGCTAGCGACCACGTGGTTCTGTGCTTTGAATATATAGTAGAGCTGCAAGTGGAGAGAGTAACAGGAGTTGAATGGGAAAAGCCTGACTATAAAAGAGGGGACTACATAGGGTTGAGGAGCTTCCTGTGGGAGGTCCCGTGGGACAGAGCACTGGCAGGAAAACAAGTAAATGAAATGATGGAATATGTAACAACAAATTGCAAGAAGGCAGTGGAAATATTTATTCTCAAGGGCAACAGAAACAATGGGAAGATCAGAACGAGCCCCTGGTTTACCTGACGGTGTAAGGAGGCAAAAACAAAGAGCAATAGAGAATGGAAAAAGTACAGAAGGCAGAGAACACACGAAAATAGGGAGATCAGTCGCAGAGCCAGGAACGAGTACGCACAGGTAAGGAGGGAGGCCCAGCGACAGTATGAAAATGACATGGCATCGAAAATCAAGACTGATCCGAAACTGTTGTATAGCCACATCAGGAGGAAGACAACAGTCAAAGACCAGGTGATCAGATTAAGGACAGAAGGGGGAGAACTCACAAGAAATGATCAGGAGGTATGTGAGGAGCTAAACAGGAGATTTAAGGAAGGTTTTTACAGTAGAGACAGGAAGGGCTGTGGAAGACAGCACAGAAGGGAACATCAAGAGGGAATGTACCAGCAAGTGTTGGATGACATACGAACAACCGAGGAGGAGGTGAAGAAGCTGCTAAGTGACCTTGATACCTCAAAGGCGATGGGACTGGACAACATCTCCCCATGGGTCCTTAGAGAAGGAGCAGATGCTGTGCGTGCCTCTATCCACAATCTTCAACACATCCCTTGAAACTGGCAACTACCTGAGAAATGGAAGACAGCAAATGTAGTCCCCATATTTAAGAAAGGAAACAGAAACGAGGCGCTAAACTACAGACCTGTGTTTCTGACATGTATTGTGTGCAAATTCATGGAGAAGATTATCAGGAGAGAGTGGTCGAACACCTGGAACAGAATAAGATTATAAATGAAAACCAGCATGGGTTCATGGAAGGCAAATCTTGTATCACAAACCTCCTGGAGTTTTTATGACAAGGTAACAGAAGTAAGACACGAGAGAGAGGGGTGGGTTGACTGAGTTTTCCTAGACTGCAGAAGGCCTTTGACACAGTTCCCCACAAGAGATTAGTGCAAGAAGCTGGAGGATCAGGCGCATATAACAGGGAGGGCACTGCAATGGATCAGGGAATACCTGACAGGGAGGCAGCAAACGAGTCATGGTACGTGAAGAGGTATCACAGTGGGCGCCTGTGACGAGCGGGGTCCCACAGGGGTCAGTTCTACGACCAGTGCTATTTTTGATAATATGCGAACGACATGAGGGAAGGAATTAGACTCTGAAGTGTCCCTATTTGCAGATGATGTGAAGTTGATAAGAAGAATGAAATCGGATGAGGATGAGGCAGGACTGCAAAGAGACCTGGACAGGCTGGACATGTGGTCCAGAAACTGGCTTCTCGAATTCATGAAGATTGGGGAGGGGCAAAGAAGACCGCAGACAGAGTATAGGCTAGGTGGACAAAGACTACAGACCTCACTCAGGGAGAAAGACCTCGGGGTGACCATAACACCGAGCACGTCACAGGAGGAACAACATCAACCAAATAACTGCTGCAGCATACGGGCACCTGGCAAACCTGAGAATAGCGTTCCGATACCTTAATAAGGAATCGTTCAAGACACTATACACTGTGTATGTTAGGCCCATACTGGAGTATGCAGCACCAGTCTGGAACCCACACCTAGTCAAGCACGTCAAGAATTAGAGAAAGTACAAAGGTTTGCAACAACGCTAGTCCAGAGCTCAAGGGAATGTCGTACGAGGAAAGGTTAAGGGAAATCGGACTGACGACACTGGAGGACAGAAGGGTCAGGGGTGACATGATAACGGCATACAAGATACTGCGGGAAATAGACAAGTTGGACAGAGATAGGATGTTCCAGAGAGGGGACACAGGGACAAGGGGTCACAACTGGAAGCTGAAGACTCAGACGAGTCACAGGGACGTTAGGAAGTATTTCTTCAGTCATAGAGTTGTCAGCAAGTGGAATAGCCTAGCAAGTGAAGTAGTGGAGGCAGGAACCATACATAGTTTTAAGAAGAGGTATGATACAGCTCTTCAAGCAGAGAGAGAGAGAGGGCCTAGTAGCGATCAGTGAAGAGGCGGGGCCAGGAGCTGAGTCTCGACCCCTGCAACCACAATTAGGTGAGTACACACACACACCCACACACAGCATTCTGCCATCTTAATAAGGAATCGTTCAGGACCCTGTACACTGTGTACGTTAGGCCCATATTGGAGTATGCGGCATCAGTTTGGAACTCACATCTAGCTAAGCAAGTAAAGAAACTAGAGAAAGTGCAAAGGTTGCAAGAAGACTGGTTCCAGAGCTAGGTAGCATCCTGGGGAACAAGATTGGTGTGGGTAGCATCCAGGGGAACAAGAATGGTGTGGGTAGCATCCTGGGGAGCAAGATTGGTGTGGGTAGCATCCTCGGGAACAAGACTGGTGTGGGTAGCATCGTAGAGAACAAGATTGGTGTGGGTAGCATCCTGGGGAACAAGATTTACCTAGACCGCACGCAATGCGGAGAGGTTAAGGGAAATCAGCCTGACGACACTGGAGAACAGGAGAGATAGGGGAGACATGAAAACGACATATAAAATAGTGAGAGGACAGAGACAGATGATTCACAGGGATGTTAACAAGTATTTCTTCAGTCACAGAGTAGTCAGGAAGTGGAATACTTTGGCAAGCGATGTAGTGGAGGCAGGATCCATTCATAGCATTAAGCAGAGGTATGATAAAGCTCATAATGCAGAGAGAGTGACTTAGTAGTGGCCAGTGAAGCGGTGGGGTCAGGAGCTATGAATCGACCCTTGCAACCACAACTAGGTGAGTGCAATTAGGTAAGTACGCGCACACACACACACACACACACACACACACACACACACACACACACACACACACACACACACACTCACACACACACATTGTTACAAAAAAACGCGATTCTAAAAGCTTAGAGATCTCCACTGAATACTAGAAAGGACTGCCCTTCTAGCATCCAGCCTGTTACTGGGTTTTCGTAACAAGTAGTCAGTATCCTTGTCCAATTATCCATTAAAATTCAGTATGGTTCAATAGTGCTTTAGGATTACAACTGGTAGGCTACTAACTAGAGAAATTAAAATTTAATAAATTTATTAAGTCTATAAGTTGTCTAGAGGTATATTATTAAAGTAAATTAAATCACAGCAATCAAAATAAAATCAATCTCTCGAGTTCAATATTATTGTGCTGAAAGCACATATCACATTTATAATTCTTAAGTACCGTCAGGTACATTAACATTTAATAAGATATTACAAATATGTACAAGTGTGTGTATGCGTGTAAGTGCTCTTAAGTAGTTAGCTATGTCTCAAGACTCGAATAAGACTTAAACAAGTGACTGACAAAGTCCTCAAATAAACTAACTTCTTGACCGACTGGCAACCCGAACAGTCTGCTTGAACAACAAAGAATGCTAAGCCCAATAGCAATGCAATATAAAGCGACTGCGTCACAGAATCAGGAACTGGGAAATAATATAACGACACTAAGTAGGGACCATCTGCAGATCCTCCACAAAAGTTACAAAACTCCCATAATACTGAATCTACGTTCAGCATAGGAAAACCCGACTGTGACAATGCACAGAAACCAGTACAAAATTAGGTCAGAAGCTATAGCTAAGGACCTGAGATACTCAGAGTGTCTATGTGACACACAACCTCAGTACAACGTCGAAAATCACAAAGTCTATACAATGTTCTGTGAACAAAGTTCTACAGAACTAACAAGAATAATGAGACAGACAATCTGTCCAACCGCCAAGCGAGTCTCCAGCAGACTGAAAACTTCACGAGAGGTGAGGACACACCCCCCCCTCGATCACGTGATAGCTACGTGGACAACTGCAGCTCAGAAGCCGGCAGTATAACGAGCGACAAGCGATAATTACAGTAGTTTGACAATCAAGACTAACTGAGCACATTTTATGTACATCCTAACAACATAAGCTAAATAACAATATAACAGTCAAATAATAATATAAAGTCATACATTTACGATTTAGCTATTATCGCAAATATAAGCAATATAAAATTAAATGAAAAGGTAATGTACATTATATATACATAATCATTGTAACCCATTCAGGGGTTGCAACACACACACACACACACACGCACACACTCACACGTGCTCATACACAACAGGCCTAGTGTCTAATCGACATGTGCCTAGGACAAAATGGTAACTAACTCACACACACTCACACACACACACACACACACCACACACACACACACACACACACACACACACACACACACACACACACACACATGGTGGGTGCAGACGTGGGTACACAAGGCTCCGAGAACCTTCGTGTTTTTGAGGGGTGCAACAACCCCTAGCAGTAATCAGTGGTAGTGACAAAGTCAGTGAACAAACCTACGAGTGATAACTATAGTTATTAGTTGAAAAAATTCGAGGGGAAACCTAAATTCAGTATTTTCTTTTAAAAGTGCCAAACCGTTGTGGATCTACTAGGCACTGTTGCCACACAATACAAACATAAAAATATCAAAGTGAGTGTGGAAACGGGTGATCAAGAATTACCAGCATTGGTTAACAAGTGAAATGTGGGGCACCGTAATGTGAGAGTGAAAAAGTTAATAGGCAAAGGAGAAAGAAAAAATAAAATATATAACAAGGGAAGGTGGCACTTAGGCCTACTGAAGCAGTGACGTCACAACAGTTTGTATGCCATTATACATATAAAGTGTAACACCGAATGTGAAGTGTATTCTGTAATAAGTGAAAAGTGAAATCACTTGAGGAACACGGGATGCATGAGCATATATGATTATAAAAACATCACGGGTGAAGGAGTTACAAATATGAGAGAAGGCCTATGTACGACCACTACGTCATCAGCTTCTGGCAACTTGTCATCACCACCGCTGTCAGCGCAAGTATTCCACCTGTTTGAGGTTGCATATTGCAAGATTGAGGCTGGTCCTGCATCACTGTTAGATACTGGTCACTCACTCCTGCAAGCCATTACCAGAATTAGAGTAGAAATAGCATAGAGGACAGTGCAAGGTGGTAAAGCGGTAGTGAGGGATATGTCAGACACTTAAGCTGAGACAGCTAAATTTTACAACCTAGCTACTTTCTGAATTTTAGAAGTAGAATCGATAAGTGTTACAAGTATTGGTAAGCTTAGAATTACTGGTATCTACCGGTATTTATTAGCAGTATGAATACTTAGAAGTGGGGGCGCACACACACACACACACACACACACACACACACACACACACACACACACACACACACACACACACACACACACACACACACACACACATACACATACACTACACACACACATACCACACACATACACACAACCACACACACACACACCACACATACACACACATACACACACAACACACACATACACACACACACATACACACACACACACACACACACACATACACACACACACATACACATACACACACACACACACACTACACACATACACACATACACACACACACACCATACACACACACACACACGTACACACACAGACACACACATACACACACACACACACACGTACACACACACACACACACATACACACACACACACATACACATACAGATACAACACACAGGAACAAGCACTTTGTAAGCTGTATACACACGCAAACACACATACACAGGATTTCACACTGTCCTGTGAACTGAACCATCTACTTCTCCTCTCCCCCCCCTCTTTCTACCCTAAGTAACCTATCTCTACCTCTCTCACTCTTACCTATATCTCTCTCTCTACCTATCTCTCTCTTCCCTCTCCCATCTCTCCCCTCTAACATCTCTAACTCTAACACCTCCCCCCTCTTAACATCTCTCCCCCTCTAACATCTGTTCCCTCCCATTATCTCTCCCCTCTCCTTTCCCCACCTCTCTCCATCTACCCCCCTCTCCCCCTAGCCTCTCTCCCCTCTCGCTCTTCCATCTCCCCCCTCTTTCCCCACTTCTCCCCCTCTCTGCCCCCTCTCTCTCCCCCTCTTTGCCTTCTCTTTCTCTCTCTCTCTCCCTCCTCCCCCCCCCCCCTCTCTCTCCTCTCTCTCTCTCCTCCTCTCTCTCTCTCTCTCGTCTCTTCATACTCTCTCTCATCCTCTCTCTCTCTCTCTCTCTCTCTCTCTCTCTCTCTTCTCTCTCTCTCTCTTGCTCTCCTCGTCCCCATTTTCACCTTCTAACATCCCCTCTCCTACTCTCCCTCACTCTCTCCCCCCCTCTACCTTCCCTTCTCTCTTCTCTCACAAAAAAAAAAAAAAAAAAAAAAATGGTGGGGACTCGCAGGAACCAAGGATCAGATGAGAATGGTTCTGGTAGGGAGGAGTGGATGGAGGAGCAGTGAAAAGGATGGAACAAGAGTGGGAGAGAAAATTAGGAGCTTTCTGAAAAAAAATGGAGAAAGAGCTCTCTGTGAAATTGGAAAAGAGGTTGGAGAAGGAGACAAAGAATGGAGGCACAAGTCGAAACTGCAGTAGCCAAGATAAGGGTCCTAGAAGTTGAGATAAATAGGCTGAAGCGGGTTACAGGGCAGTGACCAGAGAAGGCACAGCACATGAAGCTGCGAGGGCGAACAGGAAGGAAGGAATTATGAATTATGCTAAGGTCACATCAGTCTGCCAAGGGGCCCAAGGGGGTGAAAGGGAAGATCAGGGGTTTGCAGATGGAGGGGGTTTGATAGGTCGAAGGGTTTGAGGCACAACAAGGCCAAGAGCCATTTAAAAAAATAAAGGGGGGAAAAGGGGGGGAAACCCCCAATTACAGGCGGTTTCCAGAGTCACAGAGGGTGGGCAATGGGGGGAAAAAGAAAGGGAAAAATCAGTTTTTAAACCAGGGGCCCTTCAGGGGGGAAAAGGAAAGGACCCCCCCTAAAGGCAGCGGGAAAAAAAAGAAAGGGGGAATTTGAAAAAATCATCCCCAAAATGGGGTAAAAGAGATGGACGAATTGAAAATTTTCAAGAATGGGGGGGTACTCGAAGGGGGGAAAACCCGCCCCAATTTAAAGGGCTGATTCTCAGGACGGAAACGGGCCCAAAAACGGGATCCCCCAAAGGGAGAAACCACGTTTTAAAAATACTGGGAAAGAGAAACAAGAGGGTTTTCCCTAGCCAAAACCCGGGAAAAAAATTTCAGAACGACAGCAGCTGGGGGAAGAGGCCCAAAAAAGCGAAAGGAGCTGGGAAAAGAGAAAAGGGAGGGAACCCAAAGAGGTCAGTCAGAGCAGAACAGAACAGCAAGGGAAAAGCACACACCCCAAACTCTCCAAAAACCTTTAAAAACCTATCACCCCTTTCCCAAACCCACACACTACAAACCAAAACCCACAGCCTCCCCCCCCAAACACCAGCTATAGAATCCCCCCAGTATGCCACCATTTTCCCCCACCCTCACACCCCCCCAAAACCCCAAAAGTTTTGGGAAAAGGAAACTAAAAGGTAGGGTTTACAAAAACGCTGATGGAATAACAAAAAAGGGGGGAGGAGGGGCATGAAAAGTCAAAAAAAGCATAACCGGACATCATAGCTTCACAAAAAACCAAGCTTACAGGTATGATAACAGATGCCATTTTTTCCCAACGGGAAAAACCCAAATCCTGGGGGGAAAGGGAAAAAGGGGGAACAGGGGGGTTTGGGGAGGAGGGGCCCTTTTTGCTGATAAAAAATTCGTTTGGGGAAATTTTTGTGAGTGGAGAGGGGAAAGACACCCGGAGAAGAAAGTGATTACATAGGGGGAAAAAACACTTCACCTGGGGGTTTTTCCAAGGTGGTAAATAGCAGTGATGTATAACCCCCACAAAAACAGCAGGGGGCCCAAGGAAAGAGTACGACGGGCAATAGGCGTGGTTGACCCCACTGGTTTAAGGGGCCCAAAAGTCATGCATGCAGGGCAAACCTCCGATCAGGGGTATTTTTAACCCACAAGGAGTTTAAATTGGGAAAATTTGGGCCCCACATGGGGGCCAAGAACAGGGGAGGGTTTAAGATGATGGAGGGGGTACTAAAAAATTTCATTTTCCCAACCCGAAAGGGGGACCCACAAGAGAAGAGGGGGAAAAGGAAACCAGAAAGGGCTGGATTTAGAAATTCCCTTTTGAGAAAAGGCTTTTTAATCGGGGGACACACATAGAAACCCCCTTTGGGGCCCAGTAAACCCATGTGGTTTTAACTTCAAAATAAAACATTTAAGCTACAAGTGGAGGGAAAAGGGGCCGGGAAAGGGGCCGGACGAATAAGCCAAATTTACAAGAAAGGGGACTACACAGGTTTTGAGGAACTACCTGAAGGGGTTTTCATTTGGGAAGAGAACTGGCGGGGAACCAGTTAATAAAAGATGAGGGAATTTGGGGGTAGCAACAAAATGAAAAGGGGGCTGAGGAGGGGTTTTGTCCCCAAAGGGGTAACAGGTTTTAATTTAAAAAAAAGCCAGGATGGGGCCCATGGTTTTCCCCAAAGGGGAAGGGAGGCAAAAACAAGTGAGCTAGGGAATGGAAGAAATTAGAAGGAAAAGGGACCCAGGAGAAAAAAGGGGAAAAACAGTGGGTGGGAGCCAGAAACGAATATGCACAAAATAAGAAGGGGGGCCCCAAAAGACAATATAAAAATTGACATAGAAAGCGAAAGCCAAATTTCGGGACCCAAACTTTTGTACGGGCCACATCAGGAGGAAAACAAAAAGTCAAGGACCAGGTAATCGGGCCTTAAGGAAGGAAGGAGAAAAAAGAAAACCCAAGGGAAAAGACCGGAAGTATGTAAAGGGAACTCAACAAGAGATTCAAAAAGTGTTCACAGAGGAGACAGAAGGGCCAAAAAAGGGCGGAGAGGTGGGGCACCCCACCAAGTTCTGGGAAAAAGTGCAAAACAACCGAGGAAAAAGGAAAAAGAAAATTTTTGAGTTTAGAGTACCTCAAAGGCAATGGGGCCCCCAAAAACATCTCCCCATGGGAATTTGGAAAAGGGAAGGGAAAAGGGGGCTTTTTGGAAACCCCAAAAAACAATATTCATTTCTTTTATCGAAACAGGGGGGATTGCCGAGGCATGGAAGCAGCAAATGTTGGGCCCAATCTTTAAAAAAAGGGGGACAGACATGAAGCATTAAAAATACAGACCAGTGTCACTGGGCTTTTATTTGTAACAAAATATGGGGAAGAATTTTCGGAGAAGAGTGGTGGAACACCCAGAAAGGAAAGACCCCATCAACAGCAGCCAGCCCTGGTTTTAGGGGCGGGGAAAAACCCGTGTCACAAAAAATACTGGAGTTTTGACAATTTGGGGGAAAGCAGTAAAAACAAAGAGAGAGGGGTGGGGGGGATTGCTTTTCTTTTTCTGCAAAAGACGTTTTTGGGGAAAAGTTTCCCCAAAGAGATTGGGCAAAAACTGGGGACCAAGCAGGGAAAACAGGGGGGAAGGGACTACAAAAGGATCAGGGAATCTTGTCGGGAAAACAGCACGAAATCAGGTACGTGGCGAGGTGTCAGAGGGGCACCTGGAACCCGCGGGGGCCCCCAGGGGGGCGTCCTAAAACCAGTGCCCGTTTCTGGGATTTGTGAAAAGAAAATGGGGGAAGGAAAAGAAATCTGAGGTTTTCCCTGTTTGCAGGACGTGAAGTTTATGGAAAAAAAAATTTACTCGAACGAAAACCAGGCAGAACTAAAAAGGGGTCTGGACAGGCTGCAGACCTGGTCCAGCAAATTTGGGTCCTGGAGTTCAATTTCCCCCCAAGTGCAAAGTTTATAAAAATTGGGGAAGGGGCAAAGAAAGGGCCGGACGGGGTTTCAGCTAGGGGGGCAAAAAAATACAAACCTCACCAAGGGAAAAAAATCTTGGGGTGAGTATAACATCCCAGGCACTCCCCCTGAAAACCCCACATAACCAAATAACGCTGCAGCATATGGGCGCCTACAAACTCAGAACAGCATTCCAACATTTAAAAAGGAATTTTTCAGGACCCTGTAAAAACCGTGTTTTTAGGCCCATATTGGAGTATGCGGCACCATTTTGGAAACCCCACACCACCCAACACGTGAAGAAATAGAGAAAGGCAAAGGTTTGCAACAAACTATCCCAGAGCTAAAGTATGTCCTACGAGGGGGGTTTAAAGGGGAAACAACCTACGACATGGAGACGGGAGAGATAGGGGGGACTGATAACGACTAAAAAATACGAGAGAAAAAAGGTGGACAAAGACAGGATGTTCCAGAGATTGGAAACATAAAAAGGGACACAGTTGGAAGCTGAAGACCAGATGAATCACAGGATGTTGGGAAAGTTTTTTCTTCACCACAGAGTAGTCAGAAGTGAATATTTGGGGAACAGTAGTGGAGGCAGGATCCATACATAGCTTTAAGAAGGTATGATAAAAAGCCACGCTCGGGGAATGACCTAGTAGCGATCAGTGAAGAGGCGGGGCCAGGAGCTGGACCGCCCCCCCCAAAACCCTCAACTAGGTAGTTAAACTAGTGAAACACGTGCTCATTCAACGGGCCCCCATGTAAAAGGACATGTGCCAGGAAAAAAATGGTAACAACACACACACAAAACACACGCTCATCAAAAACCAATGGGATTTTGATGAGTGGAAAAAGGAACAGAGAGTAAAGAAAACATAATAGGAAAACTTCAGTCTGGAGGGGCGCAAGGTGCAATCGTAGTGATGTAAAACCCCCCCAAACGCAGGAGACAAAGGGAAAGTATATGACGTAATGGATCGATGGTTGACACACTGGGTGAAAGTGTCAACAGTATAGGGGGGAAAAAAAAAAACTCATTTGGGGGGAAAAAAACAGGCATGAGAAATTCCTACTGGGGTTAGGGGAAAGAAAAATTTGGGAGGAAAAAAGGTAAAAATATGAAACTACTAAAACAAAATGCAAGGGGGCAAGGAAAAGGTTTTAAATAATGGATAGACCAGAATAGACTGGTTTAAAAAAATGTAGGGGGGCAAAAAATAAGAGCTACAGAATGGAACAAATACAGAAGACAAAGGACCCCAAAAAAAAAAGAGATTAGTAGATAGAAAAGAAAGGAGGGAGGCCCCCTGCGACAGTACGAAAAACGACATAGCATTTAAAATATGTCTGGCCCGAACCTTTTTGTAGGGCCACATCAGCAACAAACCAAGAACCAGGTAATCGGTTGAAAAAAGAAGGTGGGGACCTCACAAAAAAACAATCAAGAAATATGTGAGGAGCCCAACATGAGGTTCAAGGAAATATTTACAGTGGAGACAGAAACAACTCCTGGAAGTCAGAATAGGGAAAGTGTGCACCAACAAAAGGGTATGTCAACAAGTTCTTGATGAAATACACTCAACCAAGGAGGAAGTGAAGAAGCTACTAAGTGAATTTGATACCTCAAAAGCGTTGGGACCAGACAATATCTCTCCATGAGTCCTTAGAGAGGGAGCAGAGATGCTGTGTGCATCTAACACCAATTTTCAACACATCCATTGAAACTGGGCAACATCTGTGGTATGGAAGACGGCAAATTTAGACCCCATTTTTAAGAAAGGAGATAGACACGAAGCACTAAACTGATGTGCATAGTATGCATAGTCATGGAGAAGATTATCAGGAGAATTCTGGAGCACCTAGAATGAAACAGGCTTATAAATGACAACCAGCACAGACTCAGGGAAAGAAAATCCTGTGTCACTTTTTGTGGACTGCAAAAAGGCCTTCGGCACAGTTCCTTACAATAGATTAGTGCAAAAGCTAGAGGATTAGGCATGCATAACAGGAAGGGCACTGCAATGGGTCAGAGATTATCTGACAAGGAGACAACAACGAGTGATGGTAAGTGACGAGGTGTCAGAGTGGGCACCTGAGATAAGCGGGGTTCCACAGTGGTCAGTCCTAGGACCCATGTTATTTTTGGTATATATGAATGACATGACGGAAAGGATAAACTCAGAAGTGTCCCTGTTTGCAGATGATATGAAGTTAATGAGGAGAATTAAATCGGATGAGGATCAGGCAGGACTGCAAAGAGACTTGGACAGGTTGAAAGCCTGGTCCAGCAGCTGTCTCCTCGAATTTAACCTCATCAAATACGAAGTATGAAGATTGGGGAATGGCAAAGAAGAACACAGACAGAGTATAGGCAAGGTGGCCAACGACTGCAAACCTCACTCAAGGAAAAGGATCTTGGGGTGAGTATAATACCGAGCACATCTCCTGAGGCGCACATCAACCAGATAACTGCTGAAGCATACAGTTGCTTGGCAAACCTAAGAATAGCATTTTGACATCTGAGTAAGGAATCATTCAGGACACTGTACACCGTGCACATCAAGCCTATACTGGAGTATGCCCCACCGGTAAGGAACCACACCGTGTCAAATAACATCAAGTGTTGAACACAATACATACAACTGAGGAAGAAGTGAAGAGGCTGCTAGGTGAACTAGATACATCCAAGGCGATGCGGCCAGATAACATCTCTCCATGGGTCCTGAAAGAGGGAGCAGAGGACTTTGCATACCACTAACAACTATCTTCAACACATCTGTCGAAACGGGTGACTACCTGAAGTATGGAAGAGAGCAAATGTAGTAAAAAAATTAAAAAAAGGAGACAGACACATAGCATTAAACTACAGACCAGTGTCACTGACGTATGTATATGCAAGGTCATGAGAAGATTGTCAGAAAGTGGTGAGCACTTAGAAATGAATGAGCTTATCAAAGACAGCCAGTACGGTTTCAGGGATGGAAAATCCTGCATCATTAACCTACTGGAGTTTTATGACAAGGTGACGGCCGTAGGACAAGAGAGAGAGAGTGGGTAATTGCATTTTCTTGGACTGTAAGAAGGCGTTTGACACAGTTTCCACACAAGAGATTAGTGCAAAAACTGGATTACCAGGCAGATATAACAGGAAGGCACTACAGTAATCAGGGAATACCTGTCAGGAAGACAACAGCAAGTCATGGTACATGACGAGGTGTCAGAGTGGGCCCCTATAACGAGTGGGGTGCCACTGGAGTCAGTCCTAGGACCGTGCTGTTTCCAGTATTTTGTGAACGACATGATTTTGCAGATGATATGAAGTTGATGAGAAGAATTCAATCGGAGGAGTACCAGGCAGAACTACAGAGGGATCTTTTTTTTTTATATTTTTATTTAAAACAACACAATACATTAAATAAATAAAAGAACACATTATCAGTTCTTACTCAAAATTATAAATCCCATTGCCATATACATTACATCCAATGTAACTATGTTAAGTAAGATTACACAAGATAACATAACAATATTCATCATTATTATTATAACCAAGGAAAACCCAAACCTACAATCTGCATTATTTTTTCCACTTTGTTATTTATATATATTAATCCACATAACCTTCAAACCCTCCTTTACAATACTCATCATTGCCAGTGCCGACACAGCTGACACTTCTAACCCCCCCCCCCCGTATGTACAGTCCCCATTCTAAATAACATACATTAATTTCCCTAATGAATGGCCATTGAAAACAATTTCTACTAAAATAAACCAACCCAGCAGACTTCCAAACAAAAACAGTCAGGGTCATTATAAGACATGTAGGAACGAGTCCTGCAGTCTCATATGTATACATATACGCATGCATATACACATACGTGTATGTGCACTTATTCATAAGAACCAACTAAATCATACAAGAAATAAATCGCTAAATGACTTGTCTGCAAATAAACTAAATATTACAATTTATGATAGAACTATACCAAAGACATTGGTTCCCCCAAACACCCTACTCATGCACAAAGTTAATGTTACTGATTTACACAATATATAATAGGACCTTACATACAAAATAAGGGGATATATAAACCCCATCAAATACTTATATATTTTCGTACATAGTGCATAATGTACATATTCAATACAATAATAAAAAAAGAGGTGTATGACAAGGCTAAATCTATCTTCAGATTAAAAATATATAAGACATAACCTCACATTTTACATATAAATATAAACCTCCTATATAAAATGATTCTTATAACAATAAGGGAAAAAACCGAAAATCACATAACTTTTGACTCTGTGATTTTACAAAAATTCATAAGGTCTACATACTCCTACAATAAACTTTACCCACATCAACCACCGTGCAAACCAATCAACCATACCTCACCAGGCTTCCAATCACACCAAGAGGGCGCACCACTGAAGAGACCAACCCCTTGCCTCTCACCACCTCAAACGGAGTAAACGTTCAACAGTAAGTCCACGATATCCCTCCGGAAAACTAATTACCCACCTTCCCCCATATAATTGTTTGTTCCTACATGCTGTCCCTATAAAAACTCGCCGCCAGCGCTTTTATCCTAATGTTCCCCTCCACCTCCCTCATCCCCCAAGAAACATACAAGTAATCAACTATTACATATCTGATAGCCCTTCCCACCTCTTTGGGTACCCCTTCCATATCTAACATTAAAGCCCTAAGGGGTATATCTTTCCCCCCCAATAAAAAGAAAACCCTCTTCAACCACAATCTTACCACCTCCAATGCAGAACAGAAATATACTACATGAAAAGCCGTTTCAACTTCCCCACAAAAAGCGCATGACGCCTCTTTCACAAAACCCATTCGTCTTAGCACCTCTTTCGATGCTAACGTCCCCATAAGAAATCTATATACTAATTCCCTCGCTCTTGCCGGTAATTCTTAATTTACTAAATTCCACCCATATCACTCTCCAATCATATGTGGGATACACTGCCATCCCTTTGCATTAATTCCTGACGACGGCCCACACCCACTAACCGTTTTTACCTTGAGTTTTTTAACATTGCATACCTTTAACATAAACCGCAACATGTCTTCACACTCCACTAAGTCCCTGCCACCCACCAATTTGCGGATATCCCCCATCACCTCCCCCACCCGAAGACCCCTTTCCCCCGCTGCCCGAATATACCTCTGCTTCACATATAGCGCCTTCACCCTAGACCCTAATGCAATCAATCCCAGTCCTCCCTGCCTTACCGCAGTCATTACTACATCTTTGCCCAACCACGCCCTCCCCCATAGCCCCACACATACCTTAAGACCCTTCTTTGCATTTCCATAATATCCTGACTTCTTAATGGGTAAATTTCCGCCACTTCCCCACACCTTACTATAAATCAGCGTATTTACCACCACAACCCTTTGATGCAAGGTTACATCCCCGCCCTTAGACCCCTCAGCCTACTCAAAGCTCTGTCCATTACCATTTCTGAATTAACCCTCCTGCTCTCCTGTGCATCTGCCAAAAACAAAATCCCACAAATCTTTAGCCTATCTACAGTTATCCAACCAAACTCCTCCCCCAAGGTCCCTCCTACCCAAGCGCCTACCTCCAACAACCGTGATTTCTCTGCTTATTAACTCTCATCCCAGTAGCATTCCCAAAAATCTCAATTACCCTTCCCACTTTTCTTAAATCTTCAATCTCATTAAGTAAAACAGTTGTATCATCTACATAACCAACAATATTCCCACAATATCCTCCACTCTCCCCCAACCTTCCCATCCCACCATCAACCAGAACATAGAAAGGGTTCTGCATACATGCAAAGAGTATTTGGGAGAGTGGACACCCCTGCCTTAAACCCCTTCCCATGCTTACTGAACTACCCAACCTCCCGTTTACCTGTACTCTCATTGATGCATTCTCATACAAAGTCCTCACCCATCCAACCACCCTCCCTCCAAAACCCATTCTCACCAATACTCTCAATCAAAAATTCCCTATCCACATAATCATAAGCTTTCTCCCAATCCAGACCTAGAATACCTCCCTTATTACTACCCTCAAGGAAATCCCGAATACGACCATGACCTACCCGCATACTCCTCCCCGGGATACCAAACTGTCCCCCATGTATCACCGACCCCATGACCTTCTTCAGTCTATTACCCAAAATTTTCGCAAAAAACCTTGTAATCAGCGCACATCAAAGATATTGCACGGTAAGCACTCAACTCTCTACCCCCCCCTTCTTTGGCACCAAAACTATGACACCCGTACTTTGCGATATGCCCAACTTCCCACTAGTTAACATATGGTCCAATAGCCTAACAAAACACTGCCTAATACACCCCCAATGTGCTCTATAAAAATCATTTGGTATACCGTCTATCCCTGGTGTTTTCCCCGGTACTCATCCCGAAAACTGCCTCTTCCACCTCAACCTCACTTATACCAACCTCCAACCCCACTCTATCCTGCTCACTTAAAACGCTATGGAACCCCCCTTCAAAAAAAACCCTCCCAGACCCCCCTCCCTCCAACCCATTTCTCTCTAAACCAACTATCAGCATAGAGACTCATACTTCCGTATTGATAGGACTCGACCCCACTGGATACCCTCCCACCCCAGGGCTTGTCTCCAATTGTAGAATGGTGGTTACACTCCTGTCGTCCCGAAATTTTACGTAAAACATACCCAGACGGTTTATCACCCCACAAAACATCCTCTAACCCGCCCTAACCCTAATTGCATCAAACCTATCATTGTGTAATTCAGCTATTCTACTCCGCAGTCTGTCCATATCATCCCTCCTACCACCTCCCCCAACATAACAATCTTGCAACTGTCCCTCCAGATAATTTTGCAACCCAAAACGCCACCTCGCCTCCTCTCGTCCCCTAGCCTTAAAAAAATTCGCTATTCCAGGTTTTGCCTGCATTTCCCACCAATCTAACAGATCTATCTCCCTGTTCCTAGCCTCCCAAAAAGGCAACCACCAATCACTGAAAAAAGGCCCCTCCCCCCTCCTCCTTAAGAAGCCTTACATTTAATTTCCAGTACCCAGAATAAATACGCACCACTCCATCCCACATCAAATCTGCTATTACCGCTCTGTGATCAGAAAACCCCACATCGAAGTTTGCACCCTCACAACATCTATACCCTGCTTAATATAAATTCTGTCTAATCGCGCTTCATATCCCCTACGGACGAACGTATGCTCCACTAGGTAACCCCCCCCTCCCCACCACATCAACAACCCCAATATCTCGCAATACATCCCTCAGCACACTCACACACAACCCGCCCCTCTCGGTTCGACATCACCACTCCTAATCACACAATTCCAATCACCTCCTATTACTGTTATAGCAGGCAAACCTCTCAAGTGATACAGCAATACCTCTCTGACAAAATCTACTTTTACCCTGAAAATATTACTTATAGTTGCTGGCATGTAAACTCCCACGAAACTAACTCGACTCTCACCCCAGACGCCATCCACCCTCACGATCCTCCCACCCCCCCCTCTTCCCAACCGATGACACGCAAGGGGCTGGTCTCCTTTACCGCAACTGCTACCCCACCTTTCAATTGCAAACCACTGGTTACATACATTCGATATCCTTTCACCCTCAACACACTACCAGCCCTGTGATTATGCTCTTGCAAAAAGCATATGTCAACATCAAACCGCCTTAAAAACCACTCCAACCAAACTTTCTTGACCTCAGTCTTAAGTCCATTAACATTAAGCGTGACACATCTGAAAATTACAGAAGGGGCGGCTTTCCCCCTATGCCTCTGGGATTTACCCACTGCACTTTTCATATTACGTGTTCCTTTGCCACTCGAGTTTTCCTGTGCAATCACTTCCCCCCTCCCTTTCCCAATTTGCAACTCAGGCACACCTCTACCACTATGTTCCTCGGCTCCACAACCGCTGCCCATGACTTCTTCCCCGGCCTCTGCCCTGGGGTAATGACCTCATCTATCTCTGATGCCGCAGTTCGTTTCCTAGAACTCACACTTACACACATATCACCCTCAGACAATTCCTCCTGGTGTACCTCCACGGCCACCACATGCTCCCGCCCAATCTTACTCAAGTCTTCCTCAACAATTTGTTGTCCCTCCAAAGTTCCAGCTTCACATGAACTGAGGACACCTTTTGCACAGGGTTCCTCCTCATCCAAAAAATCCTTGATCACATCTGCCAATAACCCATCCTGGGTTGAAGCTTCCTGGACGAAAGTCTCCTCAGATGTCACCAACTCCCCCGACGCCCCTGGGAGAGTGACACATGTCTCCGCCGCCGCCACCACTCCCGTCGACCTCTTCGCTCCAGAGGTCATTCCTCCGGCCTCCCGAGGCATCAGAGCCAGGCAAACCAAATACAACGACTGTTGAATCACAATTGGAGTAACGAGAATTCGAGAAGCCCGCCTCCTAGGACACTGGGCTGCCATGTGCTCATAAGAGCTACATAGACGACATGTTTTCCTTTGCCCAGCATAGTACACATAAACCTGTGTTCTACAACCGATCATCGTAACATAGGATGGTATAGGCCTTTTAAGGTCATTTTAAGGGTGTAAGAACCTTCCGCATTCCTTCATATGGACCATCCCTCCACACCCCCATTGTTGCAGAATGCACTGTCCCATAACTTCGAAAATACTCCCTGCAGGCCATAAGCCGTAGCCTCGAAGGGTACATTCCGTACCTTCAACCCATGTGAAGTACTTAGAGACGTCATGTAACACAACATCCATCGTTGAATTCACACTCATGCGTTGTTCCTGTAATGCTCGACAATTCTTGTGTAGTAATCGACTCGTAGAAATTTCACAAAGATTCTTGTTAAACCATTAAGGGCGACGCCATACAATTCCTCGTTGGGAATACCATATTATCCCTGATGATGTTAGGGAGAAGGACGTTCATCGTATCTCCACTTAACGTACCACGAACCAGCTCTATGCAGATAGTATTCACTCTCCGTACTGTATGTTCCGCCATGTTGATATCCCAATGAGCAGCGCACGTCCTCACTACTCAATGGTTGTTGCTGAACTCACAGAGGGATCTGGACAGGCTGCAGGCCTGGTCCACCAACTGGTTCCTGGAGTTCAACCTCACCAAGTGCAAAGTCATGAAGAATTGGGGAAGGGTAAAGAAGACCACAGACGGAGTACAACCTAAGGGGCTAGAGCCTACGAATCTTCATTACGAAGTAATGAAGATCGGGGAATGGCAAAGAAGACCGCAGACAGATTATAGGCAAGGTGGCCAACGACTGCAAACCTCACTCAAGGTAAAGCATCTTGGGGTGAATATAACACTGGGCACATCTGCTGAGTGCACATCAACCAAAAACTGCTGCAGTATATGGGCACCTGGCAAACTTAAGAACACCATTCCGACATCTTAATAAGGAGTCATTCAGGATCCTGTACACTGTGTACGATATTCCCATATTGAAGTATGCAGCGCCAGTTTGGAACCCTCACCTCGACAAGCATGTAAGGAAACAGAAAGTGCAAAATTTTTGCAACTAGACTAGCCCCGGAGCAAGGATAGTCCTCGAGGACACGAAGCCCAGAGAGATAGGGACGATATGATAACCGTAAAAATTTCTAGAGGAATCGACAAGTTGGGAAACCGAGAAAAGGAGTTCCAAAGAGGGCACAGCAAAAAGGGGGACACAGTTGGAAGTGAAAAATCAGATGAACGCAGGACTAAAGGGGTATTCTTACGAGCAAGTTTAAAGGGGGAACTCAACCTAAAGACCTAAAAGCAAGGTCGGCAACCTTTCGGAGAGAGGGCCGAACAATTATGCAGTCTCTCGGAGGGGGACCATGTTTTTAAATGTAAAAAAAAAATTCCCGAACCAGACCGCTCTGTCCAAAAGCTCCTTGGCTGGGGGTTTAAAGAAAAAAAAAGGATTTTTGTCATTTATTTAAACAAGGTTCCTATTGTACTGCTCAGTAACAAAAGCTAACATTAACACAATAACAAAAAAAAAAAAATCAAATCCTTACGCAAAAAAAATACATTTTAGAAATGGAAATTATTTAATGAGACACTTTTTTTCTGCCTATTGTTCGACAACAACTCAAATGAAAAACAAGGAAGAGGATACGAAGAATTTTTCCCGGGGCTGTTTAACCTTGGTGAACTAGCCCAATCTTTATTCGATACAATTTAAAAATTTAGTGTCCAATGTTAAGTTGACTGGCCGACGAAAATCTCACGCAGGCCCGATGTGGCCTCGGCCGGGGGGTTTCCGGGCCCCCGCACAAAGGGGACAGGAGGGAAGGGAACATGAAACGACATAAAAATGCTGAAAGGAACAAAAAGGTGGACAGGTTCGAATATTTCGGAGATAGATCAGAAAAAAGAGGTCAAATTAGAAGCAAAAAAACCCAAAATCAAAAGGAATATTAGGAAGTTTTTTTTTTAGCCTTAATTTGGGAAAAAATGAATAATCTGTACAGTGATAGGGGAGGCAAATCCAAACATAGCTTTAAAAGGGTATGAAAACTCATTACTTAGGAGAGAGTGACTTAGTACGAACAGTGAAGCGATGAGGCTGGGAGCAATGCTCAACCCCAGCAGCCATATATGGAGAAAAAACACACAAAAAATATATACACACCCCACACACACAGACAGCGGGGAAATTTGGGCCTGACGACACGAGGACAAGAGGGTCGGGGGGAGCAGATAACGAATATAAAATATGAAAAACGAATAGACAAGGTGGACAAAGACAGGATCCCCAGGGGGGGGACACAGAAACAAGAGGTCACATTGGAAGTTGAAGCTCAGATGGTCAAAGGGATTCAGGAATGTTTCTTCAGTCATAATTGCGGCAGTGGAAAGCCTAGAAATCCGTAGGGGAGGGGGGAAACCAAAAAATTTTTTTAAGACGAGGTTTGATAAGCCATGAGCAAGGAGAGAAGGACTCTTACAACCATGAAGAGGAGGGGCCGGGACTAAGACCGCCCCCAACCACAAATGGGTTGAGTACAGCTAAGCACAAACACACACACACAACCCACACACACACACACACACAAAACAAAACACACACCACACCCCACACAAAAAATGATGGATGGGTACTTGAAAACCTCATGCATCAACATGCAGGGACACAACCGAAGAGGGGGGAGGATACCCAGCAAGATGGGTCTTGTTTCACCCTGAGCAGTTCAGACATTGAGGAAATCCTTACGAGAGGCCCCTGGGGCTAGCGACACGTGGTTCTGATTTTTTACTATATAGTAGAGTTACAAGTGGAGAAGGAAAAAGGGAAATGAAGGGGACAGGCCAAACTAAAAAGGGGGGGCTCACAGTAGAGAAACTTCCCGCAGGAGGTTCAGGGACAGAGAATGGAGAAAATCAGTAAACAATAGGAATATGTGGCAAACAAAGTGCAAGGGACAAGGAAAATTTTGTTTTTCCCCAAAGGGGAAAAAAAAAAAATAGGAAGACCAAAACGAGTCCTTGGTTTACCCGAAGATGTAGGGGGGCAAAAACAAGTCAACAGGAATGGAAAAGGTACAGGGCAAGGGCCCAGGAAAACAAGGAATTGAGAAGAGCCAGAAACGAGTATCACAGATAAGGAGGGAGGCCCCGCACAGTTGAAAACGACTAGCATCGAAATCAAACTGACCCGAGAAGACAACATCAAGGGCCAGTGATAAGGGTGAGGAAGAAGGGAAGAACCACAAGAAACGATCAAGAGGTTAGGAGCCAAACACGAGTTTAAGGGAAATTTTACAAAGACAGGAAGGAACCCGGGGGGACAGACCAATGGGGGCACCACAAGGAAAACAAACCCAAAAAGTGTTGGACGACAACATACAGTGAGGAGGTGAAGAAACGCTAAGGACACGATACCCCAAAGGCAATGGGACCGGGAAACAACTCCCGTGGGTCCTTAGGAAGGGGCAGATATTGTGCGTCCCCTTACCACAATCTTTCAACACGTCCCGGAAACGGGGAACTGCCTGAGGATGGAAACGGCAAAAGTAGTTCCCATTTTTAAAAAAAGGGAAAAAAAAAGAAGGACAAAAATATAGACCAGTGTCTTGACGGTAATATGCAAATTATGGAGAAGTTAACAGGAGGAGAGTGGTGGAGCACCCGGAACGGAACAAGAGTATAAATGCCAACCGCACGGTTCACGGAAGCAAATCCTCGCACAAACCTTTTTGGGGTTTTATGATAAAAAAACAGAAGAAGACACGAGAGAGAGGGGGGGGGTTGATTTCTCTTTTGGACTGCAAGAAGGCCTTTGACACATTCCCCCACAAGAATTAGGCAGAACTAGAGCTCAGGTTAAAACAGGAAGGGGACTGCAAGGATCGAGAATACCTGACAGGGAGGCAACAAAGAGTCAGGTACGTAAGAAGTATCACAGTGGGCACCTTGACGAGCGGGGTCCCCCAGGGGGGGGCCTAGGGCCAGGGAATTTTTTTGGGGATTGTGAACACATGACGGAAGGTTTGACTCAAAAGTGTCCCTGTTTTCAGAGATTGGGAAATTAATGAGGAGAATTTAAACTGATGAGGACCAGGCACCTTCAAAAAAGGACCTGGGCAGCTGGGCAAACCTGGTCCACAAATGGCTTCTCGAATTTAATTCCTGCCAAATGCAAAGTCGAAGAAGGGGAAGGCACAGAAGACCAAGAGAAGGCCCCAGGGCCAAAGACTGCAAAACCCCACTCAAGGGGAAAGATCTTGGGGTGGTATACACCGAGCAGTCTCCGGAAGCACCCATCAACAAAAACTGCTGCGCATTGGGCCCCCTGGCAAACCTGAGAAAAAGCATCCGATACCCTTTGTAAGGAACATTTTAAGACAAATGTAAACCGGGTTTTTGTCAGGGGCCCTCTAAGTATGACACCTTTTTGGAACCCGCACTTGAAAAACACGTCAAAAAAAGAAAAGTACAAAGGTTTCGACAAGGGTTTGTTCCAGAGCAAAGGGGGAAGTCCATGAAGAAAGATTAAGGGAAAGGCCTGACGACAAATGGAGGACAGGAGGGGCAGGGGGACATGATAAGACATATAAAAATGCGGGAATAGACAAGGGGGACAAAGACAGGATGTTTTCCCGGAGGGGACACAGAAACAAGAGGGCCCCAATTGGAAGTTTAAGACACAAATGAGTCAGAGAGATAGGGGGAAGTATTTTTTTCAGTCATAGAGTTGTAAGGGGTGGAATAGCCTAGAAAAGACGAGTGGGAGGGAAAACCAAACACATTTTAAGACGAGTTTTTATAAAGCTCAGGAGCGGGGGGAAAAATAGGGCCCATACAAAAACCGGGGAAGAGGCGGGGGAGGAGCAAGACTCGACCCCTGCAAAAAACAAATAGGGGAGTACAAAAAGGTTAACACAACAAAAAAGGAAATGTATATAATGTGAATGTAACTATCATTTGGGAAAAGTGAAATGCGTAGGAAGCGGATGTAAGAGAAAAATGGGTTAATTTTGGGGGTGCAAAAAGTACGTAACCCTTTTTTTCGGGCCATGACCACCCTCATTTACAGGTATCTCCCCCAAAACCCGCGAACCCGGGGTTTCTAAGAGTGAGGGGGC
>NC_069405.1:92251810-92276254 GCF_026875155.1 Cherax quadricarinatus | reverse complement strand
GCAGTGCTCTGCTACACTACTCTGTATGGTATTTCTTGTGGGAAAACCCCGCGTGCTTCTACCTACGTGTATGGGGTTTTAATTTTGGGGAACCCCAGCAGTGCTCTTACACCCTTTTATGGATTACTTTTGGAAAAACCAGCATGCTTGCTACACAATCTGTATGGTAGTTCATGTGGGAACACCCGCGTCTCTTCTACCTACTGGTATGGTAGTTACATTGGGGAACACCAGCAGTGCTCTGCACACTACTCTGTATGGTAGTTACATTGTGGGAACACCAGCAGTGCTCTGCTACACTACTCTGTATGGTAGTTACATTGTGGGAACACCGCAGTGCTCTTCTACACTACTTGTATGGTTTTTACATTGGGGGGAACAACCAGCAGTGCTCTGCTACATACTCTGTATGGTAGTTACATTGTGGGAACACCAGCAGTGCTTTGCTCACTACTCTTGTATGGGAGTTACATTGTGGGAACACCAGCAGTGCTCTTCTACACTACTGGTTGGTAGTTACATTGTGGGAACACCAGCATGCTCTGCTACACTACTCTGTATGGTAGTTTACATTGTGGGAACACCAGCAGTGCTCTGCTACACTACTCTGTATGGTAGTTACATTGTGGGAAAAACCAGCAGTGCTCTTCTACACTACTGTGTATGGTAGTTACATTGTGGGAGCACCAGCATGCTCTGCTACACTACTCTGTATGGTAGTTACATTGTGGGAACACCAGAGTGCTTGCTTCACTACTCTGTATGGTAGTTACATTGTGGGAACACCAGCAGTGCTCCTACACTACTGTGTATGGTAGTACATTGTGGGAACACCAGCAGTGCTCTGCTACACTACTCTGTATGGTAGTTACATTGTGGGAACACCAAGTGCTCTGCTACACTACTCTGTATGGTAGTTACATTGTGGGAACACCAGCAGTGCTCTGCTACACTACTCTGTATGGTAGTTACATTGTGGGAACACCAGCAGTGCTCTGCTACACTACTCTGTATGGTAGTTACAT
Organism: Cherax quadricarinatus; assembly: GCF_026875155.1. Lineage (NCBI taxonomy): Eukaryota > Metazoa > Arthropoda > Malacostraca > Decapoda > Parastacidae > Cherax > Cherax quadricarinatus. The sequence continues at coordinate 92,275,229 of NC_069405.1, read as the reverse complement.
TGTGGAACACCAGCAGTGCTCTGCTACACTACTCTGTTGGTAGTTACATTGTGGGAACACCAGCAGTGCTCGCTACACTACTCTGTATGGGTAGTTACATTGTGGAACACCAGCAGTGCTCTCTACACTACTTGTATGGTAGTTACATTGTGGGAACACCAGCAGTGCTCTGCTACACTACTCTGTATGGTAGTTACATTGTGGGAACACCAGCAGTGCTCTGCTACACTACTCTGTATGGTAGTTACATTGTGGGAACACCAGCAGTGCTCTTCTACACTACTATGTATGGTAGTTACATTGTGGGAACACCAGCAGTGCTGTGCTACACTACTCTGTATGGTAGTTACATTGTGGGAACACCAGCAGTGCTTGCTACACTACTCTGTATGGTAGTTACATTGTGGAACACCAGCAGTGCTCTTCTACACTACTTGTATGGTAGTTACATTGTGGGAACACCAGCAGTGCTGCTGCTACACTACTCTGTATGGTAGTTACATTGTGGGAACACCAGCAGTGCTGTGCTACACTACTCTGTATGGTAGTTACATTGTGGGACACCAGCAGTGCTCTGCTACACTACTCGTGTATGGTAGTTACATTGTGGGAAACACCAGCAGTGCTGAGCTACACTACTCTGTATGGTAGTTACATTGTGGGAACACCAGCAGTGCTCTGCTACACTACTCTGTATGGTAGTTACATTGTGGGAACACCAGCAGTGCTCTGCTACACTACTCTGTATGGTGTTACATTGTGGGAACACCAGCAGTGCTGTGCTACACTACTTGTATGGTAGTTACATTGTGGGAACACCAGCAGTGCTGTGCTACACTACTCTGTATGGTAGTTACATTGTAAGAACAAAAAACTTCTAGTTATGCTTCTAAGTCATGTCTTCTCACACAGGATGGTGTCACACATGAGGTATTAAAATGCGTCAGCTAGAGCTGGGTGACTTCATCCACAAGGCGGAGACGATTTTATCCAGCATTCCATTAAATTCTCAGTAGCCACGACAGCTTCGCATTTGTTTTTCCTTCCAGCAAACCTGAGTTAAGTCACGAATCGTAGTAAGATGGTTGCAAATAACTCACAGAACGGGTTGGTTGACCCCATGGCAGGTGAGTTGGATAAATCTTGGTATATTACTTGCCCTATGATTGCCTCACCCGTTCTCTGATTTAAGTCTCTAACAAGTTCCTTGAATTTAAGACCCCCCCAAGTTCCTGAATTGAAGACCCCCCCAAGTTCCTTGATTTAAGACCCCCCAAGTTCCCTGATTGAGACCCCACAATTTCCCTGACCCGCACAAGTTCCCTGACCCCACAGGTTCCCTGACCCACAAGTTCCCTGACCCTACAAGTTCCCTGACCCCACAAGTTCCCTGATTGAAGACCCCCACAATTTTCCCAGACCGACAAGTTCCTGACCCACAAGATCCTGACCCCACAAGTTTCCTGACCTACAAGTTCCCTGACCACAAGTCCGAACCAAAGTTCCCTGAGCCACAAGTTCGATTTTTAAGCTGGAGTTTCTATACCATCGGTCAGAGGACCTGTTCTAACACCTGTGATTATTAAAGACATCTCCCTATCACAGATGAGACAACAAATATAAATTAAGCATTATGGTTGGTTAGTTATGGAGTTTCAAATTGCCGACTAAAGAAAACATGTACTCGTTAAACATCATAAATACTTTAATCGTATAAAGTAAACCCTGGAGGAGGGATTAAGTATTAAATACAACTGAATCCTAGAGGGACTAGTAACGATACTTGCACCAAAATACTCAAACTACGATAGCAAAGCTTGGCAGAGAGCTACCATCCCCAATGAAAAGCAGGGGTGTCACTAGCACGTAGAGCCTATACATAATGTCGGGGCCGAGACTGCTCAATGCCCAGCACACATAAGGGGGATTACAACAGACCCTGGCAGTCTTCAAGATGGCCGGCAGCACCTAAACTCAGTCCTGATCATGCGGACTGTGGCTAATCGTTGGTTGCGTGAGCAGCCGCAACAGCCTGGTTGATAGCGCGATCCTCCAGGAGGCCTGGTCACAGACCGGGCCGCGGGGCTTGACCCGAACTCTCTAGGTAAACTCCAGTTCTTACATTGAAAACATAGTAATATATATGTATTCTGGCGATACCAGTACGTTTGCGTTAAAGAAAATGAGGCAGCACAGTGAAACAGTGTTAAAATAAGTTAATAATAACATTATCTTGTTTGACTTGACTGCGTTTTCAGGTATTAAATCTACATCTGTACCATTTATGTACGTGCCAGTAACACTTTGTTGCTCTCTACTACTATAAGACACTGTATATTGGTATGCATGCTAGACAAGACTAACACTTTTACGCCTCCGCCACCTGCTCTGGGGGGTCACCCCCCCTCCCCTATTTTTTACCATCTCGCTGTATCGAAGACTCAACCAATAAAACCAGCCACTGGTGCTCGTCGACTCTGCACTTTGTACGCCATTACTTCCCGGCACGTCTCCCCAGCCACACCAACCCCAGCATCTGTGTGATTGGTATCCTGGTGTAATCTGGTATCCTCTAGTGTAATCTGGTACCCTCTAGTGTAATCTGGTATCCTCTGGTTTGACCGGGTTATCCTCTAGTGGTGATAGGGTATCCTCTAGTATAATAGGAAACCTCTAGTGTAATATGGTACCCCCTGGTGTGATTTGGTATACCCTGGGGGTTATTCCGGGGGGCCCAACGCCCCCGGCCCGGTCCATGACCAGGCCTCCAGAGGGATCAGGGCTTCATCAACTGGGCTGTTACTGCTGGTGAAATTATCTGGTAATGCCCTTGGTTTAAAACGGGCATCCTGGTGAGTTTTAATAGAGGGATAAAGCCTCTTTAAAGCTCGCCCTCACCAGCGCCACCAGTTTCCTCTTGACTCCAGCCTCTCCTCTCTCCCCTCTCTCCCCTCTCTCTCTCTCTCTTCTCTCTCTCTCTCTCTCTCTCTCTCCCCCTCCTCTCTCTTCTCTCTTCCTCTCCTCTCTCTCTCTAGACTCTCTCTCTCTCTCTGGCAAGTACCCTAAGGACCCAAAATTTAATTACTTGTTTTTTGGTGGGGCCTCTGGAAGCCTGATGCGATTTTCCGTGCGGCTGCTGGCATTATGTTGTGAGTGAGGAACCAGTGATGTAAACACTACCCGGACTCTATGTCATGCTCCCCACCACCCCGATGTCACGCCCCATCATCCGATTTCAGGCTCCCATGACCAGCGCTGGGCGATAATCGGCGCTTTTTTACCTCTCCCTTTCCTCCCCCGCCTCCGTCTGCGACTCCGGCGAGGTTAGAAAAGTCTAGGTTTGATTTACATGTTTTTGATCTTTTGCTATTCTCGGCACTGAACACGGCCGGATGTTACATCGTTGTTGGGGATGCTAAGTTGTCAGTAAAAGAAAGACAAGAGAGAGAGAGAGGAGAGAGAGAAAAAGAAGAGAGAGAGAGAGAGAGAGAAAGAAAGAGAGAGGAAAGGGAAGTGAGGAGGAAGGAAGGGAGAAAGAATGTAGTTTGTTAATAAAAGGGGCCCCGGAGTAAAAAAGCGTGAGCGGAGGCCCCCAACACATTTTCTTATTCCCCTCAGAAGGGGTTTTGTCCTTTAGTCGGGCCGGGTTCCTTTGAACTACCTCCTCGGGGTTTTTTCCGGATGAGGCTGGTGTCCCCAAACATTTTTTACCGAAAAAACCCCGGGGTTTTGAGAGGACCTGGTTTCTCCTTCTTTTCCTTCTCTGTTTCTTCTGTTCTCCTCCTTGAATCATGGGTGTCACAGCGCCAAAAGCCATTTTTTTCAAGACCTGAACCCCTGTTGGGGAAAGAGTCCGTAAAGAAAATTTCATTTTGTTTTCATGTGTGTTTTACTTCTCTAAATGGGTAAAATTAAGGTCAATTTTCTTTGGGAAATCTTTAAGCAAATACCAAAAACACCCACACACCAAGCACTTTATCATTTTTTTTCATAATGATTGTAAGGCTTTTGGGGGCCCAAAAAATGACGTCGGTAAAGGATAATAAATTTAAGCATTTGATGCTCATCGGGAGAGAACCATTGTCCCTAAATGGGGGAATGAAGGATCAAATCCAATGGGAGAACCTTTAGACACACACACACACACACACACACACACACACACACACAACCACACACACACACACACACACACAAAAAAAATCGTAGGCAAAGGAAGCCAATAATATATAAAAGACAATTGATCAATTAACACATGTGCATCACCTGGGCGTCTTTATTTTAAAGACATCTCGCAGCCAGTGACTTTATAAATTGAATAGGAGAGTAATATATAACAAAACAGGGATAAAGAATCAATATAGCTTCACCTAGTAAAATAATAAAATAATAATAATAATAATAATAATAAAAATAATAAAAAATAATAATAATAAATAATAAAAATAATTAAAAATATAAATTAAAATAATAATTTAATAAATAATAAAATAATAATAAAATAATAATAATAATAATAATAATAATAATAATAATAAAAAATTTAATAATAATAAAATAATAATAATTAATTTTAAAAAAATTAATAATAAAAATTTAATAATAATAATAATAAATAATAATAAAAATTTAATAATAATAAAAATAATAATAAAACAACGTTTTATTTCATCAGAGAGAGTGACATAAGTCGTACATGCAAAAAGGGTCCATAGGTACGTAGAACATTGAGGTTGTATGTTATTACCCCCAGTGTACCATATCAACATATCCCTAGCAATAAAATCCGGGATAACTTTTTTTTATACAAGTCTATAAATGTTACACATTTCAGAGTCAAAAGTAAAAAATAAATGTTTTTGAGATTGGAAAGTTTGCGTATTTATGTGACCCGTACAAACACGCAACGCTGTAATAACAATAATGGAGATTTTCAGACATAAATATGAGTGTCAGAAGTAATTGCGTGTGTGTGTCAACACGCTCTTTACACCTAAATCAAAGGTTAACCAGTGTCATACGCTGGGGTTTTCCTGGTATGGGGGAGACAGGCTGGGGTTAGGGAATGGAGAGTGGGTATGGGTGTTTGGGGATGGTGATTGATAAGGGATGCTTTTTATGTTAGGATATTATCTCAGAGATACAAACCGGGTGCTCTACCACCCTAACACGTTAATTAGTACAAAATTGAAGGATATAATTAAAAGACAGTAGAAAATATATACAAAAAAATGAGATAATTAGTCCTCCCCAGGACAGCAATACGTGGACACATTGGGGACTCAGACTGAAGAAGTAAGACAAAGACAGTAACAGGAACACCCGGGACGTTGACGGGGACATCAGAACACGGATAACACAAGAATATGAAGCAGCAGTGAAGTGATCCTCCTTCTTGCTTCCTAGGCAATACCTGGAGTTGGTAAAACCTTGGTAATAAAAAACGTGTCTTTCTAAACCAATACCTGGGGTATACCCGTAGAGAGTTTCCGGGATCAACGCCCCCCCGTCCCGGTCTGCGACCAGGCCTTCTGGTGATCAGGGTTCTGATCAACTAGCAAGATCTTCTCGCCTTTTTAGCGAGAAAATCAACCAAATGTTGATGTAAGCTTGTGATGACCTATCAAGAAAAATAAGAAGAACTAAGAACTAAGGAACACTGCAGAAGGCCTACTGGCCCCTGCAAAGGCAGGTCCAAGTCTCCTACCGGCTTAAGCCAATGCACCCAACCCAGTCAGGTCAGGTCACATTGACTTAAAGGGGGAACACGGCAACCGACCTGGTAGCACAAGCTATCAGGTCCAACTCACACCCGCCCACATCCACTCATGTATTTTTCCAACCTATTTTTAAAGCTACACAACGTTCTGGCCTCTATAACTATACTTTGGGAGTTTGTTCCACTCATCCACAACCTATTACCAAACCAGTACTTTCCTATATCCTTCCTGAATCTGAATTTTTCAAACTTAAAACCCTTGCTGCGAGTCCTGTCTAGGCTAGATATTTTCAGCACACTATTTACATCCCCTTTATTTATTCCTGTCTTCCCCTTTATACACCTCAATCATATCCCCCCTAATTCTACGTCTTTCTAGAAAGTGCAGTTTTAGGGCCCTTAGTCTATCCTCTAGGGAAGGTTTCTGATACATGGATCAACTTTGTCATCTCCTTTGTACATTTTCCAGAGAATTTATATCCCCTTCTGTAATACGGTGACCAAAACTGTGCAGCATAATCTAAATGAGGCTAACCAAGGATGTATAGAGTTGAAGAACAACCTGAGGACTCCTATTATTTATGCTTCTTGATATGAAGCCAAGTATTCTATTAGCTTTATTGCGAACAACCCTTTTGCACTGTTGTCTTGGTTTCAGATTACTGCTAACCAGAACTCCTAAATCTTTTTCGCAATCCCAATATTAAAATCTACAATTTTTTAGTTTATATGTGGCATGGTTATTGTCCTGTCCAACATTTAGAACTTTGCATTTGTCTATATCAAACTGCAACGCCACTTCTCCGACCACTGCATCAGTCTATTCAAATCTTCCTGGAGTGCTCTAATGTCCTCGTCAGAATGAATTCGACCCGGCCTATTTTGGTGTCATCGGCAAACTTGCTATGTCGCTCTTTATGCCCCCATCTATGTCGTTTATGTAGATTGTGAACACAGGGGGGCCCCAAAACTGACCCTGTGGAACACCGCTTGTGACGCTTCCCCACTTTTTGTTTCTCCCCATTTATACAAACTCTCTGCTGCCTATTTGTCAACCATGCCTTTTATCCAGGAAAAAAATTTTCCTCCTATTTCCATGTGCCTTAATTTTCCTCAATAGTCTCTGATGTGGGACCCTGTCAAAGCCTTACTGAAGTCCATATACACAATATCATATTCATTACCATGATCCACCTCCTCAAATACCTTAGTGAAAAAAGTTAATAAATTCGTAAGGCAGGAACGCCCCTTTGTAAAAACCCTGCGAGATTCGTTGATTAATTTATGCTTTTCAAGGGGGCTTCGAACTGCCTCCAATTATTGATTCCATAAATTTTCCCACTATGGAGGTTAGGCTTATTGGTCATAGTTCGAAGCTAAGGACCTGTCACCTGTTTTGAAAATAGGTATCACATTGCCATTTTCCACTTATCTGGCACCATGCCAGTTTGTAGTGATAGTCGAAAATATTAGCCAAAGGTTTGCTAAGCTCCTCTTTACATTCCTTTAGAACCCTTGCATACAGTTCATTAGGGCCTGGGGATTTGTTAGGTTTTAATTTATCTATTTGCCTAAGGACCATGTCACTTTTGACCCAATCGTGCACAGTTTTATTATCGTCCTGTTCTACATAATTTTTTCATTTTGGAATATTGTGGTATTCTCCTGTGTAAAAACTGAGAGGAAGTATGTGTTAAAATTCTAACACATTTCCTTATCACTGTCAGTGAGCTGACCCGAGGAACTTTTGAGTGGGCCTATCTTGTCCCTGATCCAAAAACCCAGGATACCCAACAGTGTCAATACTAAAACAACAAACCAGTTCAACAATGGCAGAAGGTTTAGCAAAATATTACTCCGAACCACATCTAAATAAACGTCAGAAAGGGGCCAAGAGCTATGACTCGGCCCCTGCAACCACATATGAGCGAACACACACCCACATACCAGTTATAATAACGCTGTTAGTAAATAAATGTCAGAAAAAAAACACATTCTGCCCACCATTGTCCACACTGGACCAAACCATCACGACTCCAATTTTTCATCCATGTTTCTCTGATTTTTTTTTCGTCTATTTTTACTTTCAACAACAATCAAAAAAGTAATCAATAAAAGACAAAAAAAAAGAGTGCGTTGTTAGTCACAACTCGGATAAGTTTATTAAAAAAACCCCTGAAGAGGCTGCTTTTATGCTGGTGTTCTTGATCCATGATACTGGAGCAACTATAAAACCTTCTCTAAACAATTTCCCTTACACAGCACATGATGAACTCTGCCTGGCACGTTTCGAGCTTTTAGTGTTGTTTCCACTGCGTATAGAGCGTTATAACGCCACTACCAACGATGGAAAATAAGCCCGTGAATACACTCACAGTGAATATACTCAGTGAATATATGACAGTGAATATATCACACTGAAATATACCCAATTAGTCGGTGCCGGATCAGCCGGGTTGTGGTTCGTACGTTGACTATGGCGGCCAGCAGTACAGCCTCGTTGATCAAGGCCCTTATCTACCGGGAGAATTTGGGGGTGGACCGGGCCGCGGGGGCGTTGACACCGGAACACCCCCCAGGTAGATCCAGGTAGGTAAACCAATTTCCTGGGGAGCCCCTGGGGAGGCACCCCTGGGGATCACCCTGGGAGCCCCCCTGGGGGCACCCTGGGGAGCCCCTGGGAGCGCCTGGGGAAACCCCGAGGACACCTGGGGAGCACCCTGGGGGCGCCCGGGGAGCACCCTGGGCACCCGGGAGCCCCTGAGGCACCCTGGGACACCTGGGAACCCCGCACCCTGGGGGCACCCGGGAGCACCCGGGAGGTGACTTATAATTTACGGATACAATCAAAAACCCGGGGGGGGTAGTTAACATACTCTGTAAACCCTCAAGAGCGTCCCTTCTCGTTCCCTTACTTTCTTGACCTCTTCTTCTTTCAACCTTGGCAACCCCCCCCCCCCCCCCCCCCAACCCCCCCCCCCCCCCCCCCCCCCAAAAACCCCCCCCCCCCTTCCCCCCCCCCCCCCAAAACCCCCCCCCCCCCCCCCCCCACCCCCCCCCCCCCCCCCCCCTACCCTGGGAGCACCCTGAGGACACCCGGGGAGCACCCTGGGGAGCCGCCCGGGGGCACCCGGAAACCCTGGACCCTAACCCTGGAGCCCCTGGGGAGCCCCCCTGGGGACACCCTGGGGAGCACCCTGGGGAGCACCCTGGGGAGCACCCTGGGGAGGTAAACGTGAGGTAATCACGGATACAAGTTTGCAAAACAGCCAGGGGGGGGGGGGGTAGTTGAACGATAGCTCTAGGTAAATACGATCAGAGGGAGCGTTCTTGCTGGGCGTTCCCTCTGAACGTATTTACTTGGACCTCTTCTTCTTTTCAACATTGCAAGTTTCCTGATGATTGTGTTGATTGCAACACGAAAGGCCTTGAGCTATCATTCAATTTCCCGTGATTGTTTTACAACACACACACGTGTGTGTATGTGTGTATGTGTACATATACATAATTTCACATTCTGTTATCTTTTCCTTTTCACGAAGATAACAGTATTATAAGTTTTCTGTTATAAATATCTAGAAACATTTGTTATCTTAAAAACTGTGGTTTTGTGTATACAAAATGTTTATACACATGTTTTACACATGTTTACAAAATTTTGTATAATAGGTATGTACATTGTGTATACTTCAGTACAATATTTAATCTTCCGTGGTCATACAGCACCTGGAATGGGAGCTAATGAGCTATGTCCGAGGAAGAGGAGGGTTATGCCTAATGCCTGGATCAAGAGCCCCCAGAGGCATCAGTCAGGGGACAGCTGTGAGGCCCCAGGTGCTCGTCGCATCAACCTGCTGTAAACACTTTCAGCGGAGTGTAAAAACTGTGCTGGCAGGGGGTTGATGTGATGGTGGTAGTGGTGGTGTGGTGGTGGTAGTGGTGGTAGTGGTGGAGTGGTGGTGTGGTGGTAGTGGGTTGTGGTGGTAGTGGTGGTAGTGGTGGTAGTGGTGGTTAGTGTGGTAGTGTGGTAGTGGTGGTAGTGGTGGTAGTGGTGGTGTGGTGGTAGGGGGGTAGTGTGGTTTGTGGTGGTAGTGGTGGTAGTGGTGGTAGTGGTGGGTAGTGATGGTAGTGGTGGGGGTTAGTGGTGGTAGTGGTGGTAGTGATGGTAGTGGTGGTAGTGGTGGTAGTGGTGGTAGTGGTGGTAGTGATGGTAGTGGTGGTAGTGGTGGTAGTGGTTGGTGTGAAGGGTAGTGGTGGTAGTGGTTGTTTGGGGAAGGGGGGTAGGGGGTGGTAGTGGTTGGTGGGGAATGGTAGTGGTGGTTTGTGGTGGGAGGGATGGGGAGTGGTGTGTGGTGGTAGTGTGGTAGTGGTTGTGGTGAAGGTGGTAGTGGGTGGTAGTGGTTGTGGTGGAGGGTGGTAGTGGTTGTATTTGTGGGTGAGGGTGGGAGTGATGGTAGGGGGGTTGTGGTGGAGGGTGGTTTTGTGGTTGTGGTTGTGGTGGAGGGTGGTAGTGGGCGGAGTAAATTGGTGGTGTGGGGGGGTGGTAGTGGTTGTATTTGTGGTGAGGGTGTAGTGATGGTAGTGGTTGTGGTGGAGGTGGTAGTGGTTGGGATGTGGTGTGGGGTAGTAGTGGGATATGTTGGGGTGAGGGTGGGGTTGTGGTTGGTGGTTTGTGGTAGGGTGGGGTGGTGGTAGTGGTTGTGGTGAGGGTGGGTGGTAGTGGTTGTATTGTGGTGGAGGGTGGGAGTGGGGAGTAGTTGTGGTGGAGTGGTGGTAGTGGTTGTCTTGGGGGTAGGGTAGTAGTGGTGGTAGTGGTTGTGGTGAGGGGGTGGGGGTGTGGTGGTAGTGTGGTTGTTGTAGGGTGGTAGTGGTTTTTGGTGAGATATAGTGGTTGTGTTTTGTGGTAATGGGTAGTATGGTTGTGGTGGAGTGTATGGTTGGGGGTTGTGGTGGGTTAGGGTGTAGTGGTGGTAGTGGTGTGGTGGGGTGGTAGTGGTTGTGTTTGTTTGGTTAGGGGTGTAGTGGTTTGGGTTTGTGGTTGTGGTGGAAGGTAGGGGGTGGTTGGGGGTTTGTGGTAGGGGTAGTGGGGGTAGTGGTAGTGGTTGTGGTGAGGTGGTAGTGGTGGTTTGGGGGTAGGGTGGGGTGGTGGTAGTGGTTGTGGGGGGTGGTGGTGGTTGTGGTGGAGGGTGGTAGTGGTTGTGTTGTGGTGGTAGGGTGTAGTGGTGATAGTGGTTTTGGTGGGGTAGGTTTGGGGGTAGTGGTTGTGGTGAAGGTGTAGTGTGGGGTTTGTGGTGGAGGGTGGTAGTGGTGGTAGTGGGTTGTGTTTGTTGGTGGGTGGTGTGGTGATAGTGGGTTGTGGTGAGGGGGGTTTAGTGGTTGTGGTGAGGGCGATAGTGGTTTTGGGGTTTGATGGTGGTAGCGGTTGTGTTTGTGGTGGGGTAGTAGGGGTTTGGTAGTGGTTGTGGTGAGGGTGATAGTGGTTGTGGTGACGCTCGGGGACATGAAAGGAAAGTAAGCCTCAACAGTCTCCAGTTAAAACCCTTTAAAAGCCGAGGGACTGATTACCCTATTACCGGCGAACCTCAGACAGACAAATTTACTCCCATGTCATAACCATGATTTTTAAAGAGATGGATCGGTAAGCCAGCGGAAGGCCTCGGTCAGTGCCATAAGCTCCAGCTGTGGGTCTTTAAATATGCTAAGACCCCACATCAGGAAACACTTGTCGTGTTTCCTGACAAACATTATTGCCTATCTACCAAATCCTCCGGTTAATAACCTCTGTGTTGATCAGAAGAAAGGTCAGTGGTTGGCGACGGGTCTTCAAAATAAAGTTACCCAGGTGTGGCACACGTGTCTTCCCCGTCTACGACTCAACACGTGTCAAATCTCCAGTCTCTAATGCCCGTGTTCTGCGAGAGATCTCAACTTCTCTAGCTGGGATCCAGACTACGTTTAATTCTTGCATATTTTTCTAATCTGCGTATGGGCGCGGGAGAACCCTCCTCAGGGCCTCCGTGGCACTGATGAACTTTAGACAAATTGATTGGAACAATATGACAGGAAATCTTGAGTTTTGTGACTTTCTTGATACGGTTCAGGATTGCTTTTTAGAACAGGTTGTGACAGAACCAACTAGAGGAAACAAATTTCTTGATTGGGTCTTGCCAACAAAGATTACTAATTAATAAATTTGAGGGTTAAAGATGGTAGGAAAAGGGTTACAAATCATTAGTTTTAATATTCATGGAATTACCCGTAAACTGCAGTCAAACTCTTCCCAGATTTTGCTTGGCCCACTTCTGGGAGTGAAAAAATTTCCGGGTGGGCTAAATTTGGGTGTCCTGACTAGGGTCAATAGGTATCTCGGTTGCTAATATGCGTTTTTCAGGCACAGTTCTAGCTGCCCAGACAATTTTGTTCCGAGGGAAATAGATCTAACAAAAATGACCCAAATGGATGAACAATAGATTAAAACTCTCTTTGGGTCAAAAGAAAGGCATACATAGGCTACAAAAGGGGGGAGGGGCATTAAGAAATCAGTATATTCTTTGAAAAGGAAAAAAGAAAGAAAAAAAATTCAAAAAGGGAGAGAGGTAAGGTCGAAAGGGGTTTCAAAGTTTAAACCCTAAAAAATTCTTTCAGGTAACAGAATAAATTGGGGACAAGATTGGCCCACTAAAGTAACTCTGGTCAATCACTGACAGTGTAAGATAGTGTGAAATTCTAAATACCTCTTCCTCTCATTTTCCCCCAGGAAAATACTGGGGAAAATTCCTAAAAAATTAGATTATGTAAAAAGGATGAAAAAAAACTATTAAGATGGGGAAAACTTGACATGGTCCCAGACAAATAGAGAAATAAAACCTAACAAATCCCCGGGCCCCTATAAAATTTTGCAAGGGTGTTAAAGGAAGTAAAGGGGAACTTAGCATCCCTTTTGGGCTAATTTTTTTAACAATCACTAAAACTGCAAATTTCCTGATAAGGGAAAAGGGCAAAGTAAATACCTTTTTAAAAAGGCAGGTGACAGGTCCTTCTTCGAACATAGACCAAATAACCCTTACCCTCCTAGTGGGAAAATTAGGGAATCAATAATTCCCCGAAGCAATTCTAGCCATCTTACGACACAGATTGATAAGAATCTCAACACTTTTTTAAAAGGGGGGCGTCCTACTTTTCGAATTTACTAATTTTCTCACTAAAGGGGTTTTTGGGAGTTTGATCATGGTAATGAATATATATTGTGTTATGGACTTCAGTAAGGGTTTCGATAGAGTTCCACACCAAGGGGTATTGAGGAAACCCAAAAGGGCCCCGGAAAAAGGGGAAAATTTTTTTTCCCGGGGGAAGGGATGGCTACAAAAAACAGCAAGATTTTTCAAAAATGGGGGGAAATCGAATGGGGGGACTCACAACGGGTTCCTCAGGGGGAAGGGTTGGGGCCCCTTGTTGTTCACAATTTACTAAAAAGACATAGATGAGGGGAAAAAAACGACAAAGCAAATTTGAGATGACACCAAAATAGGCCGTCCAATTCATTCTAAAAGGGGCACAAGCACTCCGGGTATTTGAATAGACTGATGCAAGGCGGAGAAGTGGCAGATGCAGTTTAATCTGACAAGTGCAAATTAAGTTTGAGCCCTTTATGCACTAATGGAATCTTTATTTAGGAAACGTTTCGCCACCGGGGGAAACTGATGAACCCACCGTGTGGCAAAGTTTCCTAAAAAAGATTCCCATATGGTGATAAGTTCTCAATTTTAAACTTTCGGTTTAAAAACCCTTTTCTCACAAGTGCAAAGTTCTAAATTTTGGCGGTAAATAACCATCCCACATAAAAACTAAAAAATGTAGATTTAATACAAATGTAGACTAATATTACGGATTGGAAAAAAAGATTTAGATTCGGGTTAGCATAATTTGAAACCGGGACACAGTGCATAAGTGTTCGAAATAAAGCTAATAAACCCTTGGCTTCATATAAGAAGCTAAAAAATAGGGTCCTCGGGTTTTCTTAAACTCTTACTCCTTGGTTAGGCCCATTTGATTATGCTGCACTTTTTTGGTCACCGTATTACAAAATGGATATAATTCCGGGAAAAATGTACAAAGGGGGGATGACAAGTTGATCCCAGTATCAGAAACCTTCTCTATGAGGATAGACAAGGGCCCTGAAACGCATCTCCCAGAAAGACGTGAATTAGGGGGGATATGATTGAGGTGTATAAATGGAAGACAGGAATAAATAAAGGGGGTGTAAATAGTTTTGCTGAAAAAATCAGCCAGACAGGGCCGCAGCAATGGTTTTTAAGTTTGAAAAATTCAGATTTAGGAAGGAATAGGAAAGTACTGGTTTGGTAATAGATTTTGTGGATGATTGAACAAACTCCCAAGTATAGTTATGAGCCAGAACGGTTGTAGCTTTAAAAAAGGGTTTGGATAAAATAAAAGAGTTAGATGGGGTTGGTGGTGTGATGGACCTAATAGCTTGAGCTACCAGGTGGGTTGCCGTGTTCCCTCCTTAAGCAATGTGACCTGACCTGACTGGGTTGGATGCATTGGTTTAAGCCGGTAGGAAACTTGGACCTTTGCCGGCATGGGCCGGGTAGGCTTCTGCAGTGTCCTCGTTCTTGTTCTATTTTCCCTTAAAGGATTTAGGAGTTTGGTTAGCATAATTTAAAACCCAAAGACAACAGGCATTAGTGTTCGAAATAAAAGCTAACAGAATTCTTGGCTTCATATCAAGAAAGTATAAATAATACAATCCTCAGGTTGTTCTTCAACTCAAATATATCCTTGGTTGGGCCTCATTTGGGGACTATGCGGGCTCAGTTCTGGTCACCGTATTTCAAAATGGAATATGCACCCATATGGGAATCTTTATTTGGGAAAACGTTTTCGCCCACAGGGGCTTCATCATCCAATACAAAGCAGAGAGGGCAAGAAGAGGAGGAGATTGAGGTAATCAGTCCTCAGCCTGGAGTCGATGTGTTCAGTCCACAATCTTGTAAAAGATTGATGGATGAACACAAGATGGATGGACTACAAGATTGATGGACTGAACCCCATCGACTCCAGGCTGAGGGACTGATTACCTCAATCTCCTCCTCTTCTTTCACCTCTCTGCTTTTTATTTGGACTGATGAAGCCCCCTGTGTGGCGGGAAAAGTTTCCTAAATAAAGATTCCCATATGATGCATAAGTGTCTCCAATCTTCAACTGTCGGTTTTTAAAACCATTCATCGCAGAATGGAAAATAAATACTCTGGAAAACTACAAAGGAGGATGACAAAGATGATCCCATGTATCAGAAATCTTCACTATGAGGATAGACTGAAGGCCCTGAATCTGCACTCTCTCGAAAGGCGTAGAATTAGGGGGGATATGATCGAGGTGTAAAATGGAAACAGGAATAAATAAAGGAGATGTAAATAGCGTGCTGAAAAATTTCCAGCCAAGACAGGACTCGCAGAAAAGGTTTTCAAGTTGTAAAAATTCAGATTCAGAAAGGATATAGGAAAACACGGGTTTTGGTAATAGAGTTGTGGATAGTGGAACAAACTCCCAAAGTACAGTTATGAGGCAAAAAAGTTGTGAAATTTTTAAAAAATAGGTTAGATAAATACATTAGTGGGTGTGGGTGGGTGTGAGTTGGACCTGACTAGCTTGTGCTGCTCAGTCTGGTGCAGTACTCCATCCTTGAGTGGGAGATGTCGGACTGGGTGGGTCATTGGCTAACCCGGGGGGGGGGGGTCTTTGGGTTCTAATCCGGGGGGGGGGACATGGACCTGCTCCTATGGGTCAGTAGGCCTGTTGCAGTGTTCCTTCTTTATATGTTCTTATGTTCTTATGTCCCCGTGGCACTGATGAACCCTCCAAGGGGATACCAAGAACCTTTGACATAATTTTTGTTTCAGGAGAATGTCTTGACTTTTTCACAATTCCCCTTAATATCGTTGTTAGTAAATGAGACAGCAATTCCACTCTTTCCCCCGTGATGCATCAATCACTCTCACAGAGAAAATTCTCTGGTGGGCTACGATGCACTACACAGACATTTTTAATTTCAATTTTTAATAATTCATGTTAAGCGCAAAAAAACCCACGTGGATCATTCAGTGCAAGGCGTGGTGGAGGCTTGATACTCCGTCTGCTGAGTGCAGGACATACATGCTTTCTATCTGCACTCACCTGTGTGTTACATAGGTATTATGTCTCACGTGTAAAGCTTCCGCGGACACAGCGGGACTGAGCGACTACACAGTCCGAGAAATTTTCCACCTACACCTTTGTACTGAAGAACCAGAAAGTCACAATACCGTAGCGGGAACAATTCAGCTTAAACCTGCATCACTTAGGAAAGGAACCTGAGAACAACGTTTCTCTCCCTCCTGGATCGTTTGTCCACGACTGACGGCCTTTTAGTGAACCTCTGTAATTTGTATACAATTTTATTCGGTGCATTAAAATTCTGTAATTTTGACTCTTGTATACTGAATTTATGTAATATACTTAAACCCCGCGACCTGATCATTAAGTTAAAACATCATTTTAAAGTATTTTGTGCTCAGTGTTATGGTGCTTAAGGCTTCTTGTCTGACCTAACAACAATTTTGGATTAAAAAAATTAACCCCTCAAAATTTCAACGAAAATAAAAAAATAAATTTTTACAAATATGTATTTAATTTGTAACTCCTTTCTTATAATTTTACCAGCTGCAAAAGTTAATTTTCACTCATAAGTGAACAGGTTGACTGGAGAAAGCTGAACCATAATTTTTAAAGGGGTGGGGGTGGGGGTGGACCGGTATGCCAGCGGAATTCCTCGGTCAGATGACCAAAAGCTTCAGCTGTGGGTCATGACTAAGGCCCTCGTAAGGAAATACTTATCTTCTTGACAAACCTTGCCTTATCTAACCTGGAGAAAGCTGAGGTATGTGTCTCACAGGGGTCGGAGTGTTCCAATATACTCTCCGGCAGTCCCGGTGGCCTGGTGGCTAAAGCTCCCGCTTCACACACGGAGGGCCCGGGTTCGATTCCCGGCGGGTGGAAAACAATTCGACACGTTCCTTTACACCTGTTGTTCCTGTTACATAGCAGGAAAAGGTACCTGGGTGTTAGTCGACTGGTGTGGGTCGCATCCTGGGGGACAAGATTAAGGACCCCAATGGAAATAAGTTAGACAGTCCTCGATGACGCACTGACTTTCTTGGGTTATCCTGGGTGGCTAACCCTCCGGGGTTAAAAATCCGAAAGAAATCTTATCTATTTAACCATATACTGTAACCAACACCTCAGAACTAAGCAATTTACCTGATCTTTACATACATACCAAAGCATGTATATATAGCAAGTGTTCAATCTATATAATGCAAAATATAAGCATATTTAGTTAAATATTTTGAAAGGAAAATGGGTATTTCGTTTAAAATACTCATTTTGAAAACAAAACACCGTCCATACACACTGGATAACTCCCCCTGTATTATTACATAACAGATCATAGTATTCTTTGGAAATAATTCAAAGATGTATGCAAGAATGACCTCGAGCCGCGCATACATCACACCTGTGTAAAAATAACCACAGAATAGGCTTTAAAATAGTAATAATAACAGCAACAGGAGCAGCCGCAGCAACAGCAGAAGCAGCATCGACAGTGTTATATTGTCCAGTGAGCAGAAAATACCTAGGATTCAATTAAATATTATCCCATATATGTATATTAGTGTTCAGACATAGACAATATATGCACTGTGAGCAACCTTCAGCTATTTTGTATGACTGAATATCTCTCCTCAGTAGCAGCAGCAGCAGCAGCAACAACAACAATAGCAGTAGCACTCAGTAGTAACAGGATTACAGGTAGTGGCTTCAGTTGTAGTATTTGGTAGTAACATTACTAGTAACTGTAGTAGTAGCAGCAGTAATAATCAACAGCAGAAATACCAGCCGTACGATATTAAGATAATAAATGGATAATATACGAGTGATGATATATAGGAAACAATTCCCATGTTAAGATTTCTTTGGATTTTAAACCCTGAGAGTCAGCCACCAGGATAACCCAGTAATGTCAGTGGGTCATCGAGGACTGTCTGTCTTATTTTCTATTATGGTCCTTTAATCTTAACCCCAGGATGCCACCCACATTAGTCGGCTAACACCCAAGTACCTACTTACTGCTAGGTGACCAGGGACAGTAGTGTAAGGAAACATGCCCAACGTTTCCACACCTGTGCCGGGAACTGAACCACGGCCACTCAGTATGTGAGAGGAGTACGCTGACAGTGCTCTGATGAAAAGAGTGCCCACGACCCGTTCTAATGAGCAATTTTCTACTAACTTGTCGGATGTACAAGTCCTTAAAAGTCTATCATTAAAATATTAAATGAATTTCTAGGAGATTGTACTAAAATCAGATCACGAGAGAAAACGTTAAAATTAAGGGGGGTACTATAGAGAGCTCTTCTGATCCATGTTACGACTGTCGAACCCAGCAAGGTAATGGTGTTGAAGATCTGGAGTTGCTTCTTCTCTGTCTTCTTTCTGTCCTTGGCCTCCATTTCAACCTCGTCTGCTTCTGTAGGCCTCGTTACGGCGCTCCATGCAGATCTCTACGTCCTCATTGGCCAGAAGACTCACGACATTCAGGTCTTCAAGAATGTAGTGGTCAGGTCCCAGGGCAATTTTAAGCTGAGGCTCAGCTTCCTCCAGCAGACGAAGACCTTCTCGGAACTCCTTGAGTATATCTTGGCCTACCCAGCTTGAAGAGGAACAGGCAGAAGGTGGGATGGTCGGAGCCATAGCAGTACCTGTGGGGATGATAATGAGTGAGTATTGGGTTATCCTAGTTTAACCATAGTAAGATACTCACGGATGTGGGTGCTGAAATAGATGTGTGATAACCCTCACATTCATTTCAATGGTTGTTACTTTTCGTTCATCAAAATCAACCATTAAATTCTGATTAGAACTATTATATATTAATCATTGTTCTCACTGGGTACCTGGGTATAACTAATGAAGACTATTTCTAAAGGTATACCTCTCTTGGGTTAAGCTACATAATGTACTTTTTATATTCATAACATATGTAAGGATATTATAAACAATATATATTGTGCACCAAATACCTAAATAAAACTTAAGCAATAACTCTTGAAAGATTGGTCGAGAGGATTCCACTGAGAATGGTAGCATATCTACTTAGAATTTTCACCACAAATGAGGGGCTCTTGATCCAAGAACTGGACTTCTCCTCCCTCTTCTTGGATCGAACCTGAATGTTTCCCATTTCCCTTTGCGGACTTGGAACATCAGTACGAATACAATAATCCCTTTCTGAAGTGTTTTTCACTCATTCTTCACCTCATCCCACTGAAGGTGACTCCTACTGCAGCTTTCCCAAGTCATTCCTCATATCATGCTGAAGATGGCCATCTCTTCAGAGTTTCCTCAAGTCAATCCCCATTTCAACCCGTTGAAACTGACTCCTCTATACAGCGTTGCTCCTCGTCGTTCCTCACCTCATCCCTTCGAGATTCTCCTCGCCGTAGGCCAGGGCGCGGCTCCAGAACCCGTTGAAGACAGCCACGTTGAAAGCAAAGTCCAGCGTTCGAACTCTCCACACGTTGAAGGGATGGAAGATGCTGCCTTGCCTCTCTATCATTTCCAGACACTCCTCCACGTCTGACAACAGTGTTAAGGAACATTTGCAGTTCTGTATTTTCACCTTTCTCCGCAGGAATGACCCATATGAGTTTTACGCCTCACAAAATTGCAATAATTAATAATAATAATAATAATAATATAATAACAATAATGATAATAATAATAATAATAATAATAATAATAAATAATAATAATAATAATAATAATAATTAATAATAATAATAAATAATATAGGCTCAAGGCTATTATGCAGGCTACTGCATTGTTATAAAATATATAAAGTGTATATAGTTTCAAAAGAGTGTAAATGCTTAAGTGGACGTGGATTGAGCAGGCAAACGGACCTGTTTTAGACACGGGTTCTGAGTGTACTGGAGAGAGAGAGAGGGAGGTACGTGACACAGTGACGAGAGGGTAGTTGTTGGAACGAGGTGTCATGGAGTTTGAATTAGTGGTGTGTGGTATTTTGGGTAAGTTTTAGGCCATCAATTGTTTGAAGAAATATTTGTTTTGTAATCTTAAGTTGGCTGTAGCACTGGGCAAGGCACTGGTATGTATATGGGGCTGTGTGATTATTGGAAAGTGCACAAATAATTGCATTTTTACCGGCAGGCTGGAAGCTGGCAGGAGATACGGCGATCTATAGGCGCAGTAATATTTTATCTTATGTGGCCTAATGATCCTTGTGGGTTAGCACTTGGTTTTGATTGTAACAGTATTGCATATGGCCTAATTTTAAATAACTAGTACAGTAAACAATTGATTTTTTTTTGTCAGATGTGGTGAAGGCAGATTATGTATAAATAGTTACATACATTGTTGTGTATATAGTTATATAGACCTACATGTATATTTTACAAAGGCGAGTTTATCTGTCCTTCCTGATAATCAACCATATAGTTATTGTTCAGCTGTTTAGCGCTTTTAGTGAAATTAACCTTTATGGTCCTTGGGTGTCGTATTTTTCTAATATTATATATGCCCCAAGACAAGGGTTTAATCCCCAGGTACCAGTTTAAATACATAACAAAGGCTAAGTCACGTCAGGAATAAAATTTAAAAAACCGAGGCTGGAAACACTTCACAACTAACTCACAAACTGAAAACGGAAAGTGGAAGATGTTCGGTTCGTCCTGGACCATTCTGGACCATTACCATGTTGGGACAGGCTTAATAATTGCTCCGAGACGGACTGAAATGTCGTCCAATTTATCATTTCAAACTTGAGGGTTCGGTTTGAGGATGCTGAGTGCTACAGTGCTCATGACAGTGTTTGGAAAGCTCAGGAAAAAATGTGTAAGTGAAGGAATGTAAACATTTGGAAACAGTGAACGGGATTTGAGCCCAGGGTGTGTGGTGCAGTGGTTTGAGCGACGGTCTAGCGAGTTAGGACCGCTAGACCAACAGACTAAATCCTGGTCAACTCTTTAAATTCTGCAGAAGTTTTTAAAACCCACGAATACAAGAGAAAGAAGGATTAAAAGTGAGATAGATAAAAAAGGATACTGGGATCTTCCTCGCTCATAGATTTGAGTTTCTCCTTCGTGAAATCGACGGCATCTTGATATCTCCTGAGGGTGGCGCTGCTGACTGAACACCCACACTCGCTGCATACTGGCTCTTGCTGTCTCTCCTCGCTCAACTCTCCCTCCTGCTGGACTTCCCTGCTCGACACCTTCTGCTGGTCTCCTTCTGCCGGTGTGTTCCTCTGTTGGTCTCTCAGCATCCTCCACTGCCACTGTCTAGCAGTCGTCTCCTTCGTCGAAGTCTCCTGGTGTCCGTCTTTTGAAGCCGCTTGTGGCACCGCTGGTGCCTGGCCCTCACCCGTCTCAGGGATGTATATAGGTGCCCGGCACTCAGCATTCTCTACAGAGATCAATTAAATTTCATTAATTCAAAGAAAATAATAATAATAAAATTAATAATAATGATGAAATGTGTATCTTAAGTTATTCTAAGACAAGGGGACACTAAAATCGAAGGCCTATGGAATGTACAATACTTCAAGAAAGAGGAAGATGATTCGAACTCTTCACGCTTTCTAAAATACATTGTTCATTCTTATATCTTTTCGGCCTTTTATTTGCCTTGGCTTGTACAAAAGTCGCTGTTTGTTTATACGCGCTTGTGTTAGGTTAGAATTCTTCTCTCCTCCCACTCACGCACCCTCTGCCAGTACTTATCTCCTCCCACTCACGCACCCTCTGCCAGTACTTATCTCCTCCCCACTCACGCACCCTCTGCCAGTACTTTCTCCTCCCCACTCACGCACCCTCTGCCAGTACTTATCTCCTCCCCACTCACGCACCCTCTGCCAGTACTTATCTCCTCCCCACTCACGCACCCTCTGCCAGTACTTATCTCCTCCCCACTCACGCACCCTCTGCCAGTACTTATCTCCTCCCACTCACGCACCCTCTGCCAGTACTTTCTCCTCCCCACTCACGCACCCTCTGCCAGTACTTATCTCCCTCCCCACTCACGCACCCTCTGCCAGTACTTATCTCCTCCCACATCACGCACCCTCTCCAGTACTTATCTCCTCCCACTCACGCACCCTCTGCCAGTACTTATCTCCTCCCCACTCACGCACCCTCTGCCAGTACTTATCTCCTCCCACTCACGCACCCTCTGCCAGTACTTATCTCCTCCCCACTCACGCACCCTCTGCCAGTACTTATCTCCTCCCACACTCACGCACCCTCTGCCAGTACTTATCTCCTCCCCACTCACGCACCCTCTGCCAGTACTTATCTCCTCCCCACTCACGCACCCTCTGCCAGTACTTTCTCCTCCCACTCACGCACCCTCTGCCAGTACTTATCTCCTCCCCACTCACGCACCCTCTACCAGTACTTATCTCCTCCCCACTCACGCACCCTCTGCCAGTACTTATCTCCTCCCCACTCACGCACCCTCTGCCAGTACTATCTCCTCCCCACTCACGCACCCTCTGCCAGTACTTATCTCCTCCCACTCACGCACCCTCTGCCAGTACTTATCTCCTCCCCACTCACGCACCCTCTGCCAGTACTTATCTCCTCCCCACTCACGCACCCTCTGCCAGTACTTATTCTCCCCCTCCCGCCCCTCTGCCAGTCTTACTCCTCCCACTCAGCACCCTCTGCCAGTACTTATCTCCTCCCCACTCACGCACCCTCTGCCAGTACTTATCTCCTCCCCACTCACGCACCCTCTGCCAGTACTTATCTCCTCCCACATCACGCACCCTTCGCCAGTACTTATCTCCTCCCCAATCACGCACCCTCTGCATACTTATCTCCTCCCCATCCGCACCCCCTGCAGTTATTTCCTCTCCCCAACGAAGGAAGTACTTCTTCCGCCTCACCACCCACTACTCGCTCTCCCATTCACTCCCCTAATACTAATTCCTCCTTTCCCTAACATTCGCTGTCCCCAACCAACAGATTATTTTCTCACACCCCCACGAGGCCAGTTTTCCGTTACAGCTTGTTTCCCACCACACTAACCACCCTTCTTTTCCTCCCACTCCTTCCAACCACATACTCATCCTGTTTTGACACATACAGTACACATGATGAAGATTTTTCCATACTGGTTTACATTACATCAACAATGATGGAGTCTCCATCTGGTCCTACACTACAGCCACACATGATGGAATTCCCATCCTGGTTCTCTCTGGTTCTCACAGAGCTACATTCACACCAGAAGCAACACACTTGTGGTAAAGGTTCTCCCGACGGCTTCGCACGCTGCTCAGGGATCCACTAGCTTGATCTGCACTGTGAACAACGTGAAGGTGGAGAAACGGTGAACTTGTTCAATTGTATTTTTATTCCATCGTAAATTACAGTTTACTATTTCAAAATAAATGCTTTAACTGTTCCATAAAGTTTGTTACAATAACTCTAACAAGAAACGCAAACGTTGCCGCAGTAAAGCTTTCCCGGACCCATCAGCACCGCTGTCAGACACACGTGTCAACACACAGCTGTCAGACACCAGCGTCAACACACAGCTGTAGACAACAGGCGAAAA
>NC_069405.1:92233146-92251310 GCF_026875155.1 Cherax quadricarinatus | reverse complement strand
AAATAAAATCTCTCTCTCCCTCTACATTCTCTCTTCTCCAGGTGCATACCAGCTTATTATGACCCTCTTTTCGCATCCAACCTTTACTTTAATCCACATAATTCTTGAATATACACATTCATATTCTCTTTTCTCCTTCCATAACTGATCATTTAACATTACTGCTACCCCTTCCTTTGCTCTAACTCTCTCAGATACTCCAGATTTAATCCCATTTATTTCCCCCCACTGAAACTCCCCTACCCCCTTCAGCTTTGTTTCGCTTAGGGCCAGGACATCCAACTTCTTTTCATTCATAACATCAGCAATCATCTGTTTCTTGTCATCCGCACTACATCCACGCACATTTAAGCATCCCAGTTTTATAAAGTTTTTCTTCTTCTCTTTTTTAGTAAATGTCTACAGGAGAAGGGGTTACTAGCCCATTGCTCCCTGCATTTTTAGTCGCCTCATACGACACGCATGGCTTACGGAGGAAAGATTCTTTTCCACTTCCCCATGGACAATAGAAGAAATAAAGAAGAACAAGAGCTATTTAGAAAAAGGAGAAAAACCTAGATGTATGTATATATATATGCATGTGCGTGTCTGTGAAGTGTGACCAAAGTGTAAGTTGGAGTAGCAAGATATCCCTGTTATCTAGCGTGTTTATGAGACAGAAAAAGAAACCAGCAATCCTACCATCATGCAAAACAGTTACAGGTTTCTGTTTCACAGTCATCTGGCAGGACGGTAGTATTTCCCTGGGTGGTTGCTGTCTACCAACCTACTACCTATTATTATTATTATTATTATTATTATTATTATTATTATTATTATTATTATTATTATTATTGTTATTATTATTATTATTATTATTATTATTATTATTATTATTATTATTATTTTTATATATTATATTATTATTATTATTATTATTATTATTATTATTATTATTATTATTTATTAATGTTAAATCAAATTCAGTGGCGTTGATATGCCAGCACACTTGTCTTACAGCTATGTGTCTTACAGCTATGTGTCTTACAGCTATGTGTCTGACAGCTGTGTGTCTGACAGCTGTGTGTCTGACAGCTGTGTGTCTGACAGCTGTGTGTCTGACAGCTGTGTGTCTGACAGCTGTGTGTCTGATAGGTCCTGGTAAAGCTTTACTGCGGCAACGTTGCGATCTTGCTTAGAGCTTTATTGTAACAAACTTTACTGAGAACAGTAAAGCATTTATTTTGTATAGTAAACTTGTAATTTACAGATGGAATAAAAATACAATTGAACAAGTTCACCGTTTCTCACCCTTCACTGTTGTTCACAGTGCAGGATCAGCTACGTGGATCCCGTGAGCAGCGTCAGGAGCCGTCGGGAGAACCTTTACCACAAGTGGTTCTTCTGGTGTGAATGTAGCCTCTGTGAGAACCAGGAGAGAACCAGGATGGAGAATTCCATCATGTGTGGTGAGTGTAGAGAACCAGGATGGAGAGCTCCATCATGTGTGATGAATGTAGAGAACCAGTATGGAGAACTTCATCATGTGTAGTGAGTGTCAAAACCAGGATGGAGTTAGTGTGGTTGGAAAGTGGTGAGGGAAGAGGGGTGGTTAGTGTGGTGGGGAAACAAGCAGTAAGAAAACTGGCCTCGTGGTGGGGGTGAAAATAATCTGTTGGTTGGGGACAGCGAATGTTAGGGAAAGGGAAGGAAATTAGTATTAGGGGAGTGAATGGGAAGCGAGTAGTGGGAGGTGAGGGGAATGAGTACCTTACTTCGTTGGGGAGAGGATAAGTACTGGCAGAGGGTGCGTGATTGGGGAGGAGATAAGTACTGGCAGAGGGTGCGTGATTGGGGAGGAGATAAGTACTGGCAGAGGGTGCGTGAGTGGGGAGGAGATAAGTACTGGCAGAGGGTGCGTGAGTGGGGAGGAGATAAGTACTGGCAGAGGGTGCGTGAGTGGGAGGAGATAAGTACTGGCAGAGGGTGCGTGAGTGGGGAGGAGATAAGTACTGGCAGAGGGTGCGTGAGTGGGGAGGAGATAAGTACTGGCAGAGGGTGCGTGAGTGGGGAGGAGATAAGTACTGGCAGAGGGTGCGTGAGTGGGGAGGAGATAAGTACTGGCAGAGGGTGCGTGAGTGGGGAGGAGATAAGTACTGGCAGAGGGTGCGTGAGTGGGGAGGAGATAAGTACATGGCAGAGGGTGCGTGAGTGGGGAGGAGATAAGTACTGGCAGAGGGTGCGTGAGTGGGGAGGAGATAAGTACTGGCAGAGGGTGCGTGAGTGGGGAGGAGATAAGTACTGGCAGAGGGTGCGTGAGTGGGGAGGAGATAAGTACTGGCAGAGGGTGCGTGAGTGGGGAGGAGATAAGTACTGGCAGAGGTGCGTGAGTGGGGAGGAGATAAGTACTGGCAGAGGGTGCGTGAGTGGGGAGGAGATAAGTACTGGCAGAGGGTGCGTGAGTGGGGAGGAGATAAGTACTGCAGAGGGGCGTGAGTGGGGAGGAGATAAGTACTGGCAGAGGGTGCGTGAGTGGGGAGGAGATAAGTACTGGCAGAGGGTGCGTGAGTGGGGAGGAGATAAGTACTGGCAGAGGGTGCGTGAGTGGGGAGGAGATAAGTACTGGCAGAGGGTGCGTGAGTGGGGAGGGATAAGTACTGGGCAGAGGGTGCGTGAGTGGGGAGGAGATAAGTACTGGCAGAGGGTGCGTGAGTGGGGAGGAGATAAGTAACTGGCAGAGGGTGCGTGAGTGGGGAGGAGATAAGTACTGGCAGAGGGTGCGTGAGTGGGGAGGAGATAAGTACTGGCAGAGGGTGCGTGAGTGGGGAGGAGATAAGTACTGGCAGAGGGTGCGTGAGTGGGGAGGAGATAAGTACTGGCAGAGGGTGCGTGAGTGGGGAGGAGATAAGTACTGGCAGAGGGTGCGTGAGTGGGGAGGAGATAAGTACTGGCAGAGGGTGCGTGAGTGGGGAGGAGAGAAGAATTCTAACCTAACACAAGCGCGTATAAACAAACAGCGACTTTTGTACAAGCCAAGGCAAATAAAAGGCCGAAAAGATATAAGAATGAACAATGTATTTTAGAAAGCGTGAAAGAGTTCGAATCATCTTCCTCTTTCTTGAAGTATTGTACATTCCATAGGCCTTCGATTTTAGTGTCCCCTTGTCTTAGAATAACTTAAGATACACATTATCATCATTATTATTAATTATTATTATTATTATTTTCTTTGAATTAATGAAATTTAATTGATCTCTGTAGAGAATGCTGAGTGCCGGGCACCTATATACATCCCTGAGACGGGTGAGGGCCAGGCACCAGCGGTGCCACAAGCGGCTTCAAAAGACGGACACCAGGAGACTTCGACGAAGGAGACGACTGCTAGACAGTGGCAGTGGAGGATGCTGAGAGACCAACAGAGGAACACACCGGCAGAAGGAGACCAGCAGAAGGTGTCGAGCAGGGAAGTCCAGCAGGAGGGAGAGTTGAGCGAGGAGAGACAGCAAGAGCCAGTATGCAGCGAGTGTGGGTGTTCAGTCAGCAGCGCCACCCTCAGGAGATATCAAGATGCCGTCGATTTCACGAAGGAGAAACTCAAATCTATGAGCGAGGAAGATCCCAGTATCCTTTTTTTATCTATCTCACTTTTAATCCTTTCTTTCTCTTGTATTCGTGGGTTTTAAAACTTTCTGCAGAATTTAAAGGAGTGACCAGGATTTAGTCTGTTGGTCTAGCGGTCCTAACTCGCTAGACCGTCGCTCAAACCACTGCACCACACACCCTGGGCTCAAATCCCGTTCACTGTTTCCAAATGTTTACATTCCTTCACTTACACATTTTTTCCTGAGCTTTCCAAACACTGTCATGAGCACTGTAGCACTCAGCATCCTCAACCGACCCTCAAGTTTGAAATGATAAATTGGACGACATTTCGGTCCGTCTCGGAGCAATTATTAAGCCTGTCCCAACATGGTAATGGTCCAGAATGGTCCAGGACGAACCGAACATCTTCCACTTTCTGTTTTCAGTTTGTGAGTTAGTTGTGAAGTGTTTCCAGCCTCGGTTTTTTAAATTTTATTCCTGACGTGATTTAGCCTTTGTTATGTATTTAAACTGGTACCTGGGGATTAAACCCTTGTCTTGGGGCATATATAATATTAGAAAAATACGACACCCGAGGACCATAAAGGTTAATTTCACTAAAAGCGCTAAACAGCTGAACAATACTATATGGTTGATTATCAGGAAGGACAGATAAACTCGCCTTTGTAAAATATACATGTAGGTCTATATAACTATATACACAACAATGTATGTAACTATTTATACATAATCTGCCTTCACCACATCTGACAAAAAAAATCACTAGTTTACTGTACTAGTTATTTAAAATTAGGCCATATGCAATACTGTTACAATCAAAACCAAGTGCTAAACCCACAAGGATCATTAGGCCACATAAGAATAAAATATTACTAGCGCCTATAGATCGCCGTATCTCCCTGCCAGCTTCCAGCCTGCCGGTAAAAATGCAATTATTTGTGCACTTTCCAATAATCACACAGCCCCATATACATACCAGTGCCTTGCCCAGTGCTACAGCCAACTTAAGATTACAAAACAAATATTTCTTCAAACAATTGATGGCCTAAAACTTACCCAAAATACCACACACCACTAATCAAACTCCATGACACCTCGTTCCAACAACTACCCTCTCGTCACTGTGTCACGTACCTCCCTCTCTCTCTCTCCAGTACACTCAGAACCCGTGTCTAAAACAGGTCCGTTTGCCTGCTCAATCCACGTCCACTTAAGCATTTACACTCTTTTGAAACTATATACACTTTATATATTTTATAACAATGCAGTAGCCTGCATAATAGCCTTGAGCCTATATTATTATTATTATTATTATTATTATTATTATTATTATTATTATTATTATTATTATTATTATTATTATTATCATTATTGTTTTATTATTATTATTTTTAAATTATTAATTATTGCAATTTTGTGAGGCGTAAAACTCATATGGGTCATTCCTGCGGAGAAAGGTGAGAATACAGAACTGCAAATGTTCCTTAACACTGTTGTCAGACGTGGAGGAGTGTCTGGAAATGATAGAGAAGCAAGGCAGCATCTTCCATCCCTTCAACGTGTGGAGATTTTCGAACGCTGGACTTTGCTTTCAACGTGGCTGTCTTCAACGGGTTCTGGAGCCGCGCCCTGGCCTACGGCGAGGAGAATCTCAAAGGGATGAGGTGAGGAACGACGAGGAGCAACGCTGTATAGAGGAGTCAGTTTCAACGGGTTGAAATGGGGATTGACTTGAGGAAACTCTGAAGAGATGGCCATCTTCAGCATGATATGAGGAATGACTTGGGAAAGCTGCAGTAGGAGTCACCTTCAGTGGGATGAGGTGAAGAATGAGTGAAAAACACTTCAGAAAGGGATTATTGTATTCGTACTGATGTTCCAAGTCCGCAAAGGGAAATGGGAGACATTCAGGTTCGATCCAAGAAGAGGGAGGAGAAGTCCAGTTCTTGGATCAAGAGCCCCTCATTTGTGGTGAAAATTCTAAGTAGATATGCTACCATTCTCAGTGGAATCCTCTCGACCAATCTTTCAAGAGTTATTGCTTAAGTTTTATTTAGGTATTTGGTGCACAATATATATTGTTTATAATACCCTTACATATGTTATGAATATAAAAAGTACATTATGTAGCTTAACCCAAGAGAGGTATACCTTTAGAAATAGTCTTCATTAGTTATACCCAGGTACCCAGTGAGAACAATGATTAATATATAATAGTTCTAATCAGAATTTAATGTTGATTTTGATGAACGAAAAGTAACAACCATTGAAATGAATGTGAGGGTTATCACACATCTATTTCAGCACCCACATCCGTGAGTATCTTACTATGGTTAAACTAGGATAACCCAATACTCACTCATTATCATCCCAACAGGTACTGCTATGGCTCCGACCATCCCACCTTCTGCCTGTTCCTCTTCAAGCTGGGTAAGGCCAAGATATACTTCAAGGAGTTCCGAGAAGGTCTTCGTCTGCTGGAGGAAGCTGAGCCTCAGCTTAAAATTGCCCTGGGACCTGACCACTACATTCTTGAAGACCTGAATGTCGTGAGTCTTCTGGCCAATGAGGACGTAGAGATCTGCATGGAGCGCCGTAACGAGGCCTACAGGAAGCAGAACGAGGTTGAAATGGAGGCCAAGGACAGAAAGAAGACAGAGAAGAAGCAACTCCAGATCTTCAACACCATTACCTTGCTGGGTTCGACAGTAACAATGGATCAGAAGAGCTCTCTATAGTACCCCCTTAATTTTAACGTTTTCTCTCGTGATCTGATTTTAGTACAATCTCCTAGAAATTCATTTAATATTTTAATGATAGACTTTTAAGGACTTGTACATCCCGACAAGTTTAGTAGAAAATTGTTCATTAGAACGGGTCGTGGGCACTCTTTTCATCAGAGCACTGTCAGCGTACTCCTCTCACATACTGAGTGGCCATGGTTCAGTTCCCGGCACAGGTGGAAACGTTGGGCATGTTTCCTTACACCTACTGTCCCTGGTCACCTAGCAGTAAGTAGGTACTTGGGTGTTAGCCGACTAATGTGGGTGGCATCCTGGGAGTTAAGATTAAAGGACCATAATAGAAATAAGACAGACAGTCCTCGATGACCCACTGACATTACTGGGTTATCCTGGGTGGCTGACTCTCAGGGTTTAAAATCCAAAGAAAATCTTAACATGGGAATTGTTTCCTATATATCATCACTCGTATATTTCCATTTATTATCTTAATATCTGTACCGGCTGGTATTTCTGCTGTTGATTATTACTGCTGCTACTACTACAGTTACTAGTAATGTTACTACCAAATACTACAACTGAAGCCACTACCTGTAATCCTGTTACTACTGTGTGCTACTGCTATTGTTGTTGTTGTTGTTGTTGCTGCTGCTTCTACTACTACTGAGGAGAGATATTCAGTCATACAAAGTAGCTGAAGGTTGCTCACAGTGCATATATTGTCTATGTCTGAACACTAAATACATATATGGGATAATATTTAATTGAATCCTAGGTATTTTCTGCTCACTGGACAATATAACACTGTTGATGCTGCTTCTGCTGTTGCTGCGGCTGCTCCTGCTGCTGTTATTATTACTAGTTTAAACTATTCTGTGGTTATTTTCTACACAGGTGTGATGTATGTCAGCGTCTCCGAGGTCAGTTCTTGCATACATCTTTGAATTATTTCCATAAGAATACTATGATCTGTTATGTAATAATATCAGAGAGTTATCCAGTGTGTATGGACGGCTGTTTGTTTACAAAATGAAGTATGTTACGAAATACCCATTTTCCTTTCAAAATATTAAACTTAAATATGCCTTATATCTTGCATTATATAGATTGTAACACTTGCTATATATGCATGCTTTTGTGTATGTATATAAAGATACAGGTATAATGCTCAGTCTGAGGTGTGAGTTACAGTATATGGAGAGTATATTGGAACACTCCGGCCCCTGTGAGACACATACCTCAGCTTTCTCCAGGTTAGATAAGGCAAGGTTTGTCAAGAGGATAAGTATTTCCTTACGAGGGCCTTAGTCATGACCCACAGCTGAAGCTTTTGGTCATCTGACCGAGGAATTCCGCTGACATACCGGTCCACCCCCCCCCCACACACACACCCCCTTTAAAAATTATGGTTCAGCTTTCTCCAGTCAACCTGTTCACTTATGAGTGAAAATTGACTTTTATAGCTGGTAAAATTAGTATAAGCAAGGAGTTACAATTAAATACATATCTTGTAAAAATTTATTTTTTTATTTTCGTTGAAATTTTGAGGTGGTTAATTTTTTTAATCCATATTGTTGTTAGGTCAGACAAGAAGCCTTAAGCACCATAACACTGAGCACAAAATACTTTAAAATGATGTTTTAACTTAATATTCAGGTCGCGGGGTTTAAGTATATTACATAAATTCAGTATACAAGAGTCATATTACAGAATTTTAATGCACCGAATAAGTTGTATACAAATTACAGAGGTTCACTAAAAGGCCGTCAGTCGTGGACAACGATCCAGGAGGGAGAGAAACGTTGTTCTCAGGTTCCTTTCCTAAGTGATGCAGGTTTAAGCTGAATTGTTCCAGCTACGGTATTGTGACTTTCTGGTTCTTCAGTACAAAGGTGTAGGTGGAAAATTTCTGCGACTGTGTAGTCGCGCAGTCCAGCTGTGTCCGCGGAAGCTTTACACGTGAGACATAATACCTATGTAAACACACAGGTGAGTGCAGATAGAAAGCGTGTATGTCCTGCACTCAGCAGACGGAGTATCAAGCCTCCACCACGCCTTGCACTGAATGATCCACGTGGGTTTAGCGCTTAACATGAATTATTAAAATTGAAATTAAAAATGTCTGTGTGGTGCATCGTAGCTACCCAGAGAATTATTCTCTGTGAGAGTGATTGATGCATCACGGGAATGAGTGGAATTGCTGTCTCATTTACTAACAACGATATTAAGAGAGTTGTGAAACGTCAAGACATTCTCCTGAAACAAGAATTATGTCAAAGGTTCTTGGTATCCACTTGGAGGGTTCATCAGTGCCACGGGGACATAAGAACATAAGAAAGAAGGAACACTGCAACAGGCCTACTGACCCATGCGGAGCAGGTCCATGTCCCCCCCCCCGGATTAGACCAATGACCCCCCCCCCGGATTAGCCCAATGACCCACCCAGTCCGATCATCTCCACTCAAGGATGGAGTACTGCACCAGACCCAGCAGCACAAGCTAGTCAGGTCCAACTCACACCCACCCACACCCACTAATGTATTTATCTAACCTATTTTTAAAAATACACAACGTTTTAGCCTCAATAACTGTACTCGGGAGTTTGTTCCACTCATCCACAACTCTATTACCAAACCAGTGTTTTCCTATATCCTTTCTGAATCTGAATTTTTACAACTTGAAACCATTGCTGCGAGTCCTGTCTTGGCTGGAAATTTTTAGCACGCTATTTACATCTCCTTTATTTATTCCTGTTTTCCATTTATACACCTCGATCATATCCCCCCTAATTCTACGCCTTTCGAGAGAGTGCAGATTCAGGGCCTTCAGTCTATCCTCATAGTGAAGATTTCTGATACATGGGATCATCTTTGTCATCCTCCTTTGTACGTTTTCCAGAGTATTTATATTCATTCTGCGATGAATGGTTTTGAAAATCGACAAGTTGAAGATTGAGACACTTATGCACCATATGGGAATCTTTATTTAGGAAACGTTTCGCCACACAGTGGCTTCATCAGTCCAATACAAAGCAGAGAGGTGCAAGAAGAGGAGGAGATTGAGGTAATCAGTCCCTCAGCCTGGAGTCGATGTGTTCAGTCCATCAATCTTGTAGTCCATCCATCTTGTGTTCAGTCCATCAATCTTCTACAAGATTGATGGACTGAACACATCGACTCCAGGCTGAGGGACTGATTACCTCAATCTCCTCCTCTTCTTGCACCTCTCTGCTTTGTATTGGACTGATGAAGCCACTGTGTGGCGAAACGTTTCCTAAATAAAGATTCCCATATGGTGCATAAGTGTCTCAATCTTCAACTTGGCACTTGTCAGTATTAAACTGCATCTGCCACTTCTCCGACCATTGCATCAGTCTATTCAAATCATCCTGGAGTGCTCTAGTGTCCTCATTAGAATGAATTGGGCGGCCTATTTTGGTGTCATCAGCAAATTTGCTTATGTCGCTATTTATTCCCTCATCTATGTCGTTTATGTAAATTGTGAACAACAACGGACCCAACACTGACCCCTGAGGAACACCGCTTGTGACGTGCCCCCATTCTGATTTCTCCCCATTTTTGCAAACTCTCTGCTGTTTATTTGTCAGCCATGCCTCTACCCAGGAAAAAATTTCTCCTCCTATTCCGTGTGCCTTAGGTTTCCTCAATAGCCTCTGGTGTGGAACTCTATCGAAGGCCTTACTGAAGTCCATATACACAATATCATATTCATTACCATGATCTACCTCCTCAAACACCTTAGTGAAAAAAAGTTAGTAAATTCGTAAGACAGGAACGCCCCTTTGTAAAACCGTGTTGAGATTCATTAATCAATCTGTGCCTGTCAAGATGGCTACGAATTGCTTCGGCAATTATTGATTCCATAAATTTTCCCACTATGGAGGTAAGGCTTATTGGTCTATAGTTCGAAGCCAAGGACCTGTCACCTGCCTTGTAAATAGGTATTACATTTGCCATTTTCCACTTATCAGGCACTTTGCCAGTTTGTAGTGATATGTTAAAAAAATTAGCCAAAGGTATGCTAAGTTCCTCTTTACATTCCTTTAACACCCTTGCAAACAGTTCATCAGGGCCTGGTGATTTGTTAGGTTTTAGTTTCTCTATTTGTCTGAGGACCATGTCACTAGTTACCGCAATCTTACATAGTTTATTATCATCCTGTTCTACATAATCTATTATTTCAGGAATATCCCTAGTATTTTCCTGGGTGAAAACTGAGAGGAAGTAAGTATTTAGAATTTCACACATATCCTTATCACTGTCAGTGATCTGACCAGAGTTACTCTTAAGTGGGCCAATCTTGTCCCTAATCTTACTTCTGTATACCTGAAAGAATTTTTTAGGGTTAATCTTTGAATCCCTTGCGACCTTAGCCTCATCATCCCTTTTTGATTTTCTTATTCCTTTCTTTATTTCTCTCTTCAACTGAATATACTTATTTCTTAACTGCCCATCCCCTCTTTTGATACGCCTATGTATGCCTTTCTTTTGACCAATGAGATGTTTTAATCTATTGTTCATCCATTTGGGATCATTTTTGTTAGATCTAATTTCCCTACTCGGAACAAAAGTTGTCTGGGCAGCTAGAACTATGCTCTGAAAAACGTCATATTAGCAACCAAGATCACCTACCTGACCCATAGTCAGGACATCCCAATTTAGCCCACCCAGGTAATTTTTCAGCCCCATGAAGTCGGCCAAGCGAAAATCTGGGACAGAGATTTGATTGCAGTTATCTGGGTAATTCCATGATATATTAAAACTAAGTGATTTGTAATCACTTTCCCTAAGCTCATCATTAACCTCAAGATTATTAATTAGTGAATCTTTGTTGGCAAGAGCCAAGTCAAGCAGACTGTTTCCTCTAGTTGGTTCTGTCACAACCTGTTCTAAAAAGCAATCCTGAACCGTATCAAGAAAGTCACTAGACTCAAGATTTCCTGTCATATTGTTCCAATCAATTTGTCTAAAGTTCATCAGTGCCACGGAGGCCCTGAGGAGGGTTCATCAGCGCCCTTACGCAGATTAGAAAAATATGCAAGAATTAAACGTAGTCTGGATCCCAGCTAGAGAAGTTGAGATCTCTCGCAAGAACACGGTCATTAGAGACTGGAGATTTGACACGTGTTGAGTCGTAGACGAGGAAGACACGTGTGCCACACCTGAGTAACTTTATTTTGAAGACCTGTCGCCAACCACTGACCTTTCTTCTGATCAACACAGAGGTTTATTAACCGGAGGATTTGGTAGATAGGTATAATGTTTGTCAGGAAACACGACAAGTGTTTCCTGATGTGGGTCTTAGTCATATGATGACCCACAGCTGGAGCTTATGGTCATCTGACCGAGGCCTTCCGCTGGCTTACCGATCCATCTCTTTAAAAATCATGGTTATGATCATGGGAGTAATTTGTCTGTCTGAGGTTCGCCGGTAATAGGGTAATCAGTCCCTCGGCTTTTAAAGGTGTTGTAACTGGAGACTGTTGAGGCTTACTTTCCTTTCATGTCCCAGAGCGTCACCACAACCACTATCACCCTCACCACAACCACTACCACCACTACTACCCTCACCACAAACACAACCGCTACCACCATCACCACAACCACTATCGCCCTCACCACAACCACTACCACCCTCACCACAACCACTACCACCACTACTACCCTCACCACAAACACAATCACTATCACCCCCACCACAACCACTACCACCACTACTACCCTCACCACAAACACAATCACTATCACCCTCACCACAACCACTACCACCACTACTACCCTCACCACAACCACTATCACCACTACTACCCTCACCACAAACACAACCACTACCACCCTCACCACAACCACCACCACCTTCACCACAACCACTACCACCACTACTACCCCCACCACAAACACAACCACTACCACCCTCACCACAACCACTACCACCACTACTACCCTCACCACAAACACAACCACCACCACCTTCACCACAACCACTACCACCACTACTACCCTCACCACAAACACAACCACTACCACCCTCACCACAACCACTACCACCACTACTACCCTCACCACAAACACAACCACTATCATCCTCACCACAACCACTACTACCCTCACCACAAACACAACCACTATCATCCTCACCACAACCACTACCACCCTCACCACAACACTACTACCCTCACCACAACCACCACCACTTCACCACAACCACTACCACCACTACTACCCTCACCACAAGCACAACCACTACCACCCTCACCACAACTACTGCCGCCACTACTACCCTCACCACAAGTACAACCACTACCACCCTCACCACAACCACTACCACCACTACTACCCTCACCACAAACACAACCACTACCACCCTCACCACAACTACTGCCGCCACTACTACCCTCACCACAAGTACAACCACTACCACCCTCACCCCAACCACTACCATCACTACTACCCTCACCACAAATACAACCACTACCACCCTCACCACAACTACTGCCGCCACTACTACCCTCACCCCCAAGCACAACCACTACCACCCTCACCACAACCACTACCATCACTACTACCCTCACCACAAATACAACCACTACCACCCTCACCACAACCACTACCACCACTACCACCTTCACCACAACCACTACCACCACTACCACCACTACGACCACTACCATCACTACCACCACTACCACCACTACCACCTTCACCACAACCACTACCACCACTACCACCTTCACCACAACCACTACCACCACTACCACCTTCACCACAACCACTACCACCACTACCACCACTACCATCACTACCACCACTACCACCACTACCACCACTACCACCACTACCATCACTACCACCACTACCACCACTACCACCACTACCATCACTACCACCACTACCACCACTACCACCACTACCACCACTACCACCACTACCACTACCACCACTACCACCACTACCACCACTACCACCACTACCATCACTACCACCACTACCACCACTACCACCACTACCACCACTACCACCATCACTACCACCACTACCACCACTACCATCACTACCACCACTACCATCACTACCACCACTACCACCACTACCACCATCACATCAACACCTGCCAGCACAGTTTTTACACTCCGCTGAAAGTGTTTACAGCAGGTTGATGCGACGAGCACCTGTGCCTCACAGCTGTCCCCTGACTGATGCCTCTGAGGGGCTCTTGATCCAGGGCATTAGGCATACCCTCCTCTTCCTCGGATCATAGCTCATTAGCTCCCATTCCCAGGTGCTGTATGACCACGGAAGATTAAATATTGTACTGATGTATACACAATGTACATACCTATTATACAAATTTTGTAAACATGTGTATAAACATGTGTATAAACATGTGTATACACCACAGTTTCTTAAGATAACAAATGTTTCTAGATATTGATAACAGGAAACTTATAATTACTGTTATCTTCGTGAAAAGGAAAAAGATAACAGAATGTGAAATTATGTATATGTACACATACACACATACACACACGTGTGTGTATGTGTGTAAAACAATCACGGGGAGAATTGAATGATAGCTCAAGGCCTTTCGTGTTGCAATCAACACATCATCAGAAGCTTGCAATGTTGAAAAGAAGAAGAGGTCCAAGTAAATACGTTCAGAGGGAACGCCCAGCAAGAACGCTCCCTCTGATCGTATTTACCTAGAGCTATCGTTCAACTACCCCCCCCCCATGGCTGTTTTGCATCTTGTATCCGTGATTACCTCACGTCACCTCCCCAGGGTGCTCCCCAGGGTGCTCCCCAGGGTGCTCCCCAGGGTGCTCCCCAGGGTGCTCCCCAGGGTGCTCCTCAGGGTGCTCCCCAGGGTGCTCCCCAGGGTGCTCCCCAGGGCGCTCCCCAGGGTGCTCCCCAGGGTGCTCCTCAGGGTGCTCCCCAGGGCGCTCCCCAGGGCGCTCCCCAGGGTGCTCCCCAGGGTGCTCCCCAGGGTGCTCCCCAGGGCGCTCCCCAGGGCGCTCCCCAGGGTGCTTACCAACACGCAACTAACCTTAGAGGTTTACCTACCTGGAGTCTACCTGGAGGGTGTTCCGGGTGTCAACGCCCCCGCGGCCCGGTCCACCACCAATTCTCCCGGTAGATAAGGGCTTGATCAACGAGGCTGTTACTGCTGGCCGCTCATAGTTCAACGTACGAACCACAACCCGGCTGATCCGGCACCGACTTTAGGTATATTCAGTGTGAGTATATTCACTGTCAGTATATTCACTGAGTATATTCACTGTGAGTGTATTCACTGCTTATTTTCCATCGTTGGTAGTGGCGTTATAACGCTCTATACGCAGTGAAACACGACTCTAAAAGCTCGAAACGTGCCAGGCAGAGTTCATCATGTGCTGTGTAATGGATTGATTAGAGAAGGTTTATAGTTGCTCCAGTATCATGGATCAAGAACACCAGCATAAAAGCAGCCTCTTCAGTGGTTTTTACTAAACTTATCCGAGTTGTGACTAACAACTGCACTCTTTTTTTTTTGTCTTTTATTGATTACTTTTTTGATTGTTGTTGAAAGTAAAAATAGACGAAAAAAAATCAGAGAAACATGGATGAAAAATTGGAGTCGGTGATGGTTTGGTCCAGTGTGGACAATGGTGGGCAGAATGTGTTCTTTTTTCTGACATTTATTTACTAACAGCGTTATTATAACTGGTATGTGGGTGTGTGTTCGCTCATATGTGGTTGCAGGGGCCGAGTCATAGCTCTTGGCCCCTTTCTAACGTTTATTTAGATGTGGTTCGGAGTAATACTTTGCTACCTTCTGCCATTGTTGAACTGGTTGTTGTTTTAGTATTGACACTGTTGGGTATCCTGGGTCTTGATCAGGGACAAGATAGGCCCACTCAAAAGTTCCTCGGGTCAGCTCACTGACAGTGATAAGGAAATGTGTAGAATTTTTAACACATACTTCCTCTCAGTTTTTACACAGGAGAATACCAGCAATATTCCAGAAATGATAAATTATGTAGAACAGGACGATAATAAACTGTGCACGATTAGGGTCACAAGTGACATGGTCCTTAGGCAAATAGATAAATTAAAACCTAACAAATCCCCAGGCCCTGATGAACTGTATGCAAGGGTTCTAAAGGAATGTAAAGAGGAGCTTAGCACACCTTTGGCTAATATTTTCGACATATCACTACAAACTGGCATGGTGCCAGATAAGTGGAAAATGGCAAATGTGATACCTATTTTCAAAACAGGTGACAGGTCCTTAGCTTCGAACTATAGACCAATAAGCCTAACCTCCATAGTGGGAAAATTTATGGAATCAATAATTGCCGAGGCAGTTCGAAGCCACCTTGAAAAGCATAAATTAATCAACGAATCTCAGCATGGTTTTACAAAGGGGCGTTCCTGCCTTACGAATTTATTAACTTTTTTCACTAAGGTATTTGAGGAGGTGGATCATGGTAATGAATATGATATTGTGTATATGGACTTCAGTAAGGCTTTTGACAGGGTCCCACATCAGAGACTATTGAGGAAAATTAAGGCACATGGAATAGGAGGAGATTTTTTTTCCTGGATAGAGGCATGGTTGACAAATAGGCAGCAGAGAGTTTGTATAAATGGGGAGAAATCAAAGTGGGG
The DNA here is from genome assembly GCF_026875155.1 of Cherax quadricarinatus. NCBI lineage: Eukaryota > Metazoa > Arthropoda > Malacostraca > Decapoda > Parastacidae > Cherax > Cherax quadricarinatus. The sequence continues at coordinate 92,235,319 of NC_069405.1, read as the reverse complement.
AAGCGTCACAAGCGGTGTTCCACAGGGGTCAGTGTTGGGCCCCCTGCTGTTCACAATCTACATAAACGACATAGATGAGGGCATAAAGAGCGACATCAGCAAGTTTGCCGATGACACCAAAATAGGCCGTCGAATTCATTCTGACGAGGACATTAGAGCACTCCAGGAAGATTTGAATAGACTGATGCAGTGGTCGGAGAAGTGGCAGATGCAGTTTGATATAGACAAATGCAAAGTTCTAAATGTTGGACAGGACAATAACCATGCCACATATAAACTAAATAATGTAGATCTTAATATTACGGATTGCGAAAAAAGATTTAGGAGTTCTGGTTAGCAGTAATCTGAAACCAAGACAACAGTGCATAAGTGTTCGCAATAAAGCTAATAGAATACTTGGCTTCATATCAAGAAGCATAAATAATAGGAGTCCTCAGGTTGTTCTTCAACTCTATACATCCTTGGTTAGGCCTCATTTAGATTATGCTGCACAGTTTTGGTCACCGTATTACAGAATGGATATAAATTCTCTGGAAAATGTACAAAGGAGGATGACAAAGTTGATCCCATGTATCAGAAACCTTCCCTATGAGGATAGACTAAGGGCCCTGAATCTGCACTTTCTAGAAAGACGTAGAATTAGGGGGGATATGATTGAGGTGTATAAATGGAAGACAGGAATAAATAAAGGGGATGTAAATAGTGTGCTGAAAATATCTAGCCTAGACAGGACTCGCAGCAATGGTTTTAAGTTTGAAAAATTCAGATTCAGGAAGGATATAGGAAAGTACTGGTTTGGTAATAGAGTTGTGGATGAGTGGAACAAACTCCCAAGTATAGTTATAGAGGCCAGAACGTTGTGTAGCTTTAAAAATAGGTTGGATAAATACATGAGTGGATGTGGGCGGGTGTGAGTTGGACCTGATAGCTTGTGCTACCAGGTCGGTTGCCGTGTTCCTCCCTTAAGTCAATGTGACCTGACCTGACTAGGTTGGGTGCATTGGCTTAAGCCGGTAGGAGACTTGGACCTGCCTTGCATGGGCCAGTAGGCCTTCTGCAGTGTTCCTTAGTTCTTATGTTCTTCTTATGTTCTTGATAGGTTCATCACAAGCTTACATCAACATTTGGTTGATTTTCTCGCTAATAAGGCGAGAAGATCTTGCTAGTTGATCAGACCCTGATCACCAGAAGGCCTGGTCGCAGACCGGGACGCGGGGGCGTTGATCCCGGAAACTCTCTACAGGTATACTCCAGGTATTGGTTTAGAAAGACACGTATTTATTACCAAGGTTTATACCAACTCCAGGTATTGCCTAGGAAGCAAGAAGGAGGATCACTTTCACTGCTGCTTCATATTCTTGTGTTATCCTGTGTTCTGATGTCTCCGTCAACGTCTCCGGGTGTTCCTGTTACTGTCTTTGTCTTACTTCTTCAGTCCTGAGTCCCCAATAGTGTCCATCGTATTGCTGTCCTGGGGGGAGGGACTAATTATCTCATCTTTTGTATATAGTTCTACTGTCTTTTAATTATATCCTTCAATTTGTACTAATTAACGTGTAGGGTGGTAGAGCACACGGTGTTGTATCTCTGAGATAATATCCTAACATAAAAAGCATCCCTTATCAATCACCATCCCCAAACACCCCATATCACTCTCCATTCCCTAACCCCAGCCTGTCTCCCTCCATACCAGAAACCCTCAGCGTATGACACTGGTTAACCTTTGATCAGGTGTAAAGAGCGTGTTGACACACACACGCAATTACTTCTGACACTCATATTTATGTCTGAAAATCTCCATTATTGTTATTACAGCGTTGCTGTGTTTGTACGGGATCACATAAATACGCAAACTTTCCAATCTCAAAAACATTTATTTTTTACTTTTGACTCTGAAATGTGTAACATTTATAGACTTGTATAAAAAAATGTATATCCCGGATTTTATTGCTAGGGATATGTTGATATGGTACACTGGGAGTAATAACATACAACCTCACATGTTCTACGTACCTATGGACTTTATGCATGTACGACTTATGTCACTCATCTCTGATGAAATAAAACGTTGTTATTATTATTATTTATTATTATTATTATTATTATTATTATTATTATTATTATTATTATTATATTTTATTATTAAATTTTTATTATTTATTAATTCTTTTTA
>NC_069405.1:92214648-92232646 GCF_026875155.1 Cherax quadricarinatus | reverse complement strand
TGGGGGGCTCTTGATCCGGGGCTTAGGCATACCCCCCTTTTTCCTGGGATTAGCTCATTGCTCCCATTCCCGGTCTGTTACAGGAAATTTAAATATTGTACTGATGTATCACAATGTACTTAATTTTTTAAACAAATTTTTAAAATGTGTAAAAACATGTGTATAAACGTGTTTTAAACAAAACCAAAAACAGTTTTAAAAAACAAATGTTTTAGTATTGATAACAAAAAAATTAAAATTTACTGTTTATTTCGTAAAAAGGAAAAGATAACAGAATGGAAATTATGTTATTAAACAAAAACCACATAAACAACGTGTTTTTGTATGAAAAAATTTCACCCGGGAAATTAAATGATGAAAAGGCCTTTCGTGGAAAAAACCTCCGGACTTTCAATTTTTAAAAGGGGCCAATTAAAAAATACGTTCAGGGGCCCCAGGCCCTCCCCGTGTATTTCCTGGTTCGTTCCTTTTAATTCCCCCCCCCCCCCCAGGCTTTTTTGTTTTGTTCCTTTTCCCCAGTCACCCCCCCGGGGTGCTCCCCGGGTGCCCCCCAGGGTGCTCCCGGGGGCCCCCCAGGGGTCCCGGGGCGCTCCCCGGTAGGTTTTCTACCGGGAGCTACCGGGAGGGTTTTCGGGTGTCAAAGCCCCGGGGCCCCCCGGTCCACCCCTTCCCCCCCCGTAGTAAGGGGCCCCTGATAAACGAGGCTGTTTATGCTGGCCGCCAAGTTAAACGTACAACCAAAAAACCCGGCTGACGGCCCCGCTTTAGGTATATTCAGTGGGGAAAATTTTTTATATTCACTGTGTATTTCAGGGGAATATCACTGTGATGATTCATGCTTTTTTTTCCTCGTTGGTAGTGGCGTTATAACGTTTTAAAACGCGTAAAAACACGACTCAAAAAGCTCGAAACGTGCCGGGCAGATTATATGTGCTGTGGAATGGATTGATAGAGAAGGTTTTAGTTGTCCATTAGGGATCAAGAACCCAGAAAAAAGCAGCCTTTCAGTGGTTTTTAAAAATTATCCGAGTTTTGACTAACACTGCACTCTTTTTTTTTTTGTTTTTTATTGATTACTTTTTTTGATTGTTGTTGAAAGTAAAAATAGACGAAAAAAAAATCAGAGAAAACATGGATGAAAAATTGGAGTCGGTGATGGTTTGGTCCAGTGTGGACAATGGTGGGCAGAATGTGTTTTTTTTCTGACATTTATTTACTAACAGCGTTATATAACTGGTATGTGGGTGTGTGTTCGCTCATATGTGGTTGCAGGGGCCGAGTCATAGCTCTTGGCCCCTTTCTGACGTTTATTTAGATGTGGTTCGGAGTATATTTGCTACCTTCTGCCATTGTTGAACTGGTTGTTGTTTTAGTATTGACACTGTTGGGTATCCTGGGTCTTGATCAGGGACAAGATAGGCCCACTCAAAAGTTCCTCGGGTCAGCTCACTGACAGTGATAAGGAAATGTGTAGAATTTTTAACACATACTTCCTCTCAGTTTTTACACAGGAGAATACCAGCAATATTCCAGAAATGATAAATTATGTAGAACAGGACGATAATAAACTGTGCACGATTAGGGTCAAAAGTGACATGGTCCTTAGGCAAATAGATAAATTAAAACCTAACAAATCCCCAGGCCCTAATGAACTGTATGCAAGGGTTCTAAAGGAATGTAAAGAGGAGCTTAGCAAACCTTTCGCTAATATTTTCGACATATCACTACAAACTGGCATGGTGCCAGATAAGTGGAAAATGGCAAATGTGATACCTATTTTCAAAACAGGTGACAGGTCCTTAGCTTCGAACTATAGACCAATAAGCCTAACCTCCATAGTGGGAAAATTTATGGAATCAATAATTGAAGAGGCAGTTCGAAGCCACCTTGAAAAGCATAAATTAATCAACGAATCTCAGCATGGTTTTACAAAGGGGCGTTCCTGCCTTACGAATTTATTAACTTTTTTCACTAAGGTATTTGAGGAGGTGGATCATGGTAATGAATATGATATTGTGTATATGGACTTCAGTAAGGCTTTTGACAGGGTCCCACATCAGAGACTATTGAGGGAAAATTAAGGCACATGGAATAGGAGGAGATTTTTTTTCCTGGATAGAGGCATGGTTGACAAATAGGCAGCAGAGAGTTTGTATAAATGGGGAGAAATCAAAGTGGGGAAGCGTCACAAGCGGTGTTCCACAGGGGTCAGTGTGGGCCCCTGCTGTTCACAATCTACATAAACGACATAGATGAGGGCATAAAGAGCGACATCAGCAAGTTTGCCGATGACACCAAAATAGGCCGTCGAATTCATTCTGACGAGGACATTAGAGCACTCCAGGAAGATTTGAATAGACTGATGCAGTGGTCGGAGAAGTGGCAGATGCAGTTTGATATAGACAAATGCAAAGTTCTAAATGTTGGACAGGACAATAACCATGCCACATATAAACTAAATAATGTAGATCTTAATATTACGGATTGCGAAAAAGATTTAGGAGTTCTGGTTAGCAGTAATCTGAAACCAAGACAACAGTGCATAAGTGTTCGCAATAAAGCTAATAGAATACTTGGCTTCATATCAAGAAGCATAAATAATAGGAGTCCTCAGGTTGTTCTTCAACTCTATACATCCTTGGTTAGGCCTCATTTAGATTATGCTGCACAGTTTTGGTCACCGTTTTACAGAATGGATTTAAATTCCTGGAAAATGTACAAAGGGGGATGCCCAAAAGTTGATCCCATGTTCAAAAAAACCTTCCCTATGAGGATAGCGGGGGCCCCCTAAAACTGCACTTTCTAGAAAGACAGAATTAGGGGGGATATGATTGGGGTTGAAAAAAGGGGAAGACGGGAAAAATTAAAAAAGGGGGGTTTGTAAAAAAAGTGTGCTGAAAAAACCCAAGCCTGGGAACAGGACTGCAGCAATGGTTTTAAGTTTGAAAAATTAAGATTTCAGGAAGGATATAGGAAATTTAAACGGGTTTTGGGTTTAATAGAGTTGTGGATGAGTGGAAAAAACTCCCAAGTATAGTTATAGGGCCCGAACGTTGTGTAGTTTTTAAAAATTTGGTTTGGATAAATACATGAGGGGAATGGGGGCGGGTGTGGTTGGACCGGGATAGCTTGTGCTACCGGGGTCGGTTGCCGTGTTCCTCCCCTTAAGTCAATGGGGACCTGACCTGACTGGGTTTGGGGTGCAAAATTTGGCCTTTTAAACCCGGTTTGGAAAAAAATTGGACCTCCTTGCATGGGCCAGTAGGGGCCCTTTTGCAGTGTTTCCCTTTTTCTTTTTGTTCTTCTTATGTTTTTGATAGGTTTTACACAAGCTTTCATCAACTTTTGGTTTATTTTCCCCGCTAAAAAGGGGAGAAATTTGCTAGTTGATCAGACCCCGAACACCAAAGGCCCCGGTCGCAGACCGGGACCCGGGGGGGGTTGATCCCGGAAAACTCCCAAGGTATACTCCAGGGAAATTTGGGTTTTGAAAAAAACGTATTTATTACCAAGGGTTTTTACCAAATCCAGGGATTCCTTTGGAAGCAAGAAAAGGGGGATCAAATTTTTACTGCTGCTTTTTATATTCTTGTTTTTTATCCTGTGTTCTTATGTCCCCCGTCAACGTCCCCCGGGGGGTTCCGTTACTGGGCTTTGTCTTACTTTTTTTCAGTCCCAGTCCCCAAAAAATGTCCCCTCGTATTGCTTTTCCTGGGGGGGGGGGACTAATTTTCCATCTTTTGTAATATTTCCTTTCTGTCTTTTAAAATTTTATCCCCTTTAATTTTTACTTTAAAATTTAAAGTGTAGGGGGGGTAGAGCCCCGGTGGGGTTTTATCTCCGAGATAATATTTCCCAACCCTAAAAAGCTCCCTTATCAATCACCATCCCCAAACAAACCCCCTAAACACTCTTTCCCTTCCCTAACCCCAGCCTGTCTCCCCCCCCATACCAGGAAAACCCTTTAGGGGTATGGGCCAAATGGTTAAAAATTTGTCAGGGGTAAAAAGCGTGTTGACACAAAACACGCAATTAATTTGACACCATAAATTTTTTTCTGAAAATTTTTCCATTATTTTTTTATTACAAACTTGTGGTTTGTACGGGAAACACATTAAAAACGCAAAAATTTCCCAATCTCAAAACCCTTTATTTTTTTTTCTTTTGGGCTTGAAATGTGTTTAAAATTTATAGAATTGGTTTTAAAAAAAAAGTATATCCCCGGGTTTTTTTGCTAGGGGTATGTTGATAAAGGTTTCACTGGGAGTAATTTAAAATACCAAACCCCACATGTTCTACGTACCTATACCTTTATGCAAAGTACGACCCTTTTGTCCCCTCATCTCTGAGAAAAAAACGTTTTTTTAATTTTTATTATTATTTTTTATTATTATTATTAATTTTATTATTATTATTTTATTTTTATTATTATTATTATTATTAATTTTTTTAATATAATTATTATTAATTTTATTATTATTTTATTTTTTTTTATTTTTTTTTATTTTTATTATTATTTTTTATAATTTTTATTTTTTAAAATATTTGATTTTTTAATTTTTTTTATTATTATTATTATTATTTTTTATTATTATTTTTTTAAATTATTATTATTTTTTCTAGGAAAAGTTTTTGTTTTTTTTTGTTGTGTTTTTTTTTACCTTTTTTCAATTGTTTGCAGGGGCGAGTTCTTAAATTCCCCCCCCGGTTTGAGGGGCCCCACATGTGCTTTATCAAAGTTTTTTAAATTTTTTTTGGTTCCTTCCCTACGATTTTGGGGTTTTGTTTTTTGGTTTTTTTGTTTTGTTTTGTTGTGTGTGGGGGTGTGTTGTGTGTGTGTGTGTGTTGTGTGGGTCTTGGGAAGGATTCTCCCCCATTAGTGAAAAAATTGATTCCTCTAAATTTTTTCCACCCCCATTTAATTGGAGAGGAAAGGGGTTAAAAATACACACGAGTGAAAGAGGAAAAATCTGTAAAATTACCCTTTCCGCGTCATTTCGCCCCACACGGGGGTTTATCAGGTCATTATGAAAAAAAAAAGATAAAGTGCATTTTGTGGGCGAAACCGTCTTTTTCCGTACCCTTTTTGCTCATGATTACAACGAAGAGAAGACAATTAAGTCACCATCAGAGACAGTGAAAAACACACGATAACAGTGAAATACTCATGGTACACGTTTTACCCATGAGGGGGGGCCCCTTTCATGTTTTGGGAAAAAATGGCCTCAGGGGTGACCCCCCCAAGACTCTCATGGGGGGAAAAAACAGAGAGGGAAGAGAGAGAGAGAGAGAGGAGAAGGAGGAGGGGGGGCCAGGCCCCTCTAACAACTGTAATATAGGTAAGAGAAAGTGTTGGGAAGCACCCGGCCCATCCGGTACTAACCCCCCAGTTTAGGTGGGTATTTTTTAAACGGGAAAAATTGGGGCCCCCTTTCTGACCTTATAAAAGGAAACCAAAAACACTTGCTTTTAGGTGGAAACTCCACCTTTAAAACCCTTTGTTTTCCTGACCTCCGCTTAAAGGGGCTTTCCCCTTTTCCTTTCCCCTTTTCCTCTTTTCCCTTCTTCTCTCTTTTCTCTCTCTCTCCTCCTCTTTCTCTCTCTTTTTCTCTCTCTCTCTCTCGGGCCCTTTTTTTTACTGAAAAATTTTGCATCAAAAAAATTAACTTAAAAACATCCCCGGCCGTTTTCGTGCCGAGAAATAAAAAAAGATCAAATACATGAAAAACAAACCTAACTTTTCAACCTCGCCGGGTCGCAGGACGGGGGCGGGGGGGGGAAAGGGGAAAGATTTAAAAAAAGTCGCCGATTTATCCCCCAAAGCGCTGGTCAGGGACCGAAAAACCCGGATGAGGGGGGCGGGACAGGGGGTGGTGGGGACATGACATAGGGGCCCACGGGTAGTGTGACTTTCACGGGGTTCCTCACTCCCCAAACATAATGCTCAGCACCGCACGGAAAATCGCATCGGCTTCCAGGGGCCCGCCCTAAAACTTAAAATTATTTGGGTCCTTTTTTTTAAGGGAGGAGAGAGAGAGAGAGAGAAGAAGGGGAGGGGGAGAGAAAAGAGAGAGAGAGAGAGAGAGAGAGAGGAGAGAGAAAAAGAGAGGGAGAGGGGGGGAAGGGGGGGGGGGGGGGGGGAAAAAGGCCCGGGGGAAAGGGGGTGGCGCTGGTGGGGGCTATCAATGAGGCTTTATCCCTCTTATTAAAAATCACCGGGATGTCAGTTCAAAAAAAAGGGGATACCAGATTACACCACAGTAACAGCCTAGTTGATAACCCTGACCCGGAGGCCGGGTCATGGAGGGGGCCGCGGGGCGTTGACCCCCGGAAAAAACCTCCAGCGTATACCAAATCACCACCAGGGGAACCAAATTAAAAGGGTTCCCAAAATTACTAGAGGATACCTATTAACTAGAGGATACCAATCCAAAAACCCACCCAGGGGATCCAGTTTTCACTAACATCCCAATTACACTAGAGGATCCAATTACACCAGGGGTACCATATCACACCAGATCTGGGGTTGGTGTGGCTGGGGGACTGCCGGGAAGTAACGTACAAATGCAGATCGACGCACCGGTGTTTTAGGGGTCGAGTCTTCGATACAGCAGAGGGGTAAAAAATAGGGGGGGGCGGTGACCCCCCAGAGCAGTGGGGGAGGCGTACAGTGAGCCCTTGTCTAGCTTTGCATACGAAATATACAGGTCTTTAATATTTTAAGAGAGCAACAAAGTGTTACTGGCCGTCATAAAGGGTACAGTATGTAGATTTAACCGATAACGCAGTCAATCAAACAACAAATGATTATTATTTATTTTTTTTTACCTTTTTCACTGTGCCCCTCATTTGTTTTTTAACGCAAACGTACAGGTACGCCACAAGAAATCATATAAAATATCGTATTTTTTTTCATTGAAAAGTGAACTCAGGGTTTTATTTTTAAACGATTAAAGTTTTTACTAATAGGGTTTTTAACGAGTTCAATTTTTTCTTATGGCGGCAATTTTGAAACTCCATTAACAAACCCAATATACGCTTAAATTTTATTTTTTGCTCGTCTGTGGAGGGAGAGTCTTAAAAAAAATCCAGGGTGTGTAGGGACAGGCCATCCGGACCGATGAGAAAAGAAACCCAGCTTAAAAATCAGGAAGTTGTAGGGTCGGGGAATTGTGGGGCGGGGAACTTGGGGGGCGGGGAACTTGTAGGGTCAGAACTTGGGGGGGTCGGGGAACTTGGGGGTCAGGGAATTTGGGCGGGTCAGGAAAATTGGGGGTCTTCAAATCAGGGAACTTGGGGGGTCTTAAATTCAAGGAATTTGGGGGGGTCTAAAAACAGGGGAACGGGGGGGGGGGTTTTTAAATTAAAGGGAATTGTTAGAGACTTAAAATAGAAAAGGGGGTGAGGAATCTAGGGAAAGTAAAATTTTCCAAGACTCACCGCCATGGGGTCAAACCCAAACCCCTTCTGTGAGTTATTTGCAACCCTCTTACTACGATTTCGGACTTTAAATCCAGGTTTGCTGGAAGGAAAAAAAAAATGCAAGCGTCGTGGCTACTGAAATTTAATGGGAAAGCGGATAAAATCGTCTCCCCCTTTTGGATGAAGTCACCCAGCTCTACTGACCCTTTTAAAACCTCATTGTGAACACCACCGGTGAGAAGACTGACTTAGAAAACAAACTAGAAAATTTTTTGTTCACAAGTAAAATACCATACAGAGTAGTGTAGCAGAGCATGCTGGTGTTCCACAAAGTTAACACCATACACAGAGTGAGAAAGCACTGCTGGTTTTTCCCACAATGAACTACCATACAGAGTAGTAGCAGAGCACTGCTGGGGTTCCCAAAATGTAACTACCCAAAAGATAGTGAGCGAGCACTGCTGGGGGTTCCCACCAATGTAACAACCTCAAAGTAGTTAGAAGACACGCTGGGTTTTTCCCCAAGTAAAACCCTCAAATAGGTAGCAGAGCACTGTGGGGGTTCCCCCAAGTAACTACCATACAGATATGTAGCAGAGCACGCTGGGGTTCCCCCAATGGAACACCATACAGATAGTGTCAGAGCACTGCGGGTTCCCCCAAGAAATACCATACAGAGTAGTGTACACAGCCTGCGGTGTTCCCACAATTAACTACATACAAGAGTGAGCAGAGCAGCTGGTGTTTTCCCCAATTAACTACCTACACGTAGTGTAGAAGAGACCTGGTGTTCCCACAATGTAACACCATACAGAGGGAGTGTAGCAAGCACTGGGTGGTTTCCCACAATGAACTACCTACAGGTGTGTACAAAACACTGCTGGGTTCCCCCAATGTAACAACCATACACATATGAGAAGACACTGCGGTGTTCCCCCAAGTAACTACCATACGAATGAGCAAACATGCTGGGGTTCCCCCAATTAACACCAACAGAGTAGTGTAGCAGAGCACTGCTGGGTCCCACAATGTAATACCAACAGAGTAGGTACAGAGCCCGCTGGTTTCCCCCAATGTAACTACCATACAGAGTAGTGACACAGCACTGCTGGTGATCCCACAATGCTACCAACAGAGTATGTAGCACAGCACTGCTGTGTTCCCACCGGTAACACCATACAGAGTAGTGTAGCAAGCACTGGGGTTCCCCAAGTAACTACCATACAAGTATGTAGCAGAGCCCCTGTGGGGTTCCGCAAATTTAAACCATACAGAGTATGTAGCCACACGCTGGGGTTTCCCACAATGAACTACCTACAGTAGTGTAGCACACACGCTGGTGTTCCCACAATGTAACACCATACATAGAGTGTAGAAGGCACTGCTGGTGCCCCACAATGTACTACCCAGAGTAGTTAGCGAGCACTCGTGTTCCCACAATTAACACCATACAGAGAGTGTAGCCCAACACTGCTGGGTTCCCACAATTAACACCAACATAAAGGGGTAGAAACACTGCTGGTGTTTCCCCAATGTAACACCATAAAAAGTAGGGTTTTGCAAGCATGCTGGTGTTTTTCCCACAAGTAACACCATCAAGTATTTTAGCAAGCACTGCTGGTGTTCCACAAGAACTACCATAAGAGTAGTGTACAGAGCATGCTGGTGTTCCCAAAAATGTAACTACCAACAGGTAGGTTAGAGAGCACTGCTGGTGTTCCCACAATGTAACTACCATACAGAGTAGTGTAGCAGAGCACTTTTGGGGGTTCCCCAATGAACTACCAACAGAGTAGTTACAAGCACTGCGGTGTTCCCACAGGAACTACCTCACATAGTGTACAGAGCACTGCTTTTCCCACAAGTAACACCATACAGATTTTGAAGACAGCATGCTGGGGTTCCACAATGTAAATACCAACAGATAGTTAGCAGACCTGCGGGGCCCCACAATGAAAAATACCATACACATATGTAAAAAGACCTGCTGGGCCCACAAAGTAACTAAACCAACAGATAGTGTGCAGAGCACTGCGGTGTTCCCACAAGAACTACCATACGATAGTGAGCAGAGCCTGCTGGGGTTCCCCCAAGAAACCATACACAGTAGTGTGAAAGCACTGCGGTGTTCCCTCAATGAATACCAAACAGAGTAGTGAGCGAGCATGCTGGTTTCCCACAATGTAACAAACCCTCAAGTATGTAAGAAGCATGCTGGGTTCCCCAATGAACACCAAACACAATGTAAAAACACTGCGGGTTTTCCCAAAAAATTTTAACTACCAACAGAGAGGTAGCAGAGCCTGCTGGTTCCCCCAATTAACACCCAAAAGAGAGTGACAGAGCATGGGTGTTCCCCCAAAAACTACCATACACATATGTAGCAGAGCACGTGGTGTTTCCCCGAAGTAAAAACCCCTACAGGTAGTTAGCAAGCACGTGGTTTTCCCCAATGTAACTACCATACAGATAGTGGCAGAGACTGCTGGTGTTCCACAATGTAAACTCCAACACGTAGTGTAGAAAGCATGCTGGGTTCCCCAATGTAACTACCCAAAAAGTATGAGCAGCACTGTGGTGTTCCCAAATGAATACCAACAGAGTAGTGTAGCGAGCACTGCTGGTGTCCCACAATGTAACACCATACACGTGTTACAACACTGCGGTGTTCCCACAATGAAACCCAACGAGTAGGTAAACAAGCACCTTTGGGGTTCCCCCAAGTAACACCATACAGAGTGTGTAGAGAGCACTGTGGGGTTCCCAGAATGTAACACCCTACAGAGTGGAGCAAAGCATGCTGGTGTTCCCCCAAAGTAACTACCCCTAAAGAAACTCCCTATAAAAATGTAAACAACCACTAGGGTGTATTATTTAATATAACCCGGAAGGCTAAACTGTAGGGGGCTTACAACTCCAGGAAGCTGGTAGTAACCAAATTTAACCGGGCTTTGGGCGAAGAGCCTCCAAGGTGTGCCCCATAATTCCCCGGTATGATGCATGGGCACACCGTAATATTTAAATTTTAAGTCATAAATTTTAAACTCTGAGTACCCCTCAAAGCAATTTTTTCTTTACGGATGCAGTTGCCTACCGGGAGAACGAACTGGCAGCAAAAAACTGGCAGCAACGAACGGAGCAACAAATCGGCAGCAAGAAAACTGCAGCAACAAAACTGGGGCAACGAATCTGGCAGCAACAAATCTGGCAGCAACAAATCCGGCAGCAGTGAATCCGGAAGCAACGAATCCGGCAGTAGCGAATCCAGCAGCAACAAATCTGGCAGCAACGAATCCGGCAGCAACAAATCCGGCAGCAACGAATCCGGAACCATCGAATCCGGCAGCAGCGAATCCGGCAGCAACAAATCTGGCAGCAACGAATCCGGCAGCAACAAATCCGGCAGCAACCTATCCAGCAGGAATGCATCTGGAGCAACGTATCCGGCAGCAACGTATCCGGCAGCAACGTATCCGGCAGCAACGTATCCGGCAGCAACGTATCCGGCAGCAACGTATCCGGCAGCAACGTATCCGGCAGCAACGTATCCGGCAGCAACGTATCCAACGGTCGTAAGTGCGCATTAATGGTGTGTGTAGTGCCTGATGTTGGTGTGAATTGCTCCTCCTGGTACCCCTCCTGGCACTCCTGGAACCCCTCCTGGCACTCCTGGAACCCATCCTGGCACTCCTAGAACCTCTCCTGGCACCCTTCCTGGCACCTCTCAACTCAACCTTTTACCTCTGGAGAAACCTTGGATGCAGCTTCTCCATACAGTAGTGAAGGCTCGATCCTGCGTCTCATATATATATATATAATATAATATATATATATATAATATATATATAATATATATATATATATATATATATATATATATATATATATATATATATATATTTGATATATATAGTCACGAAAGCGCTTGGAATTTCTCTATTCTTTCAGAGTGGTTGTTTTGCATATATATATATATATATATATATATATATATATATATATATATATATATATATATATATATATATATATATATATATATATATATATATATATATATATATATATATATATATATATATATATTAAGACTCAACAGGACTTATTGTGAATACTCTGGGAAGATTCCAGTGAAGCGAGAAGACATTTCAGTGCACCGTTTCAAGGTAAATTGTGGAAGTGTTGTGCAGTTTGTGAATGTTGGTGAGTGGTGGTATTGAGGAAGACGGCCAGTGGAGGGGTGGGGGCGTATAAGGCCTACACTGTGTATGAGTACCGGCCAAGATTATCGTACATACAGACCTCGAAAAGCTCTTATAAAAACATCTATATCCAGCACCATGCACCATGCTTCCAGTTAACTTGGAAATGATTGTGTCGATGCATGGACTATTTAGAGGCATATGTTATGGAAAAACAATGTGAAATTAATGTTAACGAGGGAGTGACCAGTCAGTGCATCCACCCCCACATAAGTCTGACTTTTTTGGGTTATGTCTGACTTTTTTGGGTTATGTCTGACTTTTTTTTGGGTTATCCTAGGTTCTCTACACATATGCTGCTATGTATGATAATTATATGTAACTGTATTTGTGTATACCTGAATAAACTTACTTACTTACACGTCACGGGGGTGGGTGGAAGAGGTGGGATGTGTAACTAGATGGTGAGTGAACACATTGGTTCAGCAGTGTCCATACCCACATTGTTCATAAGTAAGTAAGTAAGTAAGTAAGTAAGTTTATTCAGGTATACACAAATACAGTTACATAGAATTATCATACATAGCAGCATATGTGTAGAGAACCTAGGATAACCCAAAAAAGTCAGACAGAGTGACTGTACATGGGAAACAAATAAAGTTATGTGTATTGTAAGACAGTGTGAACAATATATAGTGTGCAAGTCCATGTGTATTGTACTCCCCGGGATAACCCCACTCAACAACCTGCACCTCCCCCACCTAATTCCCAGGGGAAGTTTTCCCCTTCCCCTCCCAGCCCCTCAAACTCCACCAGGCCACCACGGTCAAGTTCACTACCTTCCACGCACCATACCCACCCAGCATGTCATATTCCACTCCTATTGTCTAGTCTAGCAGATGGATGCGAACCAGGAGGAAGCAAGCAGCCAGGGAAATGGCACGGCTGGCAATACTAGGAGAGGCAAGTGTCGGTCATGCTTACAGCTTCGTTGTCTCAACTCTAATGGTTTCCTCCGCAAACACGGTAGTTGCCCTGGTTCAGGATGTCCTCCTGTGGAAAGTGATGATCCAGAGCCACCTCAGGCACCTGAACCCACTCCAACAGATTTCATCTCATCAGACAATCTCTTGGAAGCAATTAAAGCAACAGGTACGAGGACACTCTCACATATTCCCAAAGCTAGCCCGTCCACACGCAGCTAGGAAACTTACAGACCTGAAACAAGTAAATGATGGTTCCACTATCTTAAATGCTCCACCAACCATCAAGGCATGGCACAACTTGCTACTTTTTGGAATGTCTGCTTAGCTGTGCCGGAAAGAAGGGGAAAGAGGCTAGCCTCAATGATAATTAAATCCTTAAGAGATTTTCCTAGAGTTGATAACCTCATTCGCCTTCCCGTCAACACAAAAAAGGGAGAGGCAGAACCCCCACTCACTCTACTGACAGTGAAAAAGTCAGAGTCCAAGTGAGCAAGAAAATTGAAGAGGGCAACATAGTGGGGGCAATCAGAATTATTACCAGTGAAGATACAGTTGCTCCCAGGGATGCTGACACGGCTGAAGCACTTAGAGGAAAGCACCCTGCCAGGGAAACCAGTGGCACCAACAGTTCCAACACCTCTGTCCCCACTATGGAACCATTGATTGTGGAAGACTCAGACATTTACAAAGCAATAATGTCGTTCCCATCTGGCTCTCTGGGGGTTACACTGGAATAAGGCCACATCATTTAAAGGAAATGGTTAATCCAGTTATTGGGGAAATTGCAGAGACACTGCTTTCAGAGATCACAAGGTTCGTCAAACAATTCCTTGGCTGGTCTGATTCCTGATGAAAATAGACCTTTCTTTTTTGGTGCAACACTTTGTGCACTTAAAAAGAGGATGGAGGAATTCGGCCAATTGCAGTAGGCAACACACGTTACGCCGCCTCGTATCCAAAGCTGCTGTCCGAAGTATTCGTGCACAGGCAGCCATGATGCTTCAACCAAACAGCTTGGCTTTGGGGTCTCTCAAGGAAGTGAAGCAGCGGTTCATGCAACAAGGGCGTATATCAACAACCTGCCTGAGGACAATGCAGTGGTAAAATTAGATTTCAAGAATGCGTTCAATCTCCTGAAAAGAGACGTGGTATTAGCAGCAGTACAAGAACATTTCCCTGGTCCTCTCCCTTTTGTTTTCAGCTGGGTATAGCAAGGAATCAATGCTTTTCTTTGGAGAGCATGAAATCACATCATCGGAGGGTGTCCAACAAGGAGATCCTTTTGCACCATTTCTCTTCTGTATATCAGTTAGGGAAATCACAGTCAGACTGACCAGCGAGCTAAACATCTGGTTCCTAGATGATGGCACACTAGCAGGTACAAAGGAGTCCCTCATACATGACCTTACACAGGTAATGACACGGGGACAGGAAATGGGTCTCGTCCTGAATCCATCCAAATGTGAAATCATCTCAGTCAGTCAACAAGTGATAAATGAGGTGAGATCAAAACTACCAGGAACAGCAGTCATTGCCCCCACAAATAGTGTCTTGCTAGGAGCACCTCTGGGAAGCAATGCCATTGACACAATTCTCAGGAAGAAATTGGAAGAGTTAAGGAGAATGGAACAACGAATAGGCAATCTGGACACCCACGATGCCTTGGTACCTTGTACCTTGTACCTTGTATGTAAAACGCAGCTGCTTCACAAAAGTGAAATTTGAGACGGGTTCAGGAGCTAGAGCCCGATCCATAAAACACTTTAATTACAGAAATAAAACCCAAGCTACCTGCGTTCATGGAGGTATTCCGGGGTCATCGCTCCCGCGCCCCCTCGATCAGACCATGCAGGAACAATTCGCAACTAACCACAATATCGTTGCAAGAACTCACAACTAAGATACAGTAGAATCTAGTGAGGAGCTAGTATATTTAGGCGAGTGTATGCGCACCATGTATGAGTGTACACACGTGTTTGTGTGTGTGTGTACTCACATATTTGTACTCACCTATTGTACTCACCTATTTGTACCCACCTATTTTGTGGTTGCAGGGGTCGATTCATTGCTCCTGGCCCCGCCTCTTCACTGACTGCTACTGGGTCCTCTCTCTCCCTGCTCCATGAGCCTTATCAAACCTCATCTTAAAAATTGTATGGTTCCTGCCTCCCCTACGTTTACTTTTTAGGCTCTTCCCCTGCCCGACAAAATCTTGACTGAGAAAAAACTTCCTAACATCCTTTGATATCTGGTCTTCAAATTCCAACTGTGACCCCAAGTTTGTGTGTCCCCCTCTCTGGAACTCCTGTCTTTCTTACCTTGTTATTCCCCACGTATTTTTATTGTGTTTTTTGTTCCCCAACCCCCCTGTCCTCCGTGTCGTAGGCCCATTTTCCTTAACCTTTCTTGTAGGACTTTCCCTTAGCTCTGGGATAGTTTGTTGTAAACTTTTCTTTTCTTAATTTTCTTGCGTGCTTTTACCCGGGTGGATTGGTGTGTGTGTGTGTGTGTGTGGGGTGGTGTGTGTATGTGTTGTGTGTGTGTGTGTGTGTTGTGTGGTGTGTGTGTTGTGTGTGTGGTGTGTGTGTGTGTGTGTGTGTGGCACTTACCCAAATTTTGGTTGAGGGGTCGATTCATAGCTCCCGGCCCCACTTTCAATGGTTGCTATGGTCCCTTCTCTTGCTCCCTGACCTTCATCCACCTCTTTTTAAGCTTGTATGGATTCTCTCTCCCCTGATCACTCTCCAGACTTTCCCTTTCCCGACAACTTAGACTGAAGAAATACTTCCTAACCCTGTGGTATCTGCTCTTCAATTCCAATTGTGACCCCCTTTTTGTGGTCCCATCTCTGGAACTCCTGTCCCTATCCCCTTGTTGTTTCCCCTCGTATTTCATATGTCGTTACCAGTTCCTCCTATCCCCCCCTGTCCTCATTGTGTCAGGTCGATGTGTGTTGGGTACTCACCTATTTTTACTCACTATTTGGGTTTTCAGGGGTCGAGTCCGCTCCCGGCCCCCCCTCTTCGCTGATTGTTTAGGTCTTCTCTCTCCTGCCCCCTGAGCTTATCATCCTCGCCTTAAAAATTTTTTGGTTCCCGCCTCCATACGGACTTTCTGGCTATTCCCGTCTTGCTACTCTATGATGAAAAAATACTTTATAACATCCCTTTGATTCATTGAGCTTCAAAATTCCATTGGACCCCTTTGTCTGGTCCCTTCTCTGGAACATCCCGTTTTGTCCCCCTTTTCTATTCCCCGCAGTATTTTATGTGTCGTTAATGTTCCCCCCCACCCTCCTGTCCCCAGTGTCTCAGGCCGTTTCCCTAACCTTTTTTGTAGGACAAACCCCGTAGCTTGGGATAGTTTGTTGCAAACCTTTGCACTTTCACTAATTTCTTGACGTGCTTGGACTAGGTGTGGATTCCAAACTGGTGCTGCATACTCCAGTATGGGCCTGATGTAGATGGTATACAGAGTCTTAAACGAATCCTTACTGAGGTATCTGAACGCTATCCGTAGGTTTTCCAAGCGCCCGTATGCTGCAGCATTTATCTGATCGATGTGGGCCTCAGGAGATAGCTCGGTGTTATACTCACCCCCAGATCTTTTTCCTTGAGTGAGGTTTGCAGTCTTTGGCCATCTAAACTATATTGTGCCTGCGGTCTTCTTTGCCCTTCCCCAATCTTCATGACTTTGCATTTGGCAGGGTTAAATTCAAGGAGCCAGTTGCTGGACCAGGCTTGTAGCCTGTCCAGGTCTCTTTGTAGTCCTGCCTGATCCTCATCCGATTTGATTCTTCTCATTAACTTCTCATCATCTGCAAACAAGGACACTTCTGAGTCTATCCCTTCCGTTATGTCGTTCACATATACCAAGAACAGCACAGGTCCTAGGACTGACCCCTGTGGAACCCCGCTTGTCACAGGCGCCCACTCTGACACCTCGTCGCGTACCAAGACTCGTTGTTGCCTCCCTGTCAGGTATTCTCTGATCCATTGCAGTGCCTTTCCTGTTATGTGCGCCTGATCCTCTAGCTTTTGCAGTAACCTCTTGTGAGGAACTGTGTCCGAAGGCCTCTTGCAGTCCAAAATATGCAGTCGATCCCCCCTCTCTCTCTTGTCTACTTCTGTCACCTTGTTCATAAAATCTAGTAGTTTGTGACACAGATTTTCCTTCCCTGAACCTTTGCTAGTGTCAATTATACACTTGTTTCTTTCCAGTGCCCCACCACTCTCCTCCTGAGATCTGTAGTGTGTGTGTGTGTGTTTGTGTTTGTGTGTGGTGTGTGTGTGTGGTGTGTGTGTGTGTGTGTGTGTGTGTGTTGTGTGTGTGTGTGTTTGTGTGTGTGTGTTGTGTGTGTGTGTGTGTTGTGTGTGTGTGTGTGTGTGTGTGTGTGTGTGTGTGTGTGTGTGTTTGGTGTGTGTATTTGCTCTGTATACACCATGAAGATGGAGGGGGGCTACGCAAATTAATTTTCAAGACACATTCTTGCCCTCCCTCAGCCCAGCCTCAAAATGCTGACTAATTTTTCTCCTTCAGCAGCACGATGGTGTTTACCTAGCAGCCAGAGACGACTGAGGGAGAGGGGAGATAACCAGTGAGGTGGGGAGAGGAAGGAAAGACGGGGAGAAAGAGGGTAGATAAAGGGAGAGATGGAGAGAGAGGGAGAGAGAGGAGAGGAGAGAGAGGGAGAGAGAGAGAGAGAGAGAGAGAGAGGAGAGAGAGAGAGAGAGAGAGAGAGAGAGAGAGAGAGGGAGAGAGAGAGAGAGAGAGGAGAGAGAGGAAGAGAGAGAGGAGGAGAGAGAGAGAGAGAGAGAGAGAGAGAGAGAGAGAGAGAGAGAGAGAGAGAGAGAGAGAGTATGCTCCACTTTCTGGTTTGCCTGCTCCCCCCCCCTTTCATCTGACGACAGAGCTTGACAGAGAGAGAATAGAGCAAGGCGTCTCATCCTCACCTGAGACCCATCTGGATAGATCTGTCATTTCAGCAGAGCCTTCAACACAGGAGGGATGGGGTGGCCTTACTGTTATGTACAAGGCCAATATTG
Source organism: Cherax quadricarinatus (assembly GCF_026875155.1). Taxonomy (NCBI): domain Eukaryota; kingdom Metazoa; phylum Arthropoda; class Malacostraca; order Decapoda; family Parastacidae; genus Cherax; species Cherax quadricarinatus. The sequence goes on along the minus strand of NC_069405.1, from coordinate 92,214,991 downwards.
TCAAGTACCACACTTGGTCCACTTCGGAGCAGCGTGAAGCAAATTTTATACCACAAGCCGGCAGAAAGCAGCAACTTCACTCTGGCTGTAACCTCTCCAAAATCACTTCATCGAGATCATTTCCCCCAGGATGAACTCGAGCCTGGAACACATTCGTACAGCATTATGATGTCAACGAGATAAAGTCAGTTGATCAAAGAAAATGATGGCCACAGATGGCCAACTTACCCGTTCCCCATTATAGTTTCATAATAAAAACTTGTATGTTATACAATAAAAATGCCCTTTTAATAACTGTGTAGGGAACAGCCTTAGCTTGTCAAAATTTAAACCCTTAATGTCT
>NC_069405.1:92199867-92214148 GCF_026875155.1 Cherax quadricarinatus | reverse complement strand
GAGAAAAATCAACCGACGAACTGGGACAGAGAGATAGGGGGACATATAACATTTACAAATACTGAGAGAATTTGACAAGGTGGACAAAGACAATTTTCCAAGACTGGCCAGCAACAGGGGGACACATTTGGGGAACTGAAGACACAGATAATCAAAGGGATGTTAGGAAGTATTTCTTCAGCCACAGAGTAGTCAGGAAGTGGAATAGTTTGGGAAGCGATGTAGGGGAGGCAGGATCCATACATAGCTTTAAGCAGGGGTACATAAAGCTCATGGTTCAGGGAGAGTGCCTTAGTAGCGACCAGTGAAGAGGCGGGGCCAGGAGCTTGGACTCGACCCCTGCAACCTCAACTAGGTGAGTACAACTAGGTGATTAACACACACGCACGCACAAACTGGAAAAATTTCTCCAGGAGGGGAGTGTCAGTCCCCTTCAGCCCCTTTCAGCCCTGAGAGACGACCCTCTCTGAAAGGGCAATTGCATCTTGCATGTTTCCGCATCAACCCTTTAATTGTAACAGCCGCCCAGCGTGTGCATAGTCATGTTTTTCCCTTGCAAGAGGCCACTGTTGCAACCTGTGTGAGTTAACGAGAGTAATTAATCTCTGTACCATAGCAGGAAAGGTACAGAAAAGCTCCTACCTTGGGTTTATTCACATTGGGGGACAATAATGAGATATGTTTCACTGTGATTGGAAATATCAAGAAATCAAGGCAACCTGCATTGCTTCCTGTGGCAGTTTGGCAAGGAAGGAAATTATCTGAAATCAGCGTCTGCGGGCCGCACAAGAGGCGGAAGGTGCCGGGGGTCGATTGCAATAAACCACAGTACAAGGAGCGTGTTAAGGGAGCCCATAACAGTTAGCACCTGAACTTCTTTATATTTAGTTTGATTTCTTTCATTTTTTTTTTTTTTTTGTACGCAAAGAAGCACCTTTCCATTTAATTGACCAAGTTTAAATAAGATAGCTCAAAAAACAACTGAGAATTTTTTTACTAATAATCATACATATTAAACCATACCAAGGGTGAGGTTTGATCCAGCGGTCAGAGATCTCAAAACCCCCGACCGTCCCCGTTAAAAAACTGGCCCAAGCTGGGCCCAATAAGATTCGCCCAAATGGGTATATTTTTAAAACCAAGAAGGTTAGCAAAAGGCACCACTGTGCCCAAAAAAATGCAATTTTTACAGACGAATCCCCCAGCTAGCGTGGCCTTGTTTTAACCTAGCTAAACCCCCCCAAAAAAGGGCCTTTAAACCCATAAACTCACAAAACGTAAGGGAAAACGATTGCAAAAAAAACCATCCCAAACCGGGGGGGGTTTTTATCCCGCTGTCAAGAGCCTAAAAACTCCAAACCGTCGTGTTAAAACCACTGGCCCAGCTACCACAAAAGATTCGCCCCAACTAGGTACATTTCAACAATGCAACGACCTTTTTTTGCTGGGCTGCTTAAATAAGCAAAACTTTGCAGCCAAAATTTTCAACAAAAACCCTAAATAAATGGGTTGTCGTTGGAGATACAACCCCCTTTAAGCCTCCATGGCAGGGAAAGGTTTTTTAATGAAAGAATGATCAGATCATGAAAAAGGTTGTTTTGGGGAAACTTTTCCATCGTCAAAATCGACTTGAAAAATTTTGGGGGGGGCGGGCGTATCTGAAATAGAAATTGAGTAAACAACAACCTCAAATTTAAGTTACCGAGTCTAACAATTTAAAAGGGTTTTAAAGTCTATCCTTTTGCTCCATGGAAAGAAGGCTCGAACGTTTTTCCTAAAAGTAATAAAAAGAAATCATAAGATCCTTTTTTTACTTTAAAAACCTGACAACTCAGCATAAATTCAAGCACCTTAAAAAAGGGTAATTGAATGTTGTGGAAATTTGGTGAGAAGTTTAAACTCCCCCTCATTCAGAAAGATTTTCCTAGGGAAGGGTTTGTTCCTAAAAATTTATAACCCTTTAAAGAACCGGGTGACATAGTGATTATTGAAAATTTAAAATTGGCCCCAATCCCCATAGGGAATTTTTTCAGGACATTTGATTTTTTGAGAAAAGGGTTGCAGTGAAAAATTGGGGGCCCTTGAAAAATTATTGTTTGTTAGAATTACACAGAAAATTGAAAAAAATGAAGGAACCCTCAGAACTCCACAGACTAAAGTTTTTTTCAGAAAAGACAATCAGCAGTGGGGGGCCCGAGTGAGAAAATAAAATTTAATATTAAGGGGATGAATAATTCACCTGCACGAACCTCCACCCCCCCCAGTGTGGAAAAATTTAAATTTTCCGGGAGAGGGGTATTGGCCCTCTTCATTCCTTTTCAGCTTTGAGAGGAAACCCCTTTCTCAAAAAAGGGCAAGGGCCCCTTTGCTTGTTTCCACTCAACATTTTTAATTGGAACATTTTTACCCACCATGTGTCATATCATCAACCAAGGGGAGTTAACCTGCATTGTTTTTCCCTGGCATTTTGGTAAGGAAGAGAAAAATTTGCTAAAATCACATTTGGGGCCGAGCCAAAAAGGGGAGGGCCCCCGGGGCAGATTGCAAAAAACCCCACGGATGAGGATGTTTAAAATTTAACTGCCCTTTATCAAAGGAACTTAACAGTGGTCCTCGACTTTTCAGATTTGGTAGAATATTTTGACATTCCCACGAAGAAAAATTTTGGGTGGAATGAAAGTTTATCAGTGAGTGTTGCCAAATTTTCCCCAATTGAGGGGAAGGGACGGGAAAATTCTGGGACATTTCGCTTCTATCAAGTCCCTACATCTGTCGAACATGGTTTTCCAACACTAAGCCACCTCCAACTAAAAAGGGTAGGTTTCATTTTCACTTTTTCAACGGGGAAAACTGCATTTCAATGATACCTTTTTTCCCGGAAACCGCCCTATGACGGCGTGAGGGGGGGGCCTTTTGAGCCCAAACACATGTCATCAGCACCCCCTTTTTTCTGAAAATAGCTGAAAAAACAAAACCTTTTGCATAATTGTACTTAAAACCTTTCCCTTGTAAACTACAGCCCAAGAAGGGGGAAGAACAACTCAAGACACGTCTTTGGAGAAAAGCTGGTGAAGGTGAGAGCTTCTTTTAAATTTAAATTTTTGGTTTAGCTTACTCCATTCCCTAAAACACACACACACACACACCCCGGGTGAAGAGGCAGGGCAAGAGCAAGACCCCCCCCAAAACAACCACAACCGGTTTATTTACAACTAGGTGAGTCCACACACACACACAAGGGAGATGAGGGAAAAAGTGACAACAATATCAAAAAAGCTGAGGAGAGGTTTTTTACCTGAGAGGAAAATCAGAAACAACAAAAAAAACCAGATGAGCTCTTGGTTCCCCAAAAAAGGGGTAAAAAGGGCCCAAAAACAAAATGGCTAGAAAATTTAAAAGAAGTGTAAAAGGCAAAGACCCAGGAGAATAAGAAAGCAGTCAAAGACCCAAAAAATTTAATATGCACAAGTAAGAAGGGAGGCCCAAACCCGAAAATTACAAAAATCAAATAGCAGCGAAAGCCAAATCTGATCCAATGCATTGTACATCCATTCAGGGGGAAAACAACAGTAAAGGGGAACGGGATAATCGGGTTTTGATTAAGAAAGAGAGGAGCCCACACAAAACGACCGCGAAGAAATTGAAGAGCTCAACACAAGATTCAAAGAAGGGGTTCACAGGGGAGACAGAAGGGTTTCCCAAAAAGACGGGGAGGTGGGGAACACCATGAAGTTTTGGGACACAATAAATACAACCAAGGAAAAAATTAAGAGGCTGCTAAGCGAGCTAGATCCTCAAAAGCGATGGGGCAGGATAAAAATCTCTCCATAGGTACTGAAGGGGGAGCCGAGGCACTTGTGAACCACAAACAACAATCTTCTAGCCCCAATTTTATAAAGTAGGAGACAGACACGAAGCATTAACCTCAGCCCAAACCCCCACTAACGGTATAGTGGAAAAAGTCTGGAGAAAAAATTATCACTAGTGGTAGAGCCCCTAGAAAGGAACAACCCTATCAAATGACAGCCAGCATGGTTTCGGGAGGGAAAACCCCGGGTGTAAACAAACCTTTACGGGAGTTCTATAACAGAGTGACAGCAGAAAAGACAAAGAGGGGTGGGTAAATTGCATTTTTGGGCCCGGGCAAAAAGGGTTTTGACAGGGTTTTCCCAAAAAGGGAAATTTAGTGCAAAAGCTGGGGGATCAGCGGGGAAATAACAGGGAAGGCACTGAAATTTGGATCAGGGAATACCTTCGGGAAAGACAACACGAAAATGTATGCAAAGGGTGTCAGAAGGGGCGCTTGTGACGAAAAAGGGTTCCAAAAGTGTTCAGTCCTGGGCCCCGGTTTGTTTGTGGTTTTTTGGGTGAATGACATGAAGGAAGCAATAGACTCAGAGGGGGGGCCCTTTTTGCAGATGATATGAATTTTAGTTTGAGAAAAATTCAATCGAACGAGGACCAGGCAGAACTCAAAGGGATTTGGACATGCTGCGGGGTTCCTGCTAAGTGCGGGTTTCCAAACTGGTGCGCTTCTCCAAAAAGGCCTAACATACAGTGTACGGGGTCCTGAATGATTTCCTTTTTTTTTTGAGTTTGTCGGAAGCTGTTTTTGGGTTTGCTGGGGGCCCAATCTGCATAAAGTTTTTTTGGAAAATGTCCCTCAGAAGATTGCCCGGTGTTATCCCAAACCCAAAGGGGACCTTTTTCCCATTGAGTGATTTTTTTAGCCTCCCCCCCCAAGGCAATACCCATTCCGCAGTCTTTCTTTCCCCTTTTCCCCAGTCTTTTTTAAACTTTGCACTTAGTGGGTTGAATTTCTAGGAGCCATTTTGTTTGGACCAGGCCGCACCCTCCCCCGATCCTTTGTATTTCTACCTGGCCCCCTTTTTTCAATTGAATTCTTCTCGTCAACTCCACATCACTGAAAAACGGGGACATTTCTAAACATTTTTCCTTCCGTCATGTCGTTCAAAAAAAACCCCAAAAACCCGAAACCGACCCTAAACTGCCCCCCCTGTGGAACCCCGCTATCACGGGGCCCTTTCTGACACCTTTTCTCATACCATTATTCGCTGTTGTTTTCCCTTACATTTTCCCTGATCCTTTGAAAGGCCCTTTCCCCCTGTTACCCCTTTACCTGTTCCTCCAGTTTTTTCCCAAAAAAAAAAAAAAATTTTCTCCCTGTGTAAGGAAACTGTCAAACGTCTTCTTGCAGTCCAAAAAAAATGAATCTACCCTCCCCTCTTTTTCTTTTCATACTGCGTCACTCTTTTCATAGAAAAAATAAAACTAAAAGCAAAAGGGGGTATAAAAAAAAAAAAACAAAAAACCCATCACCAACCAGGGGGGGAACCCAAAAGGGAAGGGAAAAAGGAGATATGTTACACTCAGAGATACTATCAAAAACAAACCCAGGAGTCCCAAAAAGTGGTAAAAATTTAAAAAATTACAGAGTTTTAAATCAGACCATAGAGAGACCCGGCTAGGGGAGGCTAAAGGGGAAAATTTAATGAAGAAAGTTTGACAGGGGGGGGGAAAAGGAGGGAAAATATCAAAAATGAGATATAAAGGAAACATCATCCAGCTGACAAATTTTCAAAAAAAGGGGGTTCTCATGGAGAAAAGAGTCCATAAAACGGGAATTTTCAATGGGAAAGGGGTGTAAAAAAGGATCCTGCAGAAAAACGCACAACAAAAATTGGCTTATAAAATTCCCACAGGTGAAACCTCGACGATTCCCTTTTTTGATTTCTCGCCCGGGCAGGTCATACCCGCTCTCCATTTTACTCTGTCTCCCTACGTCCCCTTGGGGGAAAAAACCTTTCCCACGTTGTCATCACGTTGACTTAAAACGATGAGCTACCAAATCATGTAAAGATCAAACCAAGAAAGGGTACCTTGGTATCAACGAAGATTCTTTTGCAACTGTTTTTCGGGGAGCACGGGAAGAAAAATTTTCCCAACACCATATTGCCCCACTGAAAAAAGCATTAAATTTTTTTTGGTGTAAACATGATGCGGAAGCAGAGAAGCTCTCACTACAAAAGCCCTTTCAAAACGTTACAACTAAAGGGGGTTTTGTTACCCATCCCTGCCCCCCGGGAAAGGGAAATCAGTTTTCCCCTTAAAAAAACCCTTGGACAAGATTCTGACTCTAAAAACACCTGCTGAACTCAAGTAAACCATCGGGGACGCAAAATATTTGGGTTTAACGTTGACAGCTTTAAAAAAACCCCAAAGTGCAAGCCCCATGATCGGGGCACCTTCACTGACTAACAGGGCTCCCCACTGAAACTGAACGAAGGTTTTGCGGTCTACTACTACTACATAAAGCCCTCCCTTTACATTAACAGGAGATATCACTACACCCAAAACTTTGCTGGAACTGTTTTTCATACCATCAAACCACCAAGCATGTCCATTTAAAAGCCCAAAATTTCTGCACTACTTTTGGGGTTTGGTGGGGACACGCCTTCAGTTCCCTGCACTGCTGTTTTGCCCCCACAAAACCCACGTCCCTTTAAAACTGAAAGATAATGATCACCATACACTGGCCAAAATGTCCCCCCAAAAAAGGAATATTATAAAAAAAACACAAGATGCAGCAAAGAAAAAACCTACTAAAAACACCCCAAACATATAAAGAAATTTGCAAAAATACAAGAAACCCACTACAAAATCACTTAAACCCCTTCTAACCGGGCCCCCTCCACCCCCCACCACAACCATCACTCCCCCCAAAAGTGACGTAACGAAGTTTCCCAAAAAACGTTTTACTAAAACCCCTTCTATGAAAAAACATGGCTTACCGGGATAAATTTAATTTCCTACCATCAATGATTTTATTTGAAATTAAATAACACCCCCTTCTTTTTACATTTCCAGCATCCCCCACCTTCTGAAAAAAATTCTCAAATTCCCAAAAACTTAATCCCCAAACTTTTCCCTGAAAATTTCCCCATCAACCCCACCAACTAGTACGCCCAGCCCCAAAAACCCAAACCAATGAGAAGCCCCCAAACCGCCACCACCTCTCACTAAACCCAAACCCAAAACAGAAGCCTTCCCCACCAGAAACATCTTCAATTCGTCTACGAATTTTTGGAAAAAAAAGTAAAAACCCCCTTTCCTCTCCCCACCACCACCCCCTTTCTCTCCTTACTCACGTCGATTACCTGAACCCCCAGGGGTTAAACACAAAGGACTCATATTCTACACCAGGGAGGGGGTACCCGCAAGCTGACTCCCTAGAACTCTTTCCAACATCTCCAAACAACACGGTTCATCCCAAAGCGAAAAGCCCAACCCCCCCTACCTAAAACCCAGATACCCCAACCAACCCCAAAACCAAGGGAAATACTACAAACAGTTTCCCCAAAAAGTGATACAACTCTCCCGTAAAAAATTTACCGCACAAATAAACGGTTTTAAACCATAACCAACTCATCCTGTTTGCGGCCTTCTGACCTTTTCCCCCCTCCAAACCGCTCCCTTCCCCTTTCCCCCCAGGGGGGAAGCCAACCCAAGGACATCAGTCAATCCCTCTATCGACGCCCTCCAGTACTTTTGTCCCATTTTCCCGGGGGTTAGTTGGCCTTTTTCCCTTTGTTTCCCCTCCTTTTCCCCTCCCCCCATCCTTTTCCAGTTTTTTTTCCACCTTCCCCATACCTTTTTCCTTTCCCAAATTTTACGACAGATCTCGTCGTCCTGATTCGATTTGATTCGTACCTCGATGCAAAGAATGTGAGAAAAAAGACAGAAACTGAGAGAAATGATACAAAAACTAAAGGGGGCCGGGGTTTTGTACATTTTAGTGTAACCCAGACTCAGGAGGAAGGGCGTGGGGGGTTTTTTTCCAAGATACGGGGAGTAAAAATACATAATTGGTTGTCTTGGGGCATAAAATTTAAGAGGGGGGTTTTGGGGGACCCCCGGGCCCCTCCCTGTCGAACCCCATCCCTAGGGTAACTGAAGAGAGAGGCCTGTAGCTGGCGACTCACAGGGTGAGAAGTCCGGACTTTCAAAAAGTTTAAAAGGGACCCTTACTATAAATAGCGGGGATTATCTAATGTACACACAAATACCCAGAAACCATACTGACAGGAAGAGCAAAGACAACCTCCCTCGAACCACCTGCAAAGACCTCAACCTCAACAAAACCCCGGGTGCAAACCAAGCAAACTAACTCCCAAAAAATCCCTCCATACCCACAACCCCCCCCCCCCCACCATAAAAATTTCCATCTTTACAGCATCCTTCCCCTTTACCTGCCAAGTCGTCCATCCTCCCAACTCCGCAAACCCCCCCGAAAAACCCGTTTTTAAAAAAAGAATCCAAAGGGATTGTTCAAAACACAGAGAGAATTTCAAATAAAGTGAGGGGTGGGACGAAAGATTTATTGGGGCATCCCCCAAAAAACATAGTAAATTTATGGAAATGAAAACTTCCGCAAGGGAAGGGTAACAGATGGATCTTGCCATCTGGGTAACAAATTCCCCCCCGAGGAAAGATAGAGGGCGCACATGGGGAGGATTAGTTTTCACGCTCTTCAAAAAAACCCGTGAAAAATTTAAGGTTTTGAAAGGAATGGAAAAAATGGAAACAAGGGGCTACATATTTGGAATTAAATTTAAAAAAGGGGGCCCAGTGTGGTATTGCAGAGATGAAAAAACCCAAAGAGAAAAAAGAGGCCAAGACAAAAAATGAAGAGGCAATGAGGGCAACTCTGAGGGGGCCAAAAAGGGCCCCTAAAGGGGGGGGCCCAAATTAATAGAAATTTTTGGGGGATTTTAAACACAAGGAAAATTGACAAAAAACATGGGGCCCCCAAGGGGAAAACCCAAAAAAGTTGAGAGCTAAGATAAAGAAGGTGGTTTTGGGAAAAAAACTGCATCAGTTTTCAGGGAAAACACCAAGAAAAGGAAGGTGAAAACCCGGGAAAGGGCCGGGCCTTATATTTTTTCCCGGAATATTTCTGACACTGAGATTACAAAATATGGAAGGTCCCCCGGGAAATATGATCAATTTATCCAAACACAGAATACATTTAAAGTGGGGAGTAAAAACAGCCAAAAAGGGCAGGAGAAGCCAAACTACAAAAAAGAGGACTACACAAGCCCCTGAAATTTTTTCATTGATGAGGTACAGTGGGACTGAGAACTGGTGGGGAAAAACAGTAAAATTTAAAAAGATTAAAATACTTACCCTAAAAACAAAGAGAAAGGGGAGGGGTTTTTACCCAAGGGGACAGAAAAAATGGGGAACCAAAACGACCCAAGGGTTCACCCAAAGGGGTAGAAATACAAAAGGACAGAAATTTAAAAAATAAGAAAACAAAGGAAAACCCAAAAAAAAATGAGGAAACAACTGGGAAAACCTGGAAAAGAATTTCACATGATAAGGGGGGAAGTTTATCGACAAACTAGAATGATATAGCAACAAAAGCCAAATTTAACCCCAAAATTTTTTACAGCCACATCAGGATTTAAAAAAAAACAGCAAGGACCAAAGGGAATTAGGCTAGAAAGGAAAAGGGGGGGAGAACACAATAAACGAAAAGAAAAGTAGGGGAAGACTAAAAAACGAGATTAAGGAAATAATTTTTTATTGGAGATAGACTGGACCTTTCAGTAAAAACCGGGGTAGAAGGGGCACCAACAAGTGCTGGGCATTTCTACTACAACAGAGGAGGGGGTGAAAAGGCCCGCCCAAGGGGAGCTACATCCTCGAAGGTGGGGGGACCGTACATACCTTGAGGCCTGGGGAGGGAGTGAGGCACTATGGTTCCACTAACAACACTATTCCCCCCCCATCAAATTTAAAACCCTGTGTCACTGAAAATTTACAGTATAACAAAGGCATGGAGAAAGCCCTTTTCAGCAAACAACGGGGGAACACCTAAGAAGAAATAGGAATTTTTACACAATAACCACCCAAAGATTTTTAGAGAGGGGGAAAACCGCATACAAATTTACTGGGGGGTTTTAAAAAACAAGGGAATAGAAGGGAAGAAAAGGAGAGACGAGGTGGGAAAAAACTGCATTTTCTTGGGGGCAAGAAAAGGCCCTTTTGAAAACAATTTTTTCATAAAAAATTATGTAAAAAATTTGAGATTTTGCAGGAATAACCGGGAAGGCACTGCAAAAAGTCAGAGAACACTTGAATAAAAGGGAAAAAAGAGGTGATACATGAAAAGGGGGCAGAGTGAGAGCTTGGAAAAGCAGATTCCACGAGGTCATTTCCAAGGGGAAGGGCCCTTTTTTTGGTATATGGGGAAAGACATAAAAAAACATTAAGGAAAAAAAAAGTAAAAACACTGCAAAAAGGGGCCCACTGACCCATGCAGAGGGAGGGCCAGCTCCCCCCCATTAGCCCAATGACCCACCCCAAAACTGGCACCTCCCCCTTTAAGGAAAGGGGCACGGGACCAGACCCCGCAGCACAAAACTAATCAGGGCCCCAAATCACACCCCCCCCACAAACCCCCTCATGTATTTATCTAACCTATTTTTAAAACAAACAACATTTTAAACCTCAATAACGGGCTTTGGGGGTGTGTTCCACTCAACCACAAAACCTTTTTACCAAACCATTGGGTTTACTATATCCTTCCCCGAATCTGAAATTTTTTTTTCCCAAAATTAAAACCCTTTCTGTGAGTCCGTCTTTGCCCGGAAATTTTTTAGCACGGGTATTTACATCCCCTTTTTTTATTCCTTTTTCCAAATTTTTACACCTCGATCATAAACCCCCCTAATTTTTACGCTTTTCGAGAGGTGGGGATTTCCCCTGCCCTCAGTTCCTTTTCCTCATAGGGGAAAAATTTCTGAAACATGGGGTCCCTTTGACATCCCCCCTCTGGTTTCGTTTTTTCCCGAGCATTTATATCCATTCGTAACACGGTTACCAAAACAGCAGCATAGTCCTTTTAAGATTTTAAACCAAAGGGTATATAGAGTTTAAGAGCAAACCCGAGGACTTCTATTTAATTTTTATTTCCCAGATAAGAAGGCAAGAAATTTTTGTTACTTAAAATTTCAAACCCCTAAAACACTTTGTCCCCTTGGGGTTTTTGATTTCCGCTAAACCCAAAATCCAAAAACCTTTTCGCCCAAACATATTTTAAGATCCCACATTAATTTTTTTTATATGTGGCATGGGCATTTTCCCCTCCCAAAAATTTAGAACTTTGGGGATTTGTTATATTAAAAATTTCATCTCCACTTTTTCCCCACCATTGCTCAAAAACCTCTTCAAATCATCCTGGAGAGCTCTAGGCATCATTTTGAAAAAATTGATGGCCTATTTGGGGGTGATCAGCAAAATTTTTTTATGTCCCCTTTTAATCCCCATCATGTTGTTTAAAGGAAATTTTAACAACAAAGGGCCCAAACCCCGCTTGTACCGGCCCCCCTTCCCGATTTTTTCCCCATTATTTGCAAACTCTCCGCTGCCCCATTTGGGCACTTGCCTCTACCCAGAAAAAAAATTTTTCCCCATTCCCTGTGCCTTTTAAATTTTTCCTCAAAGCCCCCTTTTTGTGGAACCTATCGAAAAATTTTAAATGAAGTCCATATACACAATGTCCCAAGCATTTCCATTATTTAAACCCCCTCAAACCCCCTTAGTTTAAAAATGTTAGTAAATTTGTAAAACAGGAAAAGCTCCTTTGGAAAAACCCTGTTGGGGGAGTCATTAATCAATCTGTGCCTATCAAGATGGTACGAATTTCTTCACAAATTATTCCTTAATTTTCCCTTTAAATTTTTCCCCCCCTTGGGGTAAGGTTTTTTTGGTCCCATTTGTTTGAAAACTAAGGGGCCCCGTCAAACCCGCCTTTTAAAAAGGGATTACAATTTTCCTTTTCCACTTTTTCAACCCTATGCCCGTTTGTAGTGATATGTTAAAAAAATTAGCCAAAGGAAGATAAGTTATTTTCTACATTTCCCTTTAAAAATCCCCCTTTCAAACAGAAATCAGAGCGGGGATTTGTTAGGGTTTTTGTTTTTTCTATTTTAAAAAGAGGGCCTGTCAACCCAAAAATAAACTATTCAATCGCGCCTAGTTTTTTATTGTCCTTTTCTACATAACTATTTTTTTCAGGGTATCGCTAGTAATTTTCCCCCGGGGAAAACCCGAGAAGAATTTGGGAATTGAGAATTTCAATATCCCTATCATTTTCAGTGATTTCCCATCAGAATTACTCTTAAGTGGGCCAAAACTTGTCCCTAATCTTTCATATGTATACCTGAAAGAACCCTTTAGGGTTAAATCCCCTTTTAATCCCTTGCGACCTACCCCCCCCCCATAAACCCCTTTTTTCTTTTTTTTTTTCCTTTCTTTTATTATCTCCTTTTAAATTTAATAATTTTATTTTTTTAACACCCCCTTCCCAATTTTTATACGCCTATAAAAACCTCTCGTTTTAAACCCAAAGAGATGTTTTAATCTAAATTTTTTTCATCCCTTTTGGGATCATTTTTTTTCTAAAAAAATTTCCCTCCCCCAGAACAAAATTGTTTTGGGGAGCTAGAAAAAATTTCTCTTTAAAAACGGCCTATTGGCAACCCGAAACACCTAAACCCGGGCCCCGGCAGGACATCCCAAATTTTGCCCACCCAGGAAATTTTTTCAGCCGTGCTAGCACACACTACCCGTTGGGCCGCCACCGAGGGAAAACGGAGGTTTTGGGAGCTTTTTAACTAATTTTTATTCTATCCAAGTTTGGTGTAATAGCATCACAAGCAGTATTTAATACATTTTTTTAACCACAAACGATGGGATTGATCAATAACAAAACTGCAAATAACCAAGGATTCCAACCCCCTGTTGCACTGGCCTGCCTCATGGAACAAAAAAACCACATTTCCTTTAAAAACCCCTGGACCAAACCCCAAACCCCACAAGAATTTCACAGCACACACAGCTAGCGTTTTGCCCCCCTCCGAGGGGTATGGAGGGGGTGGGAGGGCCCTAAAAACATGGTTCGAATCCCCGGGTAGTCAGTGTTTTATTGATTAAACCCCCTTTCGTGGTTACAATAATATATAATATTTCTCGGGGAGGGTAGTAAAAACCAAAAAAGGATGAGAAAAGAAAATTTGCTTAGGGAAACCCCACGCCTCCGTATGCCCTCGGAGGGGGGCGCGCCATTCTTTAGGGGTTTGGGGGGTCCTGTGGGTTTTTTAAACAAATGTGGTTTTCGCTTACATGAGGGAGGCCCTACCAAAATTTGGGAAAGAATCCTTGGGTACGCAGTGTTTGTTTTTTTGATCAGTAACCCCTCGGGTTTGTGGGTTTCAGTAATATAGAAAACTGCTTCGTGAGGCGAGGAAACCCCAAAAAGGATAAATGAAAAATTTCTTAGAACTTTCCCCCACCTCCAAGATGCCCCTAGGGCGGCCCCCAAATGCTAGCTTGTGGGTGGAGCCCCCATTCTTTTAGGGGTTTGGGGGGTCCTGTGGGTTTTAAAACATCATTTGGTTCTCGCTTACCCCTGAACAGGCCAGTACACAAGGGTTTGAATCCTTGGGGTAGTGCAGTGTTGTTATATATATAAAATATATATATATATATTTTAAATTATATATATTAAATATATAATATATAAATATTAAAATATGTGTAAAAAATTATTTTGGGCCAAAACGAGTGGTATTGGGGCAATAACAACCTTTCACAGTACACAAAAAGGGAAAAGAATGAAATGAGCCTAGAATCATCCACCCATCGTTTTTCCTTGGGTAGGGGGAAACCCCATCCAGTTTTTTTTGGATCCTTTACTCCCTTTAAGGGTCCATGGGTTCCCTGGATAAGGGGATCATTTTCATATTTTCCCTTTATTAAAAGTGGGTAGCACAAAGCCCTTGAAATTTTTACTACTCTTTTACAGTGGTTGTTTTGCCCTATTTTAAAATCACCTGTTTTTCTGTGATCTTTTTTAATATATATACATATAAAATATAAAATTTTATATAAAATATTTTATAAATATATAAAAAAAAAATAATAATTTTATATTTTATATATAAAATATAATACCCTATATTAAAAATAATTATAAATATAGTATAAAAGGGGTTTAAATTTTTAGGTAAACATAGGGTTTAAAAAAAAGAGGATAAAAAAGTAAACAAAATAAAGTAGGGGGAAATGAAAAGTAGTTTGTTTATTAAGTTTTTGTTTAAAAAAAGACTGTTTTATAGACTTTAGGATTTCATTTTTTTAATAGGGCCACAGATATAAACAGATCACTTTCGTTGTAGGGTACCTGAGAGTA
>NC_069405.1:92179867-92192367 GCF_026875155.1 Cherax quadricarinatus | reverse complement strand
CCAGGGGCCTTCATACATGATGTCCTCGATGTCAGAACTACTCAAGGTGAATACAAGGTCCAGTTTTTGCTGGTTCATCCTCTCCTCTCTCTCTGGTAGTGTCCCCTAACATGTTGATGCATGAGGTTTTCCAGTACCACATCCATCATCTTGGCTCTCCATGTTTCGGGACCCCCATTGGGCTCCAGGTTTTCCCAGTCAATCTCCTTGCAATTGAAATCCCCGATAACTTTGTAACTTTGCTGCCCCCATGTGTTTCTCTCCTGGCCACCCCAGCTAGTATGTCCCACCATTGCTCTGTTGCTCTCATCGTATTCTTCTCTTGGCCTCCTGCAGTTCTGTGGGGGGGTTGACATTTTCTGCAATTATACCTTATGTCCCTCAGACTGGATTGTTCCTACAAGTATTCCCTTTTGCCCGTGCAATCCATTCCTTCCATTTTCTCGAAACCCCACTGGTTTTTAATGAGCAGTGCAACTCCTCCTCCCCCTCTCCTCCCTCTGTCTTTCCTGAGGATTTGATATCCAGATGGAAAGAAATTTAATCTGTTATTATTCTGGTGAGTTTTGCTTCTGTAAGTGCTATTATGTCTGGGGATGTCTCCTTGATTCTTTCATGCCACTCCTCATACTTATTTGTTATTCCATCTGCATTTGTATACCACACCCTTTAACTTCTTTTCTAAGACTGTGGTCTGGGAGGATATTGGGGTTGGGAAGTGGGAGACCTGATAAGGGAAATTATGGGTGGTTGCTGTAGGGGTGGAGTTTGCAATGCAGTGGGTGGGGGCATTGGATGTGGCATGGGTGTTTTGGTTTAGAGTGTTTGGTTGCACTGGGGTTAACCTGGTTGGGAGGCTTCTATAGGAAGTTGTGAGGGAGGCTGTATTTGATCTTCCTGGGTCTGGGATCTCCTGTCTGTCTTCTCCATCCCCTCTCTTCCTCCTTTCGCCTTTGTACCATCTCTCTCAGTTTCTGTCTTTCTTCTTGTGTTCTGTAGCGGTGGAGATACACCTTCCTGTATTCTGGTATTTCCCTTAATCGTGCTTTCTCCTGCTGGATCCTGTTCCGAGTCGATTTTGCCTTGAAGGTCACTTTCACTGGCCAGGTTCTTTTTTTTACAAACCCCTCTATTCTCCAAAAATTTTCCAGCTGGGTCATGTCATCTTCTCCTATTGCTTTTATGATGCTTTCAATTGCTCTTTTTTCCCCTTGTTTTCTTGCTTCGTATGTTTCCCCTTCAACTTCCTTGAGCCCATACACAAAGACTGACCTCCTCCTTTCATTCTCCCACTGCATATCCTTGTGTATCCCCTTATTCAATTTGATTTCCTCCATTGCAGGTTTTCTTTCTTCAGTTTCACTACGTAATGTACTTGGGCTCAGTGGCCTGTCATTTTGCCTTCTTGTCTTTCCCTGGGCTCTGCTGTGGTCTGTTAGGGCCTCCACATATAGCTTAGCTCTTTCATTTTCTACAGTCTCCTCTGATAGAGGAGTGTGTGTGTGTGTGTGTGTGTGTGTGTGTGTGTGTGTGTGTGTGTGTGTGTGTACTCACCTATTTGTACTCACCTATTTGTGGTTGCAGGGGTCGAGTCCTAGCCCCTGGCCCCGCCTCTTCACCGGTTGCTACTAGGCCCTCTCTCTCCCCGCCCCATGAGCTTTATCAACTCGTCTTAAAACTGTGTATGGTTCCTGCCTCCACTACGTCATTTTCTAGTCTATTCCACTGCCTTACAACTCTATGACTGAAGAAATACTTCCTACTATCTGACTCATTTGTGTCTTCAACTTCCAATTGTGGCCTCTTGTTTCTGTGTCCCCTCCCTGGAACACCTGTCTTTGTCCACCTTGTCTATTCCACACAGTATTTTATATGTCGTTATCATGTCTCCTGCCCCTCCTGTCCTCCAGTGTGGTCAGGCCGATTTCCCTTAATCTTTCTTCATAGGACTTTCCCCCTTAGCTCTGGAACTAACCTTGTCGCAAACCTTTGTACTTTCTCTAGTTTCTTGACGTGCTTTATCAAGTGCGGGTTTCCAAACAGGTGCTGCATACTCCAGTATGGGCCTGACATACACGGTGTACAGTGTCTTGAAGATTCCTACTAAGGTATCGGAATGCTCTTCTCAGGTTTGCCAGGCGCCCCATATGCTGCAGCAGTTATCTGATAGATGTGTGCTTCCGGAGACATGCTGGGTTTGTTATACTCACCCCAAGATCTTTTCCTTGAGTGAGGTTTGCAGTTTTTGGCACCTAGCCTATACTCTGTCTGCGGTTTCTGTCCCCTTTCCCCCTATCTTCATGACTTTGCATTTGGCAGGATTAAATTCGAGAAGCCATTTGTGGACCAGGTGTCCGTCTGCCCAGGTCTCTTTGAAGTCCTGCCTGGTCCTCATCAGATTTAATTTCCTCATTAACTTCACATCATCTGCAAACAGGGACATTCTGAGTCTAACCCTTCCGTCATGTCGTTCCCCATATACCAAAAATAGCACTGGCCCTAGGACCGACCCCTGTGGGACCCCGCTCGTCACAGGTGCCCATGTGATTACATCATTACGTACCATGACTCGTTTGTTGCCTCCCTGTCAGGTATTCTCTGATCCATTGCAGTGCCCTTCCTGTTATATGCGCCTGATGCACTAGCTTTCCCCACAAATCCTTGTGGGGGAACTGTGTCAAAGGCCTTTTTGGGCAGTCCAAGAAGATGCAATCAACCCAACCCCTCTCTCTCTTGTCATACTTCTGTTATTTTATCATAAAACTCCAGAAGGTTTGTGACACAGGTTTGCCTTCCGTGAATCCGTGCTGGTTGGCATTTATACTCCTGTTCCGTTCCAGGTGCTCCACCACTCTCCTCCTGATAATCTTCTCCATAATTTTGCATACTATACACGTCAATGACATAGGTCTATAGTTTAGTGCCTCTTTTCTGTCCCCTTTTTTTAAAAAATGGGAACTACATTTCCCGTCTTCCATACCTCAGGTAGTTGCCCAGTTTCCAGGGATGTGTTGAAGATTGTGGTAAGTGGCACGCACAAATATCTGCTCCCTCTCTAAGGACCCAGGGGGAGATGTTTCTGGTCCCATTGCTTTGAGGTATCGATGCCCCTTAGCAGTTTCTTCACTCCTCCTCATCTGTATGTATGTCGTCCAACACTTGTTGGTGTATTCCTTGCTGGTGTCCCCATCTGGTCTGTCCCCCAGAGCCCTTTCCCTGTCTCTACTGTAAATACTTCCCTAATCTCGTGTTGAGCTCCTCACAAAACCCTTTTTGATCGTTTCTTGTGAGTTCCCCACCTTCTTTCCCTCAGCCTTATCACCTGGTCCTTGACTGTTGTCTTCCTCCTAATGTGGCTATCAGCAGTTTCGGGTCAGATTTGACTTTCGATGCTATGTCGTTTTCATACTGTCGCTGGGCCTCCCTCCTTATCTGTGCATACTCGTTTCTGGCTCTTCTACTAATCTCCTTGTTTTCCTGGGTCCTATGCCTCCTGTCCCTTTTTCCCAATCTCTGTTGCACTTAGTTTTTGCCCCCCTACACCTTCGGGTAAACCAGGGACTCGTTTTGGTCTTCCTATTATTTCCTTTTCCCCTTGGGAACAAAACTTTCCTCTGCCTCCTTGCACTTTGTTCCCACATATTCCATCATCTCGTTTACTGTTTTTCCTACCATTTCTTGTCCCACTGAACCTCCTGCAGAAGTTTCTCATACCTGTGTAGTCCCCCCTTTTTAGTTTGGCCTGGTCCCCTTCAGTTCCTGTTACCTTCTCCACTTGTAACTCTACTATATAGTCAAAACTCAGAACCACATGATCGCTAGCTCCAAGGGGGCCTCTCATAAGTGATGTCCTCAATGTCTAAAACTGCTCAGGGTGAACACAAGATCCAGTCTTGCTGGCTCATCCTCCCCTCTCTTCTGGTTGTGTCCCTGACATGTTGATGCATGAGGTTTTTCAAGTACCACATCCATATCTTGGCTCTCCATGTTCGGGACCCCCATGTGGCTCCGGGTTTTTCCAGTCGATCTCCCTGTGGTTGAAATCGCCCATTACCAGTAACTTTGCTCTGCTCGAGTGAGCTCTTTTTGCCACCTCAGCCAGTGTGTCCACCATCACCCTGTTGTTCTTTTCGTACTCCTCTCTTGGCCTCCTGCAGTTCTGTGGTGGGTTATACATCACTCCAATGACTACTTTATGTTTCCCGGACTGAATTTTACCTACAATGTAGTCTCTTTCTCCAATCATGTCCATGCCTTCCATTTCCTCAAATCCCCATTGGTGTTTTATGAGCAGTGCAACCCTCCTCCCCCTCTACTCCTTTTTATCATTCCTCAGGATCTGATATCTGTTGGGAAGATTGGTGTCTGCTATTGTCTCAGCAAGTTTTGTTTCTGTGACTGCTATATGTCTGGGGTTTTTTTCACTGATTCTTTCATTCCACTCCCCCATGTTTATTCATTATTCCATCCGTTTTTGTGTACCAAACCTTTTAGTTTCTTTTCTATCATTGTGGTCATGCAAAAATATTGGGGTTGGGGGAGCGAGAGCCTTGGTGGGGGCCTATATGGGGCTGTGGTGTAGGTGGGGTTTGTGTTGATGGGGGTGGGGGCAGAATGCCCTAAGGGACAGCTGTTGGGGTGAGGTTTGTGATATGGGGATTGGTGGCAGAGGGAACAGTGAGTGGGTTGTATATAGGTTGCTCAGTTGCGTTGGGAAAGTCGCGGGTGGAGTCTTTTGGTGGGAGATTCTGTGGGGTGTGTTTGCCCTTCCCCCTGTGTCGGGTCCTGCTCATTTTCATTGCTTCTCGTTCCCTCCTTGCGTCTCTGAACCCTCTCTTTCAGTGTAGTCCTTTCTTCTTGTGTTCTGTCGCGGTCAAAGGTATACTCTCTGGTACCCCTCTTTGTCCCTCAGTCTTGCTTTCTCTTGCAGAATCCTGGTTCGAACTGGGTTCTTCCTTGAAAGTTACTCTGACAGGGGGCCCTATCCTTCCCCCTCGCAAACCACCCAATTTTCTGAAAATTTGTCACCTGGGTCATATTGCCCTCCCCTATTGTTTTCATGATGCCTTCAATCATTTTTTTCTCTCCTGTTTTATTTCTTCAAAGTTGGCCCCTTGGCTTCTTGGAGCCGTACACAAAAACTGACCTCGCCCTTTCCTCCTCCCACTGAGTCTCCATCTGCGTCCTCTGAGGCATTTTATTTCCTTCCATTGACATGTTTTTGCCTTCAGTCCCTGTCATATCTGGAAACTTCTATTCTCAGTGGACTGTCTTTCCTGTCCAGCTGTCCCTTGCTACTGCAGTTGGCTTGTTAGAATCTCTGCATAAAAGCATACCTTCATTGTCTTCGGACCTGTCGTTTGATCTTAGTGTGCTCGTCGTCTTTTCCCTGGCCCCACGTGGGTCTGATGGGCTTCATGTACGGCATGTCTCCGTTGTTTCTTCCATCCCCTTGTCTGCGCCCGACTTTGAATTTCCTGACGTCACACCTGAATTGTCATTTGTCTCTCTAATCTGTTTCAGGCTTTGCAGTTTCTCTTCTAAGCACTGTATCCTAGCTTCTGCTACTAAGACCTGTACTTCCCACTTCCTGCACTCTTCAGCTATCCACTCCTCCATTTTCTTACCAAGCTCTACTATCTTCCTTCCCCACTCTTCCTCCCTTTTTTGGAGCTCTAGCTCCCAGTCTTTCCTCCCTAGTTCGTCCACCAGATCTCTGGTTTTCCGTCCTCTAAGGCCACCCATTTTTTTTTTTTAACTTTTTATTACCACAGACAGAAGGCTAGAGGAGGGAGAGGGTGTGGGGGAGAGAGAGAGAGGGGAGAGAGAGGAGAGAGAAAGGGTAGAAAGAGGGAGAGAGAGGAGAGAGTATGGGGGTGAGGGAATTTAAAACCAAGGGGGGGGGAGGGAGAGAATGTGAGGGGGTAGAGAAAGGGTAGAGAGAGGGAGAAAGAGAGGGAGAGGGAGAGGGAGAGAAAAGAGAGAGAGGGAGAAAAGGGGGGAAGAAGGCTATGAGAGAGAAACGCGAGGGAGGGAAAAGGCAGAGGTCTGTGGGGGAGGCGGTCAAATTCCAAGGACAGCTGTGTGTACTCACCTAGGTTGTGGTTTCAGGGGGCGAGACCCAGCTCCTGGCCCCGATGTGTATGTGTGTGCGCGCGTGTGTGTGTGTGTGAGCACGGCAGTTGTTTATATGTCCAGAAATACAATTCACTTCCGTGTATCCGTTTAAAACTAATGAGATACCATTAACACTGAGAATAGTTCTAATAATTATAATACTAGGTGTGTTAACAAGTCATTCTTTCACCAGTTATGTACTACCTTTTACTACATGTGTAGAGGAGGGAGAGGGTGTGGGGGAGAGAGAGAAAGGGTAGAAAGAGGGAGAGAGAGGAGAGAGAAAAAGGGTAAGAAGAGGGAGAGAGAGGAGAGAGTATGGGGGTGAGGATAAGACCAAGGGGGAGAGAGAGAAAAGTGAGGGGGGGAGAAAGGGTAGAGAGAGGGAGAAAGAGAGGGAGAGGGAGGGGGAGAGAAAAGAGAGAGAGAGGGAGAAAGGAGGGAAAAAAGGCTATGAGAGAGAAACGCGAGGGAGGGAAAAGGCAAGAGGTCTGTGGGGGAGGCGGTCAAATTCCAAGGATCAGCTGTGTGTACTCACCTAGTTGTGGTTTCAGGGTTCGAGACCAGCTCCTGGCCCCGAGTGTGTATGTGTGTGCGCGCGTGTGTGTGTGTGTGTGAGCACGTCAGTTGTTTTTATGTCCCAGAAATACAATTCATTCTGTGTAATCCGTAATACTAATGAGATACCATTAACACTGAGAGTAGTTCTAATAATTAAATACTAGCGTGTGTTAACAAGTCATTCTTTCACCAGTTATGTACTACCCTTTTACTACATGTGTAGAGGAGGGAGAGGGTGTGGGGGAGAGAGAGAAAGGGTAGAAAGAGGGAGAGAGGGAGAAGAAAGGGTAGAAAGAGGGGAGAGAGGAGAGAGTATGGGGGTGAGGGATAAGACCAAGGGGGGGAGAGAGAAAGTGAGGGGGAGAGAAAGGGTAGAGAGAGGGAGAAAGAGAGGGAGAGGGAGAGGGAGAGAAAAGAGAGAGAGAGGGAGAAAAGGAGGGGAAAGAGGCTATGAGAGGAGAAACGCGAGGGAGGGGAAAGGTAAGAGGTCTGTGGGGGAGGCGGTCAAATTCCAAGGATCAGCTGTGTGTACTCACCTAGTTGTGGTTTCAGGGGTCGAGACCCAGCTCCTGGCCCCGAGTGTGTATGTGTGTGTGCACGTGTGTGTGTGTGTGAGCACGTCAGTTGTTTATTTTGTGTGTGTGTGTGTGTGTGTGTGTGTGTGTATTTACCTATTTGTACTCACCTATTTGTGGTTGCAGGGGTCGAGTCCTAGCTCCTGGCCCCGCCTCTTCACCGGTTGCTACTAGGCCCTCTCTCTCCCAGCTCCATGAGCTTTATCAAACCTCGTCTTAAAACTGTGTATGGTTCCTGCCTCCACTACGTCATTTTCTAGGCTATTCCACTGCCTTACAACTCTATGACTGAAGAAAAAACTTCCTACTATCTCTCTGACTCTTTGTGTCTTCAACTTCCAATTCTGGCCTCTTGTTTCTGTGTCCCCTCCCTGGAACATCCTGTCTTTGTCCACCTTGTTTTATTCCACAAAAGTATTTTATTTTGTCGTTTATCATGTCTCCCTGACCCTCCTGTCCTCCAGTGTGGTCAGGCCGATTTCCCTTAATCTTTCCTCATAGGACATTCCCTTAGCTCTGGAACTAACCTTGTCGCAACCTTTGTACTTTCTTAGTTTCTTGACGGCTTTATTTAAGTTTCGGGTTCCA
Organism: Cherax quadricarinatus; assembly: GCF_026875155.1. Lineage (NCBI taxonomy): Eukaryota > Metazoa > Arthropoda > Malacostraca > Decapoda > Parastacidae > Cherax > Cherax quadricarinatus. The sequence goes on along the minus strand of NC_069405.1, from coordinate 92,184,526 downwards.
AAAAAGGTGGGTGCATACTCCAGTATGGGCCTGACTACATGGTGTACAGTGTGTGTGTTGTGTGTGTGTATGTGTGTGGGGTGTGGGGTGTGTGTGGTGTGTGTGTGGGGTGTGTGTGTGTGTGTGTGTGTGTGTGTGTGTGTGTGTGTGTGTGTGTGGTGTGTGTGTGTCTGTGTGACTTTTTTTATGTTCTATGATTTTTTTTATTTCATTCCCATTAATTAACTGTTATATACTACACTTGTTTAGGTCTTTTAATCGATACTGAACAAGAAAGAAATTAAAAACTGAATAAAACATAACTAATGAAATTTAATAACTCGTTATAAGTTCAAAATTTAATGCAAAGGTCAGATACAAGTAGATGTATAAGCAAGATGCATAATAAATAGTGGCTAGAATCGCTTCCAAACATCACACAATAAACAGAGGCTGGAGTCCCTTCCCAGAAACAATACCAGCCTGCAGAGACCAAAATATACGCTCTGAGGTCGAACCATTGTACTGGGGTCCGTATGAGATAAATCCTCCCGCTCTGCCACTACTGTGCATTACCCTCTCTCAGTTCCTTTTCCTCCTTACGGAAAATTCATCTCCTTCCATTTCTGCGTTTGTTCCATTATTTCTTACAGTCTTTAAATAAAAACGACAACACTGTTCATTGTTTTGATAGGTCAGTTGAGTAGCACAGATTAAATGAGATGAGTCATAAAATACTTTCCGGTGCTCCATTTTCTCCAAGATAAATTGCCACCCTTGTTCTGACTGCACTAACAAGCAAGGTCCACTGGTCTCCTAGGAGACTGCTCCTCCGTTCTATCAGTGTGACCTAGATTAACAAGGTAATGCTCATTTAATGCTATGTGAAGCCTATCTGTCTCACACTCATAAACACACACACACACACACACACACACACACACACACACACACACACACACACACACCACACACACACACACACACACCACACACACACACACACACACACACACACACACTCACACACACACACACACACGCACGCGCGCGCGCGCACACACACACACACACAGTGGGACAGATAATTGTTAGGAAAGTCAGAAACGAAATGATGGAATACCTGAAGTTTACCTGGAGAGAGTTCCGGGGGTCAACGCCCCTGTGGCCCGGTCTGTGACCAGGCCTCCTGGTGGATCAGAGCCTGATCAACCAGGCTGTTACTGCTGGCTGCACGCAAACCAATGTACGAGCCACAGCCTGGCTCGTCAGGTACCAACTTTAGGTGCTTGTCCATTCCCAGCTTGAAGACTGCCAGGGGTCTATTGATAATCCTCCTTATGTATGCTGGGAGGCAGTTGAACAGTCTCGGGCCCCTGACACTTATTGTATGGTCTCTTAATGTGCTAGTGACACCCCTGCTTTTCATTGGGGGGATGTTGCATCGTCTGCCAAGTCTTTTGCTTTCGTTGTGAGGATTTTCGTGTGCAAGTTTGGTACTAGTCCCTCTAGGATTTTCCAGGTGTATATAATCATGTATCTCTCCCACCTGCGTTCCAGGGCATACAGGTTCAGGAACTTCAAGCGCTCCCAGTAACTGAGGTGTTTTTTCTCCGTTATGCGTGCCGTGAAGGTTGTCTGTACATTTTTTAGGTCAGCAATTTCACCTGCCTTGAAAGGTGCTGTTAGTGTGCAGCAATATTCCAGCCTAGATAGAACAAGTGACCTGAAGAGTGTCATCATGGGCTTGGCATCCCTAGTTTTGAAGGTTCTCATTATCCATCCTGTCATTTTTCTAGCAGCTGCGATTGATACAATGTTATGGACCTTGAAGGTGAGATCCTCCGACATGATCACTCCCAGGTCTTTGACGTTGGTGTTTCGCTCTATTTTGTGGCCAGAATTTGTTTTGTACTCTGAAGATTTAATTTCCTCGTGTTTACCATATCTGAGTAATTGAAATTTCTCATCGTTGAACTTCATATTGTTTTCTGCAGCCCACTGAAAGATTTGGTTGATGTCTGCCTGGAGCCTTGCAGTGTCTTCAATGGAAGACACTGTCATGCAGATTCGGGTGTCATCTGCAAAGGAAGACACGGTGCTGTGGCTGACATCCTTGTCTATGTCAGATATGAGGATGAGAAACAAGATGGGAGCGAGTATTGTGCCTTGTGGAACAGAGCTTTTCACAGTAGCTGCCTCAGACTTTACTCTGTTGACTACTACTCTTTGTGTTCTGTTTGTGAGGAAATTATACATTCATCTACCAACTTTTCCTGTTATTCCTTTAGCACGCATTTTGTGCGCTATTACGCCATGGTCTTACTTGTCGAAGGCTTTTGCAAAGTCTGTATATATTACATCTGCATTCTTTTAGTCTTCTAGTGCATCTAGGACCTTGCCGTAGTGATCCAATAGTTGAGACAGACAGGAGCGACCTCCTCTGAACCCATGTTGCCCTGGGTTGTGTAATTGATTGGTTTCTAGATGGGTGGCGATCTTGCTTCTTAGGACCATTTCAAAGATTTTTATGATATGGGATGTTAGTGCTATCGGTCTGTAGTTCTTTGTTATTGCTTTATTGCCCCCTTTGTGGAGTGGGGCTATGTCTGTTGTTTTTAGTAACTGTGGGACCACCCCCATGTCCATGCTCCCTCTCCATAGGATGGTAAAAGCTCGCGATAGTGGCTTCTTGCAGTGTTGATAAACACGGAGTTCCATGAGTCTGGCCCTGGGGCAGAGTGCATGGGCATGTCATTTATCGCCTGTTCGAAGTCATTTGGCGTCAGGATAACATCAGATAGGCTTGTGTTAACTAAATTCTGTAGCTCGCTCATAAAAAATTCATTTTGAACTTCGACTCTCAGTCTGGTTAGTGGCTTGCTAAAAACTGAGTCATACTGGGACTTGAGTAGTTCACTCATTTCCTTGCTGTGATCTGTGTAGGACCCATCTTGTTTAAGTAGGGGCCCAATGTTGTTCTCGACTCTGATTTGGCATAGGAGAAGAAATACTTTGGGTTTCTTTCGATTTCATTTATGGCTTTTAGTTCTTCCCGCGATTCCTGACTCCTATAAGATTCCTTTAACTTAAGTTCGATGTTTGCTATTTCTCTGACCAGTGACTCCCTACACATTTCAGATATATTGGCCTCTTTTAGCCGCTCTGTTATTCTTTTCCGTCGTCTGTAAAGGGAGCACCTTTCTCTTTCTATTTTACATCTACTCCTCCTTTTTCTTAGAGGAATAAGCCTTGTGCATACATCGAGTGCCACCAAGTTAATCTGTTCTAGGCTAGGACTTGGTTTACTTGGTCCCACTTTATGTTTTTGTTATTGAAGTTGAATTTGGTGAATGCTCCCTTGTGACTAATCTCATTATGTCGGTCTGGGGCTCTGCACATGTCTCAACCTCGATTATGTTGTGACCTGAGTATATTGTTTTTGATATGGTGACATTTCGTAACAGATCATCATTGTTAGTGAAGATGAGGTCTAGTGTATTCTCCAGTCTAGTAAGCTCTATTTTTTGCTGGTTTAAATTGAATTTTGTGCAGAGATTTAAAAGCTCGTGTGTGTGTGTGAGTTCTCATCAGAGCTGCCTCCTTGTGTTATCACTGCAATAACATTATTTGCTATATTCCTCCATTTTAGGTGCCTTAAGTTGAAATCCCCCAGGAGCAAGATGTTGGGGGTAGGAGCTGGCAGATTTTCCAGACAGTGGTCAATTTTTAACAGCTGTTCCTGGAATTGCTGGGACGTTGCATCCGGAGGTTTGTAGACTACCACAATGACTAGGTTTTGGTTCTCGATCTTTACTGCTAAAACTTCCACTACATCATTTGAGGCATTAAGCAGTTCTGTGCAAACAAGTGAGTCTGTGATGTACAGGCCAACGACCCCCCTCCTTTTGCCTCTTCACTCTGTCGCATCTGTATAGGTTTGTTCCCATATGAAACAGAAATAATGGGAAGACCAAAGCGAGTCCTTGGTTTACCCAAAGGTGTAAGGAAGCAAAAACTAAGTGCACTAGAGAATAGAAGAAGTACAAAAGGCAAAGGACCCAGGAAAATAAGGAGATTAGTCGAAGAGCCAGAAACGAGTATACGCAGATAAGGAGGGAGGCCCAGCGACAGTAAGAAAACGACATAGCATCGAAAGTCAAGTCTGACCCGAAACTACTGTATACCCAAAGACCAGGTGATCAAGAGGTATGTCAGGAGCTCAACACGAGATTTAAGGAAGCATTTACAGTGGAGCCAGGAAGGACACTGGGAAGACAGGAGAGAGGGGGACACCAACAAGGAATATACAAAAAAGTGTTGGATGACATACACACAGCTGAGGAGGAGGTGAAGAAGCTGCTAAGTGACCTTCATACCTCAAAGGCAATGGGACCGGACATCATCTCCTTGTGTATCCTTAGAGAGGGAGCAGAAATGCTGTGTGTGCCACTAACCACAATCATCAACACATCCCTTAAAACTGGGCAACTACCTGAGGTCTGGAAGATGGCAAATGTACTTCCATTTTTAAAAAAGGAGACAGAAAAGAGGCACTAAACCATAGACCAGTGTCACTAAGGTGTATAGTATGCAAAGTCATGGAGAAGATTATCAGGAGGGGAGGGTTGAGCACCTGGAACGGAACAAGAGTATAAACGACAAACAGCAGATTATGGA
>NC_069405.1:92154562-92179367 GCF_026875155.1 Cherax quadricarinatus | reverse complement strand
ACAAGGTGGGGGTGCGGTGACCGTATTAGAAAGTCAGGTGGGGGGAGCCATATAGAGAGTTTGGGTCATAATTTGAAATGACCATATTAGCAGAATGCCATAAAACGGGGCCCTACTGTATAGGGTGCAAGGTGAATACAGCCTCTCCTCACTTAACAACGGAGATAGGGGCCTAAGACCCTGTCAGTAAACGATTTCATTGCTAATCGGTAATGATCCCTTACCGACACTTCAAAAGTGTCGCCACCCAAAAAGTAAAACATTCGGTTTTATGTTTGTTGGAAAATTCTTTTCAATCTGTTTATTATTAATGGTAATACAACATGAAGTAGGTCAGTGACTTACTTCCGGGATGTTCCAGGAAATGCGTACATAGTTGATTACTTGGGAAATTTTTTGTATTGAGAAAATCACACTTTTTTTCTCGTACTTTGCATAGGGTAAGAGTGATTTTCTTTAGTTAGCTCTTGCAGGCGCTATGTAAAATTTTCTCTGTATGGTCACGGTCACTTGAGTTTTTTTTTTATTATCTCCCTCTCCACCCCCACTCCTTCAATACCTCTCTATATAATATATCAGTTTTTCATTAATTCTTGGGGCATCTTTATCATGGCTCTACATTATTTGTGTTATACCTAATATTAGCTGGAAATGGATGTGATAGGAGATAACCCTTATTGATAGTGAATGGAGTATAACTTAAACAATATTTTATAGTGCCGTTGAGCTTCACGTTTCATACATCATTGGGAAGCATGAAATTAATGAGAATGCTTGGTGCCCTTGCTTCCACTCTCTTGTATAGCCCCACCCCATACATCCTCCAGTGCCTCTCCAGTATGTCAGTTTTTATTAATTTGGTAGCTTTTTCATGCTCTACGTTATTTAATCAAACTTTTTATTCATCCCATGACTTGGCCTTAAATGTTTCTATTGATTCCTTACTTTCACTCTGCCTACAAAGTCTCAAAGATACTGTGTGACCTTGGCCTGAAAATTGAAAGAGGTCCTCATCAGACATTCTTTTTTTGTATCTAATAGTCAAACCACATCACCAGTATATCTCCAGTTCTTGAATGAGGAGGCCTTTCTGCTGCCTAGTTTATTATGGCTTGAAATCCTGTTGATGGCTTTCACTGCCTCTTTCACTATATTCCACTTCAAAATAGTGAAATGGTAGGAATGTGCAACCCTCAAGTCATCAGCTATCACTTGTACTTATCTTTACCAGCTTCATACTCCATTTATTAACCCTTCACTTCATTTTACCTCAAGATTCAAGAACCTTCCTTTGGTCTTAGCACTTTCCTTCAGGGATTCAAGATCTCCTTTTTGCTGACAACTTGTACATAGGATGCACAATAAAGTGCAAATTTGTAAAAATATGTATTCTTGAGACAGTGAAAGCTGAGTGTCTGTAAGGACAACAGTCTGAGATACTTGATGGCCTGAGACATCGCTTTGCCTGTATAAATGCCATAACGTATTTTGTACAAACCATACCCCGGCCGGGATTGAAACCCGCAGTCAGAGAGTCTCAAACTCAAGCCTGTCGCGTTAGCCACTAGTGGCTAACGTGACGGGCTGGAGTTTTGAGACTGACCGTGGGTTCAATCCCGGCCGGGGTATGGTTTGTTTGCAATCGTGTCATTACGATTTCATGAGTCGTATTTTGTACAAGTTTGGTTGCTAGCATTTAAACTACTCCAGAGCAGTTGTTTCTGTTATTATTATTATTATTATTATTATTATTAGTAGTAGTAGTAGTAGTAGTTGTAGTAGTAGTAGTAGTAAGTAGTAGTAGTAGTAGTAGTAGCAGTAGCAGTAGTAGTAGTGGTAGTAGTCTTCTTCTTTCAACAAACCAGCCACATCCCACTGAGGCAGGGTGACCCAAAAAGAAAAACAAATGTTTTTCTTCTTTTTACATTTAGCAATATAGTATACAGGAGAAAGGATCACTAGCCTCTTGCTCCTGACATTTTAGTTGCCTTTTATTGGCACTTAAAACAATGTATACTTGCTTCAGTTTCTCCTTGTTGACTGTTGAGCACGAGATACACGTCTGGCCATGAGTTTACATTTCAATGCTGTGTAATAGTCAATACTGTTTCTGTCACATTTTACCCACTTACTCAAGATTGACTGCAATCTTGGTGTTGTCCACCTTCCTTATAGAGGCATAATAATCATGGCTGCCAGCTATAACTACATGGTTCAGTCCAAGGAACCAATTCCCCAATTCTGAAGTGTTTCATCTTAAATGAGTCTTACTAGCATAGCTGAGGTACAAATAGAGTTTTGGATAAAGAAGTGGTCTGATTCAACATTGGAACACTATTTTTATATCAGGGGGAGGACTGGAGATTTTTTGAAGTGTCACGTGGGGCACGATGCAAAGACGGTTGGGAACATTGAACCACTGTCTTAGACATCAAGTGCAAATTAACCGCTTACATTTTTTCCTGAAGATTGACTCAATCACCCGTGCCTCGAAGGTGGACTTCAAGGAGCTATCTCATAACATTGCCAAGATAGAGGTCGACTGTAAGGAATCATGGGATCATCTAAAAGCCATTGCAAAACATGATGGTCCTACGCAGATTAAGCTCAAGTAAGATGGCTATTAATGCTAATTTACATTGTTCCACTGCACTGAGATCAGTTTGCCTAAGATGTGATTTTTATAATTGCTAGAAGGTACTTGTGTTTTGTATTTATGGTGTATTTACAGTAATTGTTATTTATGAACTTGCTAGTGTAAACGTTTTTTATTTTTGAGAGTTGGGAGTTTTATTGTGCATATACTTTATTATTGACAGGTATGAGTGTTAATATGAATGAGTGTATGTATGGTACCTTGTTTTGGAGAAGACTGCTGAATGATCTAGTAGGTAAAAGCATTCTGTAAATATTATGACTTTCTTCCACAACACTGAGAAGGTAAGTTTATTTAGGTACAGGTACACATAAGTACAATTATCCTACCAAGTAACTAGGTGTGTACCTTCACCCATAAACCCAGAAAAGTCAAAATGTACCGATAGCGAGAGAGAGCCGCATACGCTGTACACTCACACTCATAAGGTCTCTTTCTGCCGCGATCTGCAATACAAAAAATATCCAAATTCTTGTTCATTGTCATAAAATTTTGAGCTATGAACATTGCATAAACTAAGGTTTTATTAGCAGTTTGTGTTTATCCTGCAGTGTGCTCCAGTAAACCAATGAGTGGGACTGAAGTGATTAATACCCAGGTTTGAATATTTACTGGAACAGTAAGTGGGATGTTGCAGTTCAGAAATTCATTAAACTGTTGTGTCTGTACATTTTCAAGACAACTGTAGAATAATGATTACCAGTGTGTCTACAAATACCATGGACTAAACCATAGACAAAAGCATTGTTTAATGAATAATAATGAAAATAATATCTTTATTTCTACAGTACATGTACAAGGTGTACAGACCATAGCTAACATCACTGACATACTTCTATGTTATATAGAAAGCCCCTTTTATGCAGAGCAATTATGGCATATTAAGTTCACTTTATGTCTCAGGATATGGACCCACACCATTGACTAACACATAGGTACCTATTTTACTACTAGGTGAACATGGGACAACAGTGCTTAGGAAACATGTCCTGAAGTTTTCCACCGTACCAGGGGATTTCGAACTCAGACCTCATTGTGGAGCTGATGCATTGCCGGGGGCGGCCCAATTGAGCTACAGACACTTAATGAATACCAGTGTGGTTTTACAAGTGTCCTGTACTGACATAAATGTCTTTTTCCCCATTGTAGGTAATGCCAACAGTTAATGGTAGAAGTGAGACCTGATTCATAACAAAACTTGGTTGATAAAACTGATGAAAAAAGGCTCAACTCCATAATAATAACTCACTCTGAGTCAGTACTAAGTGGTCAGTCAATAATGAAGTGGCCTAAGACAGTGCTGTGGCGACCTTGTAAAATATAAAGATTAGATTTTGCAACCGAAGTGTCTAGTTTTATTGTGCACCCATATCCATCCTGTGGACGGTAAGCGCAAGAGGCAAATATGGATACACAAAATGCCCAGGAACTAGCCCCAATGGGTTAACATGAATACATATGGACTTAATTTACATATCTATAGTTCACATATCTGTTACAAGCAAATTTAGGAAATTTGCGTAGTATATCTGGTATCTCATTTCATTAAGAAGAAGATATTGGTCACATAGGTTATTATATACTGACTATCTCTATAAATCCTCAATAATGGACAATTAACACCATAGTGTTTCAAAACAGGACCATATCCTGATCACATAATTTACATTTAGTTTGATCAACTGTGTGACTCAAAACTTCCAGAAGATCTTGTAACCAAGCCTAAGCCTGGCCACTGCAAATCAGTCAGTTGTTTCAGATTGCACATTGCTTCATAAAACCTCTATCTAGGTTCATGTTATTATAGTAGATTGTGTTATAGATCCTACTCAGGCTTCTAATTGCATTCCTATAACAACATTTTCATTATATTACTTCTCTCCTAATATTATTCCCTAATGCTAGACACAGTTATACCAAAGTAATTCTACATTCTCCTTTCCTGGGTAACTCTTCTTGGCTAACATATCTGCTTATCATGAAGGAGTAACCAATGTGTATGGGATCCATAGCAACTGTACATCAAATTCCTTTGTCCCTGATTTTGAGATAATCTAACCTGGCATCTCCAATGAGCATGTTTATTGGAGTCATTATTACGAGTCAATAGCCATCATGATGACATAGAATCAGTAATTATGATAGAGTCAAGCTCGGTGTCATAGGTTAGGCTTTAGCGCCATAGAATTGCAAACAATTCAGTTTGCAGTGTATACGCCCAGTTGGTTAATTCTTATGGCTAACTCACCAAATTAATTAACGTTCTAACTAGTGAGGTGGCAACAAGAGCAGATCAGCCCTTCCAGAAGACACCAGTTTAGAACCATCAGTGTATTTAACTAGTGATAACTTATTACTACCAGCTAAGGCCGAGAAATTTCTTCTTGAGCAGTTGCTTTAACAAGTGATATAAGGAAGGTATTACTAGCAAGAGCCTTCTTGGGAGGACGTGCAGTATGTGATATTAATGACCACCTCTTCGCGGAGGGGTGAAATGCTCTTGTTGCCTACAGTGATACAGTTCCATGCAGGTTAAAAAACTAATGCAATTGCACATTTTCACAATCCATTTAGATCTGTGTGAAATTGACCTCTAGACACTGGTAAGAATTATTTGTGACAGAGTCTGTTCCTTTCTCAACATTCTAATACCGATTACAGTGTTAATTCTCGACAATCCTATCACTGATACTAGAAAATACCAAGCCCCCTTCCTCATATTAAGAACCTTTGTAGATCCTGGGACACCCAAGAATAATTCTGAGAGCTTAATTCTGCATTAACTCCAAGGGTCAGAGAGAACTTTCCCTATCTTAATATCCAACATGGGAGCAGCATAAATCAATAAGGCCTAACAAGGCTATGTAATCATCTCACGATCTCACATTAAGCACCATAGTTGGGATGACCAGCAACAGCTTTGAGAGCATTTAGCCTATCTTTGCATTTCTTATTTAATAAAGTTGGTAGAATTGCCGACAATATGTAAAGTAAAAGGACACAAGTGCAACTAATGTGACATTTTATTGTGGCAATAAAATGTGCTTTGTTATACTACACAAAGCACATTACAGAGAGTGAACACTGAAACAAGCTGCCTCTTATAACTCTATATTTGTCCAAACTATTTTTATGTTACCCAAGTAATAGCTTTTATATCCTTTTACTCATGTACGAATTAATTTCTCTACCATATTTTATTACTTTTGTCACTGATCCACTACTACTACTACTACTACTACTACTACTACTACTACTACTACTACTACTACTACTACTACTACTACTACTACTACTAGCTAACTACTACTACTACTACTACTATCTACTACGTACTACTACTACTACTACTACTACTACTAACTACTACAACTACACTACTACCTACTCTACTACTACTACTTACTACTACAACTACAACTACTACTACTACTATACTACAACTAATACTACCACTACTACTTTACGACTCTACTAATACACTACTACTAGCTACTACCAACTACTAACGTACTACTACTACTACTAACTACTTACTACAACTACTACGACTACTACTACTACTACTACTACTACTACTACTACTACTGACTACTACTACTACTACTACTTACTACTACTACCACCCCGCGCTCCCGACCCCCTCCCTTGAACAACACCACCACCACCACCACCAACTACCACTAGTGAACATCGAAATGGTACCTCCTATATTGCACCTCACTCTGATGCCTTTATATACCCTCTGTGTCCCATGTATTAGTTTATTGTAAATGCTTGATAAATCGTCCAGGGATAGGGGGCGTGATGACCGTGTGGGGCCGACGAGGGGGGGATAGGGGGGGGGGGGGGGGGGTGGGGGGGGGTGGTGGTTGGGGGTGTGTGGGGTGGTGGTGGTGTGGTGAGAAACTGTATGCGAGCGTGTCTGTTCGGGTAGTGGTGCTCTAGTTCGATGTTTTGATTTACTGTAGGATTTGATGTGTTGTGTGCTTACTTGTCAGGGGTGGGTTTGGTGGGTCAACTTTACATTTTAGTGTTGTATGGGGACATACATTAGTACAGTGATTAGTAGTTTGATAGGGAGAGTCTGGGACTCAGAGGGAAACATGGTGGGTAGTGTATGGATGAGGTCTCGTTTAAGCAGTGGGAGTGAGATGTTCAGAGGATCATACATTTGGGCTCAGCTGATGATGGTGCTCGCACAACGGGGGGTAATAGATGGTAGTGATCTAGATTCTCAGATTCTTGTCAGGAGTGGTATAGATGATTTTGTTACATGGGTCGCCTGCAGGACATCCAATAGGCGTTCTATAGGTTTATATTAAACTACCCAGCTAATGATAGTAGCTACAACCTCCTGGCATAGTATGCGATGGTGTGGAGGAGGAGTGTCAGGATATTGCGTGGGTAGGTTCACTCAGTATCGATTAGTTTAGCAGGAGGATCGTAGATGAGCTTGACACTTTGCAGAGTAATGATACATGGAATGTCTGCTATGCTCACACTTATGCCATCCTATATAGAGATGAGTGCTATCACATGACGTTCATCTAGCACTAGCTATTTAAGTCCTGATATCGTATTGAGTGTCATGGCAGGCATGAGCAGTATTAGGCAGTAGCTGTCTACACTAGGTGCAGGGCAAGGTCAGTCTACCATATAGTAGCAGGGACTAAACATTAACACCTAATACTCAACAATAGCAGAGTGTGACCTAAAGACACTTTCCTCTCTCTCAGCGTCGTCTCACCATAACTGAAAGCCTGATAAAGTCATCATGAGAAGGATACTCTCACTTCCTACGAAGCCTTGTAAGCATAGAGGCATACTCATGCATAGGCCAATGCAGAGTCATCGTCTATCTTCGACACGGTGATCCATATTCCATTTGCCGCTAGTTATTACATGTAGTTAATGCATACGGACTTCTGACTCACTCCGGAGTATTCATTTATGCAGAGCGACTAGATGATTCAGTATGTTATAACTAGGGGACGAATTGCTGATCATGTGGCAACATATGCATAGAACTAAGCGAGATTTGTCAGATAGATGCAAGACCAGTGGACAAAATCATACTCTAATGAGGTGTATCTGCAGTGAGAAAGAATTATGAAATACAGTTCTACACACTTTTACCTTTCATGAACCCATAGAAGTAGGGGGAAAGTTGGTGTCTGATTCTGTAGTACGAGTCCTGTTTAAGTAGTCATTCTAGTTTTTTACAAAGACAACTAGTTAAGGAATCAAACTAAATGTATCAGTCTTTGGGGCTTAAGGATAGGCACAATGAGGCGCGTACACACAGTCCACACACACACACACAGGAATGGGGGGGGGAGCGGCGCGTCAATGTGAACAGGAGAGTGATGCATGCCAACATAGGATTATCAGGCACGTGCCTTAGAGTTCGTGAGAAATGGGCTAGGTTAACCATCCTCACCAGGGCATTGAGTCTGCCTTTAGTTAATGCATTACTAATTCATACTCGTGAAGAGGCAATTCACCCTCATCACATACTTTGCGCATAATTATATCAAAATTTTCAACATTTCTTCGGATACTCTCTAATTTTTTCTAATATGAGATTGGAAGGTTTTCATGCCTGGTTGTTTTGGACCAGTCATTTATGGTCATTTGCTTTTTCAAGACGAAAGGATGAGCGTGGAACATGCCAGGGGCTATTTTCCCTGGTTATTTTAATTATACCTTTCCAGCCAAAACATAGATGGTGGACCTATTTAATTCCACTAACAAATTTTCCCATTCCTTGAGGGAGGGCGCTCTAGTTTTGCTTTCCTATTCGCTTGCATTTGTTAGTGCAGCTTGGAACGTTTTGATCAGTTCTGAGTTTCTACATTCATGTGTATGCATGTAAGCTCAATCCTCTAGCTGCATGTGTTAGATTGCGTAACCGGATCATTATAGTATTTTACATTGGTTTTTATTGTTTATTTATAGTGGAAGGTCTATGTTTCCTTTTCCTGCCCACTTGATCAGTGAGACAGTCCTCAATAAGTGGAACTAAATCATTCATTAAATTTTTGTGTGCCAGTGGGCTGGTATTCTAAAACCATTGATCAAGTGGTTAATAAGTTATCTCATGTTTATTGGTTGAGATAAGTTCTCACTCCTTCTGAATTTACTTCTTGATTGCTGGAGATGTGATCAAGATTGAACAGTTTGTTATTCTTGGGAATGATCAGATAGACATCATCAACTATGAAGAGTCATGCATCGTATATGATGTATTAATCCAAGGCACAGATCTAGTGTGCCACCTTATATGTGAGTAGACTCAGTAGTGCCCACAATTCGAGACATTATCATGCTCATTTAGCAAAGTTTTCACTAGTTTAGTTCCAATGGGTGTTTGTTAAGTCCCCCACCAATAATTTTATTCTGAGCATAAAAGTCTCCAGAATGAGGTTAGGTTCACTATGAACGATCTGGTAAAGCATCAGGTCAAGCTGGTTTCCTGCGGTACAGAAGTGAGTATGGGGGGATGTGTTGGTTTTGGGGTGGGTGTTAAAAATATTTTTTTTTGTGAAGGATGTAAGTGAACCTTGTTACGGCAGGTTTAATAGTCTCATGATTGGAAAGGAGTGAATGTGGCAAGTTTCTTCTGAACATACCTCACCAACAGTTGGTTGACCTTAGGTTATAAGCTGCATATCCAGGCAAGTTTTGGTGAGGCCTCCATTTTTCAGTCTACATTCCTGCAAACAGATGCCATTAAGTATTCTGGATGCACAAATATGCTGTAAGTCAGGCAACATCTACCAGCAGAAGCAAAGTTCCCCCTCCCCAGGCCCCAGAAAAGCCCCCAAATCCCCAGAAAAGGTCCCCAATGCCCTGGAAAACTCCTATTCTGCAAAAAAGTTCTGTATGATCAAGAAAAGCTCCCTAGCCCCCCGAAAAGCTCCCCAGGCCCAAAATATGCTCTCCAGGCTACAGAAGAGCTCCCAGGCCCCATGTAAGCTCCCCAGGCCTCAGAAAAGCTTTCCAATGCCCTAAAAAGCTCCAGAGGCTTCAGAAAAACTCCCTATTCCAAAGAAGAGCTCCCTGCTCCCCAGGCCCTTGAAAAACTCTATGCTCCAGAAAAGCTCACAAAGCCCAAGAAGAGCTCTCCAGGACCAAGATAAGCTCCCCAGGCCTTAGAAAAGCTCCCAAGGTTCCAGAAAAGCACCCTAGGCCCCAGAAAAGCTCCCCAGGCCCCAGAAAAGCTCCCAAAGCCCCAGAAAAGCTCCCCAGGGCCCTGGAAAACTCCTATTCCGCAAAAAAGTTTTCTAGGATCAAGAAAAGTTCCCCAGGCCCCCGAAAAGCTCCCCAGGCCCAAAATATGCTCTCCAGGCCACAGAAGAGCTCCCCAAGCCACAGAAGAGCTCCCAATGACGTGGAAAAGCTCCCCAGGCCTCAGAAAAGCTTCCCAGGCCCAGAAAAGCTGCTCAGGCCCTAGTAAAGCTCCATAGGCCCCAGAGAAGCTCCTTAGGCCCCAGATAAGCTCCCCATGCCCCATAAAAAGCTCCCCATGCCCCAGATAAGCTCCCCAGTCCACATAAAAACTACACAGGCCCCAAATAAGCTCCCCAGGCCCAAGAAAAACTTACAAGGCCTTAGAAAAGCTCCCCAGGACACAGAAAAGCATCCGAGGCCCCAGAAAAGCTCCTGATGCCCCATACAAGCTCTCGTTGCACCAGAAAAGCACCCCAGACACTAGGAATGCTCCACAGATCCCAGAAATGCTTCCAAAGCCTAGAAAAACTCCCCAGGCCCATTAAAACCTTTCCAGGCCCTGGAAAAGCTCCCTATCCCCAGAAAAGCTCTCTAGGCCAAAGAAAAGCTCCCCAGGCCCCAGAAAGTACCCCAGACCGCATAGAAGCTCACCAAGCCTTGGAAAAGCTCCCCATGCCCATGAAAAGCACCCCATGCCCCAGAAAAGCTCTCCAGGCCCAAAGTAAGCTCCCTAGGCCACAGAACAGATCCCTAATTCTCAGAAAAGCTCCCCATGTAACGTATAAGCTCCCCAGACCAAAGAAAAGCTCCCCAGGCCCTCAATAAGCTCCCTAGGCCCCAGAGAAGCTCCCTAGGCCCCATAAAAGCTCCAAATGACCTAAAAAACTCCACAGGCCTCAGAAAAGCTTCCCATTCCACAGAAGAGCTCAACACGCCACAGAAGAGCTACCCATGCCCCATTTCAGCTCCTGAAGCCCTTGAAAATCTCTACGCTCCAGAAAAGCTCGCAAAGCCCAAGAAGAGCTCCCCAGGACCAAGAAAAGCTCCCAAGGTCCCAGAAAAGCACCCCAGGCCCCAGAAAAGCTCCCTAGGCCCCAGAAAAGCTCCCAAAGCCCCAGAAAAGCTCCCCAGGGCCCTGGAAAACTCTTATTCCGCAAAAAAGTTCTCTAGGATCAAGAAAAGCTCCCCAGGCACAAGATATGCTTTCCAGGCCACAGAAGAGCTCCCCAAGCCACAGAAGAACTCCCCAGGCCCCATATAAGCTCCCCAGGCCTCAGAAAAGCTTCCCAATGCCCTAAAAATCTCCCCATTCCACAGAAGAGCTCCACATGCCACATAAGAGCTCCCCACGCCCCTTTTAAGCTCCCAAGGCCCTTGAAAAACTCTACGCTCCAGAAAAGCTCGCAAAGCCCAAGAAGAGCTCCCCAGGACCAAGAAAAGCTCCCAAGGTCCCAGAAAAGCACCCCAGGCCCCAGAAAAGCTCCCCAGGCCCCAGAAAAGCTCCCAAAGCCCCAGAAAAGCTCCCCAGGGTTGTGGAAAACTCCTATTCCACAAAAAAGTTCTCTAGGATCAAGAAAAGCTCCCCAGACCCCCGAAAAGCTCCCTAGGCCCAAAATATGCTCTCCAGGCCACAGAAGAGCTCCCAAGGGCCTGGAAAAGCTCCCCAGGCCTCAGAAAAGCTTCCCAGGCCAAGAAAAGCTCCTCAGGCCCCAGAAAAGCTCCATAGACCCCAGAGAAGCTCCTTAGGCCCCACAAAAGCTCCCCATGCCCCATAAAAAGCTCCCCATGCCCCAGATAAGCTGCCCAGTCCACAGAAAAACTACACAGGCCCCAAATAAGCTCCCCAGACCCAAGAAAAACTTACAAGGCCTTAGAAAAGCTCCCCAGGACACAGAAAAGCACCCCAGGCCCCAGAGAAGCTCCCCATGATGCAGAAAAGCTCTCAAAGCCACAGAAAAGCTCCCCAGGACCCTGAAAATCTTGCTATTCCCTAGAAAAGCTCTTTAGGCCCAAGAAAAGCTCCCCAGGCCCCAAAAAGCTCCCCAGGCCCAAAATAATCTCCTCAGGCCCCAGAAAAGCTCCCAAGGATCCAGAAAAGCTCTCCTGGTCCCAAACAACCGCCGAGGCACCAGAAAAGCTGCTAGGCCCCAAGAAAGCTCCCCAGGCCCCAGAAAAGCAGCCCAGGCCCCACAAAAGCTCCCCAGGCCCCTGAAAAGCTCCCCAGGCCTGTGAAAAGGTCCCAAGGCCCAAAAAAGCTCCTCAAGCCTCAGAAAAGCTCCCCATGCCCCATATAAGCTCCCCAGGCACCAGAAAAGCACCCTATGCCCAGGAAAAGCTCCACCGATCCCAGAAACGCTTCCAAAGCCCCAGAAAAGCTCCCCATCCCCAGAAAAGCTCCCCACCCCCAGAAAAGCTCTCTAGGCAAAAGAAAAGCTCCCCAGGCCCCAGAAAAGTATCCAAGACCCTATAAAAGCTCACCAAGCACCAGAAAAGCTCCCCATGCCATGAAAAAGACCACGGGGCCCCCAGAAAAGCCCCACAGGCACAAAAAAAGCTCCCGGGCCCTAGAACAACCCCCAAGCCTCAAAAAAGCTCCACATCTACATAAAAGGTACCCACCCATAAAAAAAAGCTCACCAGGCCCCCCCAATAAGCTCCATAGGGCCCCAAAAAAACTCCCCAGGGCCCCGAAAACTCCCCATGCTTAAAAAGCTCTCCAGGTCCAGAAAAAGCTCCCAAGGATCCAAAAAAGCTTCCCCGGCCCCAAAAAAACCTCCCCGGCACCCAAAAAACTCAAAGGCCCCAAGAAAGCTCCCCAGCCCCAGAAAAGCACCCGGCCCCCAAAAGCTCCCCCGGCCCCCTAAAAGCTCCCAGGCCCGTGACTTCCTGTTTCCTAAGTTTTTTGCTTTCATTCCCTTTCATTTTTTTAGTGCAGCTTGGAATGTTTGACAGGTCTGAGGTTTACTTCAGGTTTCTTTCCTCCTCCTAGCTGCATGTGTTTTGATTGGAGCCCCGGACATATAGTATTTTCATTGGTTTTTTTTTGTTACTTTTAAGTGGGGGGTCTATGTTTCCTTTTCTTGCCCACGATGTGGGACAGTCTCAATAGTGGTAACTAAATCTCATTAAATTTTTGTGTGCCAGTGGGGCGGTAAATTTTAAACCATTTATCCCCAAATGGTTAATAAAGTTTCTCTGCATTCTTTTGGTTGAGAATAAGTTTCCCCCCTTCGAATTTAATTTTTATTGTGGGGAAAGGATCAAGATTGACAGTTTTTAGTTGAAAGTGATTGGATAGAAGTCATCAACTTTCAGAGTCATGCATCGTATAGTGTATTAAACCCAACACAATCAGTATGCCACCATATATGTGAGTAGGCTCAGTATGCCCAAAATTTCCAAACATTTCATGCCATTTAGCAATTTCACTTTTAGTTCCACGTGTTTCTTATAGCCCCACCAATATTCTTATGTCTGCTTTAAAATCCAAAAATGGGGGTAGGTTCACTATTGTGCGATCTGGTAAAGATCAGGTCAAGCTGGTTCCGGGGGCAAAGAGATAAAAATTTTTATGGAAAAATCCCCACATATACTTTTACCCATGATACTGCATTTTAACTCACTCTGAAGGAAAGAATTGAATTGGAAATTTCTTTCTGAATACATCACACAACAGGGGGTTGATTGGGTTTTATAAGCTGCATACCAGGCAATTTTGGGTGGGGGTGCTCCATTTTTCAGTCTACACCCTGCAAACGGGAAACTTAATATTTTGGTTGCACTAATATGCTAAGCAGGCACCCGCTTCCTGATGGAAGAAATTTTCCCCAGAAAAGTTTTTAAAAATGTATCCAGTGTAGTGAGTTATTACAATCTTTTGTCATAAGGGAAAACTATTATGCTCGGGCTTTAGTTGAAACATTTAAGACAAATCATAGTTTGTACGTCTTTTTCTTCAACCCTTTTTTTTTAAAGTTTTTTCGGCATTTTTGGCAGCGAGTTAAAAGGCAAGTCTTGGGAAGCCAAGAGTCATGGGCTTTTTTTAAAAATTGCTTGAAACTGAACAAGATTGCTGCATTTGAATCAAACCATACCAAGCACATCCGATTCATATATTTATTGAATTTGTGGGGACTTTTCAAATGCTCAATTTTTTTCTGCAAATTTTTTATAATAATGAAGGTCGGGGAACCCAAGCCTCTCCAAAGGATGCATTTTTAAAATTTAGTGTTTTTTTTAAAACCCCTATCCCCTTTAAAAAGGTGCCATGTTTACTTAGTGTTCTCTGATGGTGCCGGGAATCTGCCTCATCATTTTTCATTACGGTAGGTCTGTGATTGATATCCCAGTTTCCGGGGGGGTTCCCGGTGGTGTCCATCTGACTGTTGTAGTTGTGTGGTTGGAAAAATGACAAGCTCACCCCCATATTCAGGGTGGGCATGGGTATCATAGGGGGCAGTAGTATTCCAAGTGCTGCAGAAATGGCTAGCTCCTCCACAATAGTGTGTGTGAGGGCTTTCGGGATCACCAGAATCCTTTGCAGTGGGGTTGGGGTTTTCCACCCTTTCAGGGGTTCATTCAGCTCTGGCAGGTAGATGAATGGCCTCACCCTATTACCATTAAAGGATTTATTGGTTTACTCGAAGGTTGTTTGGGGTTTCCGATGCAGTTTTTTGGGAAAAACTGAAACCCAATTCTTACAGTTAATCATTTAAAATTTTGGCTGCCCAAGGCCTACTGTAATTTTAGTTAAATTTTTCCCCACACACTTACCACACCAAAATTAGTATTTCACAGTCTACTGCAACAGGGCCAAGTGCGGGATTTGAACACCTGCGCGGGGGATGGGTATACTTGATGTTTAGGAAACAGGCCAGGCACCCCCAAAATTTCGAGGTAGGGCACAGGGCCTACCCAACTGGCAATAATTTGGGGTTTTCCTTTAAGGCTTTTAGGCTTGATGAATGCCATTTTGATCAATTGGGGTGGGTCCATGTAGAGAGGGTATTCAAAGATTTGATACTGACCCTTTTTTTATAGTGGTGGTTCTGTGGAGGGGGGACACTTAATACCCCCTAAGAAGTACTAAGTGAATTATTTGATCATTCTTTTTCTGTTTCCCCCAAACACAAAGTTTAGTGGTTTTTCCTAAATTGGGTCCTTTAGTTAGAATGTTTCTTTACAGCTTCCATTAGCCATGCACACTTGCAGGGGAGCAGAGTGTTGTCAGGGAAGTTTCCTTTAAAACCCTTCTTCCTTTGAAGAAAGACTTCTTCAACCCCTTTTGCAACAAAGGGCGTTTAAAATTTCACCCTTGTTTCGAGTAAGGAGTCTGACTATGTCGGCCCCTCAGTCCCCTTTTTACTTTTTCTCCTTTGTTTACTTTTTAAAGATCGGAAATTCATCATTTCCAAATTTCCTGCTGTAAAAGGGGCCTCTATGAATTTTTCCTGTTTGCAGGGATGCTATCCATAAAACTCCCAAAGCAAGAATTCCTCCCTTCCTCCCCTTTTTAGCTATGCAAGATAAGCAGAAGTTAAAACAGATCAAATGGCCAAAGGGGTTTAAGTTCAATAACACTTCCCTTACACTTTAATAGGCACTATACTTAATACGGTACCACTTCACTAAGAATAAAATTTAAGGCTTTTTTATGTGTTTTAATAATATGGTACATAAATGGATGGTACAGGCAAAGGGCTTCACCTAATCACAAAATTTCAAAGATCAAAAAAGAGGAGAGAGAGAGAGAAGAGGAGAGAGAGAGAGAGAAGAGAAGAGAGAGAGGAGAGAGAGAGAGGGGAGAGAAAGAGAGAGGGGGAAAGAGAGAGAGAAGAGAGAGAGAGAGAGAGAGACGACAACAGCAGACAGAGACGAAAGAGAGAAAGTAGGAAAATTGATCAAAAATTAGAATTCGATATATATACATTTAAAAAAGAGGGTTTAAAATTTAATGTAACTTCCATTGAGTCGTTCGGCTACTGCAACAATATATAACTACTGAAATAATAATATAGCGAACATCACAATGAATGCTGAGGACAACCTCTTACCCCAACCATAGATTGTAAACAATATTACTTTAGAAAATGAGATAAATCACTCTGGCCGACTTCCTTGGTCCATCCTGGGTAACTCACACGTTACTATATATGCTATGTATGTATGCATGCATAAGTGTGCAGCTGTAGATAGATGAACCAATACCTAAACAATCTCATTTACATATGCGTTACCATGTATGACAAGTGTTAGCAAGTACACCAAGTGCACACATTATCACTTAGAATACACTTGTGTTGATGTAAATATGGGTGAGAGTGGTACACCACTGGTCGTGATAAACACACTCTCAACTTTTCAAAGTCACACACTAGGCCCAGCTTTTGGAGAGGTACCAGTGTTTTAGTTTAATATGTTTACTATGTGTCAGTTCGAGTCTGCAGTCATTCACTTGGTGTGTCAGAAGTTGAACACTACAATCCAGTTGACCAAATAGTCTAAAACAATTTACACAATGTATAACTAGAAATATAATTATTACAAATTGTTACTATTACAATTTTAACTAGGCGCTAAACCCACTAGATGAGATGGCAAGGAACATAGATGTTAACTGGCAGACTCTTGCTTAACACACTTTAAAGGGAACCGAATTACTCAAGAGAGAATGTATTCATGAAACTGAACATTTTGCAGTAGAAATGCAAAGCATAAGTTACACACTCACACCACAGATGAACAGTGCAATTTGAAATAGTACTGGGAATTTAGCAGTAAAGTTTCAATCTGAACGAGAAAATGTATTAGATAAACACAGCACTGACAATTATGTAACCGCATTTAACAGTGCAGTTACAGTGAGCAAAGCATATATTACACTGTGTTAATAAATGTAAGGAGTCACTACATTGAAATACACTTTGAGCCTTTTAAAGTCTTAATACAGGCTTACAAATGACAATTAACTGTCTATAAAGTAAAACACTGTTGTGGATGGTCAGAAATAATCCTAGTGTAGCGGTGAAAGAAAGGTGACATAGTTACACAGCATTTTGACAGTCGACTTCTGAGGGATGAATATGCGCTCTCTGACGACTCACAGAGCCTCTTCGTTGGCGCTCAGAATATCTTCTTTTTCACCTGGTCTGCAAACGGTGGTTTGAACAGTACAAGCATGGACAGATATGTGGGTGATGGTGGTAGAGACCATGCTCTACGTAACATTGCTCGCTCTTTAAAGCCATCTGGCTTATCAGCCCCACACTAAGCCACTATGTAAATATTTGCTTTTACTGTCATTTTACTGGCAATGCAAATTTCACACTGGCTTTCTCGGCAGCACTGGCTTGGACTACCCGGGAGTTGCTTTCTCGATGTAGGAAAAATGGTACAGCGGAACACTGTAGAACATTCACTAAGACGTGCTGGGATTCAGAATAGCTGTGGCTGCAGGCTAACTTCACCTGGACTGTCTGGCTTGGAGTGCTACTTGGCCTGGATCAGCTAAACTCGCCCTTATCCCATATGTAGATAATGGCGATGAGTTAAGGGATACTGGTGAATAGGAAAGTCGAAGAAAGGACATTCACCTCACTAGACACACACAGTATGGGTGTGAGTGGCATGCGGGTCTTACAGTGCGAGTTTCAAGGTCACTCACTGGGAGGCCAGGCATTCCTCACTCATGTTAACTAGCCTACGTTGGTACTCATGCTGGCACAATCTCCTAGGTCAGTCAAATCCACCCATGCAAATAGTTACAACACACCTGCAGCACTTAACACTTCTAGCACACGTTTGACAGACGAATGTTCACTCTGTGCACAAGCAAATCAGCACAAACTATGTTTATAGGTGAACCTCTGCATGTCCCACGTAAAAAGCCATCTCTGGTGGCCAAAGGAGTTACCTGGTAATGCAATGTTCGTTAAATTGCTAACTAAGCAACACTGTAGAACATATACGTAGATGCACTGGGGTTCAGTACAGCTGTAACTGTAGGCTACCTTAGTTTGTCCTGGTTGGCTTGAAGTGCTGCTTTTAAGCCTGCTTCCCTCAGGGAAGGTACCTTGATGTTGGTGAGGGGCTCATGATTTAGGGAACTGGATATGTGCTCCAGTTCCCCGAATTAAGCCTGAATACCTTCCACATCCCCCCCAGGCTCTGTATAATCCTACGGGTTTAGCTCTTCCCCCTTGATTATAATAATAATAATTTTAAGCCTGCTTGAATATGCTTGCTAAGCCCGTGTCAACCACTTGGATATTTGCTTGTAGCAGGCAAATAGGCACACAGGAGACACATTCGTAAGAAGAGTCAGGAACAAATCGTGGAGTGCAGCAGGACTGCCACGGGCGCTCAGGCACTTTGTGAACTGGGAAAACCCGCCTCTAGACCATAAGTAAATAGAGGCGAATCGCTGAGTTCCAATCGATGGAGGAGGAGAGGCAGGCGAGGGGCAGTGAAGGTGGGCCTTCTAGAGCCACTTCAAATCAACATAAGAGAGAAGGGACAAAGAAGGGATATTCACTTCGCTAGACACAGGCAATATGGGCGTAGTGGCCTGCAGGTAGCAGTGACATTTTTACGGTCATTCACCGGGTCACAGTCGTCTCGAGAGTTACCAAAACTGCACTACTTGATAATTACTCCAAACCCGCAGCACTTAACACTTCTAGCACACGTGTTTTGAAATGACACACAAATTTTCATTCTGTGAACAAACAAATCAGCACAAACTTACTATGTTTATAGATGAACCTCTGGCATGTTACAGTTAAAAAGCCGTTTCCGAAAGGAGTTACCAGGTACTGCAATGCTCATTAAATTGTTCTTAACCACTCTTGTTTTGTTCCAACTATGCAGCATTCCTCCCAGAAGCACTCAGTGCATAAAAGAATAAACGGTCATCTTCCTCAGTTTGAGATATAACACATTTTGTACAAACGGCACAGTCAGATTCACCTGGCAGGCCTCAGTCAGGTTTGGATCACCAACTCACGCAGGATGGGAGATTCGTCCATATTTCTCAGGAAGGCAGAGGTGACTAGCTGTGTGGAACTCAGATATTTGAGTACCAGCAGAACAGCAAAATACACCTCTACACTGCACATTGATAGAGGCGAACGACTGATCTCTTGTGAGGAACTGTGTTCAAGGCCTTTTTGCAGTCCAAGAAAATGCAATCAACCCACTGCTCTCTCTCATGTCTTACTTCTGTTATTTTATCATAAAACTCAAGAAGGTTTGTGACACATGATTTGCATTCCATGAATCCATGCTGTTTGTCGTTTATACTCTTGTTCCGTTCCAGGTGCTCAACCTCTCTCCTCCTGATAATCTTCTCCATGACTTTGCATACTATACACCTTAGTGACACTGGTCTATAGTTTAGTGCCTCTTTTCTGTCTCCTTTTTTAAAAATGGAAGTACATTTGCCATCTTCCAGACCTCAGGTAGTTGCCCAGTTTAAGGGATGTGTTGATGATTGTGGTTAGTGGCACACACAGCATTTCTGCTCCCTCTCTAAGGATACACAAGGAGATGTTGTCCGGTCCCATTGCCTTTGAGGTATGAAGGTCACTTAGCAGCTTCTTCACCTCCTCCTCAGCTGTGTGTATGTCATCCAACACTTTTTTGTATATTCCTTGTTGGTGTCCCCCTCTCTCCTGTCTTCCCAGTGTCCTTCCTGGCTCCACTGTAAATGCATCCTTAAATCTCGTGTTGAGCTCCTGACATACCTCTTGATCACCTGGTCTTTGGGTATACAGTAGTTTCGGGTCAGACTTGACTTTCGATGCTATGTCGTTTTCTTACTGTCGCTGGGCCTCCCTCCTTATCTGCGTATACTCGTTTCTGGCTCTTCGACTAATCTCCTTATTTTCCTGGGTCCTTTGCCTTCTGTACTTTTTCTATTCTCTAGTGCACTTAGTTTTTGCTTCCTTACACCTTTGGGTAAACCAAGGACTCGCTTTGGTCTTCCCATTATTTCTGTTTCATATGGGAACAAACCTATACAGATGCGACAGAGTGAACAGGCAAAAGGAGGGGGGTCGTTGGCCTGTACATCGCAGACTCACTTGTTTGCACAGAACTGCTTAATGCCTCAAATGATGTAGTGGAAGTTTTAGCAGTAAAGATCGAGAACCAAAACCTAGTCATTGTGGTAGTCTACAAACCTCCGGATGCAACGTCCCAGCAATTCCAGGAACAGCTGTTAAAAATTGACCACTGTCTGGAAAATCTGCCAGCTCCTATCCCCAACATCTTGCTCCTGGGGGATTTCAACTTAAGGCACCTAAAATGGAGGAATATAGCAAATAATGTTATTGCAGTGATAACACAAGGAGGCAGCTCTGATGAGAACTCACACACACACACACGAGCTTTTAAATCTCTGCACAAAATTCAATTTAAACCAGCAAAAAATAGAGCTTACTAGACTGGAGAATACACTAGACCTCATCTTCACTAACAATGATGATCTGTTACGAAATGTCACCATATCAAAAACAGTATACTCAGATCACAACATAATCGAGGTTGAGACATGTGCAGAGCCCCAGACCGACATAATGAGATTAGTCACAAGGGAGCATTCACCAAATTCAACTTCAATAACAAAAACATAAAGTGGGACCAAGTAAACCAAGTCCTAGCCTAGAACAGATTAACTTGGTGGCACTCGATGTATGCACAAGGCTTATTCCTCTAAGAAAAAGGAGGAGTAGATGTAAAATAGAAAGAGAAAGGCGCTCCCTTTACAGACGACGGAAAAGAATAACAGAGCGGCTAAAAGAGGCCAATATATCTGAAATGTGTAGGGAGTCACTGGTCAGAGAAATAGCAAACATCGAACTTAAGTTAAAGGAATCTTATAGGAATCAGGAATCGCGGGAAGAACTAAAAGCCATAAATGAAATCGAAAGAAACCCAAAGTATTTCTTCTCCTATGCCAAATCAGAGTCGAGAACAACGTCCAGCATTGGGCCCCTACTTAAACAAGATGGGTCCTACACAGATCACAGCAAGGAAATGAGTGAGCTACTCAAGTCCCAGTATGACTCAGTTTTTAGCAAGCCGCTAACCAGACTGAGAGTCAAAGTTCAAAATGAATTTTTTATGAGCGAGCTACAGAATTTAGTTAACACAAGCCTATCTGATGTTATCCTGACGCCAAATGACTTCGAACATGCACTCTGCCCCAGGGCCAGACTCATGGAACTCCGTGTTTATCAAGAACTGCAAGAAGCCACTATCACGAGCTTTTACCATCCTATGGAGAGGGAGCATGGACACGGGGGTGGTCCCACAGTTACTAAAAACAACAGACATAGCCCCACTCCACAAAGGGGGCAGTAAAGCAATAACAAAGAACTACAGACCGATAGCACTAACATCCCATATCATAAAAATCTTTGAAATGGTCCTAAGAAGCAAGATCGCCACCCATCTAGAAACCAATCAATTACAAAAACCCAGGGCAACATGGGTTTAGAGGAGGTCGCTCCTGTCTGTCTCAACATTGGATCACTACGGCAAGGTCTAGATGCACTAGAAGACAAAAAGAATGCAGATGTAATATATACGGGACTTTGCAAAAGCCTTCGACAAGTAAGACCATGGCGTAATAGCGCACAAAATGCGTGCTAAAGGAATAACAGGAAAAGTTGTAATGAATGTATAATTTCCTCACAAACAGAACACAAAGAGTAGTAGTCAAAAGAGTAAAGTCCGAGGCAGCTACTTGAAAAGCTCTGTTCCACAAGGCACATTTCTCGCTCCCATTGTTTCTCACCTCATATCTGACATAGACAAGGAAAGTCAGCCACAGCACCGTGGGGCTTCCTTTGCCAGAGACACCCGAAATCTGCATACAGTGTCTTCCATTGCAGACACTGCAAGGCTCCAGGCGACATCAACCAAATCTTTTAGTGGGCTGCAGAAAAAAATAAAGAAGTTCAACGATGAAAAATTTCAATTACTCAGATATGGTAAAACAACGAGGAAATTAAATCCAGAGTACAAAACAAATTCTGGCCACAAAATAGAGCGAAACACCAACGTCAAAGACCTGGGAGTGATCATGTCGGGGGATCTCACCTTCAAGGTCCATAACATTGTATCAATCGCAGCTGCTAGAAAAAAAGACAGGATGGAAATTTAGAACCTTTAAAACTAGGGATGCCAACCCATGATGACACTCTTCAGGTCACTTTGTTCATCTAGGCTGGAATATTGCTGCACACTAACAGCACCTTTCAAGGCAGGTGAAATTGCTGACCTAAAAAATGTACAGACAACCTTCACGGCACGCATAACGGAGAAAAAAAAACCTCAGTTACTGGGAGCGCTTGAAGTTCCTGAACCTGTATGTCCCCTGGAACGCAAGTGGGAGAAGGTACACGTTTAAATTAACACCGGGAAAAATCCTAGAGGGACTAGTACCAAACTTGCACACGAAAATCCCTCACAACAAAAGCAAAAGACTTGGCAGACGATCCCAACATCCCCCAATGAAAAGCAGGGGTGTCACTAGCACGTTAAGAGACCATACAATAAGTGTCAGGGGCCCAGACTTTTTCAACTGCCCCCCAAGCATACATAAGGAGGATTTTAAATAGACCCCTGGCAGTCTTTCAAGCTGGGAATGGACAAGCACCAAAAGTCGGTACCTGACGAGCCAGGCTGGGCCCTCGTAGTTGGTTTGCGTGCAGCCAGCAGTAACAGCCTGGTTGATCAGGCTCGATCCACCAGGAGGCCGGGTCACAGACCGGGCCACAGGGGCGTTGCCCCCCGGAACTCTCTCCAGGTAAACTTCAGGTATTCCACCCATTTCGTTTCTGACTTTCCTAACAATTATCTGTCCCACTGTGTGTGTGTGTGCGCGCGCGCGCGCGCGTGTGTGTGTGTGAGTGTGTGTGTGTGTGTGTGGTGTGTGTGTGTGTGTGTGTGTGTGTGTGTGTGTTGTGTGTGTGTGTGTGTGTGTGTGTGTGTGTGTGTGTGTGTGTGTGTGTGTGTGTGTTTATGAGTGTGAGACAGTTTAGGCTTCACATAGCATTAAAGGGAGCATTACCTTGTTATCTAGGTCACACTGATAGAACGGAGGAGCAGTCTCCTAGGAGACCAGTGGACCTTGCTTGTTAGTGCAGTCAGAACAAGGGTGGCAATTTATCTTGGAGAAAATGGAGCACCGGAAAGTATTTTATGACTCATCTCATTTAATCTGTGCTACTCAACTGACCTATCAAAACAATGAACAGTGTTGTCGTTTTTATTTAAAGACTGTAAGAAATAATGGAACAAACGCAGAAATGGAAGGAGATGAATTTTCCGTAAGGAGGAGAAGGAACTGAGAGAGGGTAATGCACAGTAGTGGCAGAGCGGGAGGATTTATCTCATACGGACCCCAGTACAATGGTTCGACCTCAGAGCGTATATTTTGTCTCTGTCAGGCTGGTATTGTGTTTCTGGGAAGGGACTCCAGCCTCTGTTTATTGTGTGATGTTTGGAAGCGATTCTAGCCACTATTTATTATGCATCTTGCTTATACATCTACTTGTATCTGACCTTTGCATTAAATTTTGAACTTATAACGAGTTATTAAATTTCATTAGTTATGTTTTATTCAGTTTTTAATTTCTTTCTTGTTCAGTATCGATTAAAAGACCTAAACAAGTGTAGTATATAACAGTTAATTAACGGGAATGAAATAAAAAAAATCATAGAACATAAAATAAAAGTCACACAGACACACACAACACAACACACAACACACACACACACACACACACAAAACACACACACACACACACCACACACACACACAAAATTTCACACACACAAACACACACACACACAACACACACACACACACACAACTGCTGCAGCATATGGGCGCCTGGCAAACCTGGAAAAAGCATCCGATACCTTAGTAAGGAATCATTCAAGACACTGTACACCGTGTATGTCAGGCCCATACTGGATATGCAGCACCTGTTTGGAACCCGCACTTGATAAAGCACATCAAGAAACTAGAAAAAGTACCCAAAGGTTTGCGACAAGGTTAGTTCCAGAGCTAAGGGGGAATTTTCCTATGAAGAAAGATTAAGGGAAATCGGCCTGACGACACTGGAGGACAGGGGGGTCAGGGGGAGACATGATAACGACATATAAAATACTGCGTGGAATAGACAAGGTGGACAAAGACAGGATGTTCCAGGGAGGGACACAGAAAAACAAGAGGCCACAATTGGAAGTTGAAACACAAATGAGTCAGAAAAGATAGTAGGAAGTATTTCTTCAGTCATAGAGTTGAAAGGGCATTGGAATACCCTAGAAAATGACATAGTGGAGGCAGGAACCATACACAGTTTTAAGACGAGGTTTGATAAAGCTCATGGAGCGGGGAGAGAGAGGGCCTAGTAGCAACCGGTGAAGAGCCGGGGCCAGGAGCTAGGACTCGACCCCTGCAACCACAAATAGGTGAGTACACACATACACACACACACACACACACACACTCCTCTATCAGAGGAGACTGTAGAAAATGAAAGAGCTAAGCTATATGTGGAGGCCCTAACAGACCACAGCAGAGCCCAGGGAAAGACAAGAAGGGAAAATGACAGGCCACTGAGCCCAAGTACATTATGTAGTGAAACTGAAGAAAGAAAACCTGCAATGGAGGAAATCAAATTGAATAAGGGGATACACAAGGATATGCAGTGGGAGAATGAAAGGGGGAGGTCAGTCTTTGTGTATGGGCTCAAGGAAGTTGAAGGGGAAACATACGAAGCAAGAAAACAAGGGGAAAAAGAGCAATTGAAAGCATCATAAAAGCAATAGGAGAAGATGACATGACCCAGCTGGAAAATTTTTGGAGAATAGAGGGGTTTGTAAAAAAAAGAACCT
>NC_069405.1:92089562-92149562 GCF_026875155.1 Cherax quadricarinatus | reverse complement strand
ACACTTGCAAATCTCCCCCACTTTGCCCCCTTCCACCTGTATAGCTTTTCCCCAAATCTTTAAATGAAAAGACCTCTTTAGCCTTACTAAAAAAATTTTTTCATTATTTTTTTCACTGAAACCCCGGGGCCCAACACCCCCCCCCTTTCCTAAAAGCCCCCTTGTCTTCTGCACCCTATTCTCCGTCTTATCTTAATTTTTTAATTATAACTTCCATACACTTTACCAGGTCACTAACGATTATCCCCCTATATTTTTGCACTCTTTTTACCCCTTTTTGCCTTTATACAAAGGAACTTGCATGCTCTTGAAAATCCGGGTACCTTCCCCTCTTCCATAATTTTTAAAAAATTGCCCCAAAACCACTCCAAAACTTTCCCCCCTGTTTTAACATTTCTATCTTTATCCCATCAACCCCGGCTGCCTTCCCCCCTTTCATTTTACCTACTGCCTCACAAAAATTCCCCCCACACTCACAATGGTTTTCCTCACCCCTAAAGATTTTTTCCCTCTTGCCCTATACACGAAATCAAGTTTCCCCTATCTTCATCAACATTTAAAATTTCCCTAAAATTTTTCCCTCCATCTTCCAATACCTCTAACTCTCCATTTAATAACTTCCTTCCTATTTTTTAACTGACATATCCTTTTGTTCTCTAGGTTCCTTAACTTGTTAATCTCCTCCAAAACTTTTTTTATTTTCAACAAAATTTGTTGAAACGTCCCACTCTTCATTTGTCTTTTTTACATTGCTTCCCCACTTTTAAACCCTCTCTCTTTTTCCCCATTACTCTTCCCCCCTTTGCATCACTTCTACTTTGAAAAAACTTTCATAGCTAACTTTTTCTCCCTTATACTCTCTTACATCTTATTCCACCAAACGCCCCTCTTCCCCCCTGCCCCCCTTTCCTGTAACCACAAATTCTGCTGAACACTTAACCTACATTTTTAAACCCAAACCCCATTCCTCTTCCCCCCTTCCCCTATGTCTCTTTTACCCCCATCTATCCTCCAATAGCTGTTTATATTTACCTAACTGCCCCTCTTTTTAGTTTATAAACCTACCTCTTTTTCCCCCTGATGCTTTATTCCCCTTGTATCCCATCTCCCTTTTTACTCCAGTGTAGCTACAAAAAAAAGTGTCTGAAAAATCTGGGGCCCCCTCGATAAACATGTAACCCTGAAGTCTACTGAAACAGCTTTTATTTACCAATTTAATTCCCAAAAAATACTGTCATTTCGCCCTCTCATTTGTGTAACTTATTTACCCTTTTTTTTCTTAAATATGTATTACTATAACAAAAACCCCTTTCTATAAAAAGTTCATCAAAGGGCTCCCATTATCATTTACACCGGGCCCCCACCCCAAACTTCCCTACCACACCCTCTCTAAAATTTTCTCCTACTTTAGCTTTCAGGTCCCCCCCACAATTCTCCTCACTTGGGTTTTAAAGGTCCTATACTTTCACTTAACTCTCCCAAAATCTTCTCTCTCTTGCATTCTTCTTCTCCGGGTGCATACCGCTTATTATGCCCCATTTCTCGCACCCAAACCCTTTACTTTAATCCACTTTCTCAAAAATTTACAATTCTTTTTCTTTTTTCTCCTTCATAATGATCATTTAACATTACTGTACCCTTCCCTTTTGCTCAAAATTTCGATACTCCAGATTTAATCCCATTTTTCCCCCCCACGAAATCTCCTCCCCCCTTCAGCTTTGTTTCGCTTGACCCAGGACATCCAACTTTTTTTTCATTCAAAATCGCAATCATCTGTTTCTTGTTCCGCACTACATCCAGCCTTTTAAACAACCCAGTTTTATAAAGTTTTTCTTCTTCTTTTTTTTAGTAAATGTAACAGGAGAAGGGGTTACTACCCCATTGCTCCCGGCATTTTAGTCGCCTCATAGACAGCTGGTTAGGGAGGAAAGATTTTTTTCCCACTCCCCATGGAAATAGAAGAAATAAAAAAAAAAAGAGCTTTTTAGAAAAAGGAGAAAAACCTAGGTATGTATATATTTTGCTGTGCGGTCTGTGAGTGGCCAAAGTGTAAGTGGAGTAGCAAGATATCCCTGTTATTGCGTGTTTTTTGAGACAGAAAAAAAAAACCAGCAATCCTACCCTCTGCAAAACAGTTACAGGTTTTTTTTTCACAGTCATCTGGCAGGACGGTTTACTTCCCCGGGTGGTTTTCTGTTACCAACCTTAAAATTTTAATATAATATATTATATATATATTATAATTATTTTTATTTTTATTTTTTTTTTACACCGGCATTCCCACCAAGGCAGGGTGGCCCGAAAAAGAAAAAATTTCACCTCATTTACTCCTCATGTTTGCCGAAGGGTGCTTTAACTAAGTTTTTAAACTGCAACATTAAACCTTAATATATATTATATATTATAATTTTTATATATAATATTATTATATATCTATATATATTATAAAATTTTATATATATATATATATATATTATATATATAAATTTTATTTTATATATTTATATATAATTTTGTTCTAATATGTAAAAATGGTCAATTAGCATGAACTCATTAAAATTTAAATCCTTTCTAAAATTTTCTCCCTTTCAGTTTAAAGATATTTTTTTTATTAATGTTTATGTAAAAATTTAAATTTTGCACAAAAGGAATTTGAAAACTTCCTATCCTTATTATAACAACGCAATTTTTTTAGCGTAACCCAATAAAGATTTTAGATTTTTTTACAATAATTTAATACTAAACAAACACAGTGAAAAAAATTTTTTTCTTAGGTTCAGAAAGATTTTGGCAAATTATTGCATACACAAATTTTTACTTTTCCTATATGGCAAGTGAGCGTTGCTATTTAAACCAAGATCGCAAGTTCTGCCCCTTTGGAACGACATAATTATATATATATATATTATATTTTATATATATTTATTTTTATATATATATTAATATATATATATATATTTATTATTATATTATTTTATATATAAAACATAATATATATAATATTATTATATTTTTATTATAATATTTAAAATATTATATTAATATAATATATGTATATATTTTATATATATATATATATTATATTATATATATATATATATATATATATATAAATATATTATATATATTTTAATTATTATATATATATTTTTTAATATATATAATATTTGATTGATGTAGATATATACAAACACTGATCTCTGGGTGAAAGGGTACTCAACCCACAAACCTTGGAACAAGGAACGTAGTGCTTTACCAATTTTCCAACTGGCCAATACCTTTGGGGTCCAGTTTTTGCTGACTTTGATCCAAGGGGCTGTTTCAGGGGAAGGGTTAAACTTTTTATTAAATTTTGCATGCATCAGCTTACTAGAGATATTAAAACACAAGGAAATTTGCAAAAGCAGGCGAATATACACAAACACTGATCTACCGAAAAATGGACTCCAAGGTATTGGTAGTGTGGGTGATGGTAAAGCACTGCATACCCTTTTTCCAAAGGTTGTAGGTTCGGTCTCTTCAGACAGGATCAGTTTTTGTCTATATTTTGCCTGCTCTTGCGAATTTCCCTTCGTTTTTAAAAATCTCTAGTAAGATGATGCATGCAGGGGGTGAGATGAAAAAACTGTAAGCCTTCTTCTGAAAGCTGGCTGCCCTTTGGGTCAAAGTCTAGCGCAAACTGGACTCCAAGGTATTGGCCCGTGTGGGTAGATTTTTAAAGCCTGCATACCTTGTTCCAGGGTTCCCCGGTTCGAGTCTCCTTCGCCAGGATCAGTGTTTTTGTATATTTCGCCGCTCTTGCGAATTCCTTGCATTGTTAATACTCCAGTAAAACGATGCAGAGGGGGTGAGATGAAAAGCTGTAAGCTTTCTCCTGAAAGCTGGCTGCCTTGGACAAAGTCTAGCGCAAACTGGACTCAAGGGATTGGTCCCAAAGTGGGTAGATTGGTAAAGCACTGCATACTTTGTTCCAAGGTTTGTAGGTTCGAGTTCCTTCAGCCCGAGATCAGTGTTTGGTATATTTCGCCTGCTTTGCGAAACCCGCTTGTTAAAATCTCTAGTAATGCTGAGATGCAGGGGATGAGATGAAAAGCTGTAAACCTTCCCTGAAAGCTGGCTGCCTTGGGTAAAGTCTGCACAAACTGGACTCCAAGGTATTGGGCCAGGGGAGATTGGTAAAGCACTGATACCCTTTTTCAAAGGGTTTGTAGGTTCGAGTCTCCTTCGCCAGGATCAGTGTTTGTGTTATTTCGCCCGCTTTGCTAATTTCTTTTTTATATATTTATATATATATATATATATTTTTTAATATTATTATATTATATATAATATTATATATATAATATATATATATATATATATATATATATATATAAACAAACGCACTAGCCCAAAGGATTGGAACCCTGCTGCTTTTTGGTTTCCTTAAGGTGGGCGAAAAAAAATGACGCCCCTTTTCCACTGAAACCTTCGATCCCTTAAGGTAAAGCATCCAACGGAAAAATGGATGTGGACTCCCCACCCAAGGACACACGATGGGGTGGATGACTCTAGGTCATTTCATTATAGTCCCTGTTTGGTGTACTAGTGAGTGTTTTTATTGATCAAAACCACTCGTTCGTGGGCGCAATAAAATAAAATTCTGTGGGTTTAACTAGTACACCAAACGGACTAGAATGAAATTAGCCTGAGTTATCCCCCCATCGTGGTCCTGGGTAAGGAGTACCACATCCATTCCGGGTGCCCTATTTAAGGATCATTGGTTATGGGTAAGGGCGTCATGTGTTTTTGCCCACCATGAGGAGGCCCAAAATAGATGGGTTTTAGTCCCTTTGGGTAGTGCAGTGTTGTTATTTCAATCCCCTCGTTCAAATTTTTATTATTTATAAAATATATTATATATTAAAATATATATATATTATTGTATATTTTATATATAAATATTAATATATTTATATATATTTATTATATATATATATATATATATATATATATTGTATATAAAATTTTATATTATATATATATATATTAAAAATATTATATAATATATATTATATATATTATATATATATATATATATATATTATATATATTATATATATTACAATAAGTCCAGTAAACAGGGATTTTAAAATATGCAAAAAAACCACTGTAAAAAGGAGTGAATTTTTAAAGGGGTTTCGTGACTACTCACATTATCAAGGAACTATGAACACATGATGCCCCTTTTCCCTGAACCCCGTGATCCTTAAGAGTAAGGCATCCAAAAGGAAATGGATGCGGTACTCCCCACCCAAGGACAAACGATGGTGTGGATATTCTAGGTCATTTCATTCTAGTCCCCGATTGTGTTGTGCAGTGTTGTTATTGCCAATACCCCTCGTTCATGGTCACAATAATTATACATATATATATATTTTATATTATATATATATATATATATTATATATATTTATATATAATATATTAACAACACTCGCTGCCCAAAGGGTTCGAACCCATATTGTACTGGCCTGCCTCATGGTAAGCGGAACCACATGATGCTTTAAACCCAGGACCCCCCAAACCCTCAAGAATGGCGCAGCACCACAGCTAGCAGTTGGGCCGCCATTTAGGGCATATGGGGTGTGGGAGCTTCTAAGCTAATTTTATTCTCATCCCTGTTTGGTTACTCGCCTCACGAGCAGTATTTCTTTAATTTCTGTAACACGAATGAGTGGTACTGATCAATAACAACACTGCGTGCCAAGGATTCGAACCCTGTTGTATGGCCTGCCTCATGATAAACGAGAACCACATGTTGCTTTTTAAAACCCCAGGACCACCCAAACCCCCCAAGAAGGCGCAGCCACCCTCCCGGGGGTACAAGGGGGGGAGTTTAAGCTAATTTCATTTCATTTGTTTGGTGTTGCCTTACGAGCAAAATTTATTATTTTGTAACCACGAACGAGTGGTATTAATCAATAACAACATGCATAGCCAAAGGTTCAACCATGTTTTTTACTGGCCCCCCAACCTCCCTTTCCCCCGGATGGTGGCTAAACAGCTAGCTGTGTGGGCTGCGCCATTTTGTAGGGGTTTGGGGGGTCCAGTGGTTTTAAAAAGGGCATTGGTTTTGCTTCCATGAGGGAGGCCCGTGCAAAATGGGTTGGAATCCTTGGCTAGCGCAGTTTTGTTATTGATCAATACCACTCTTGTGGTTTCAAAAAAGTTAAATATGCTTTTTGATTTCTATTACACCCAAAAATGGATGAGAATGAAAATTAGTTAGAAGCTCCCACACCCCGTTGCTCGGATGGCGGCCCAACGCTAGTGTGTGCTGCAGGCTGAAAAAATTTCTGGTGGGCAAAATTTGGGATTCCTGACTATGGGTCAGGTAGGTGATCGTGGTTGCCAATGGACGTTTTTTTAGAGAAAAAGTTCTAGTGCCCAAAAACTTATGTTCCCCGGGAGGGAAAAATTAGATCTAGCAAAAAAGTCCCAAAAGGATGAACAATAGATTAAAACATCTCATTGGTCAAACGAGAGGCATTTATAGGCGTATCAAAATAGGGAATGGGCTGTTAAGAAATGAATATATTCAATTAAAGAGATAAATAAAGAAAGGAATAAAAAAAGCAAAAAGGGATTATGAGGCTAAGGTCGCAAGGGATTCAAAGACTAACCCTAAAGGGTTCTTTCAGGTATACATATGTAAGATTAGGGACAAGATTGGCCCACTTAAGAGTAATTCTGATCGGATCACTGACAGTGATAGGGATATGTGAAATTCTCAATACCTACTTCTTCTCAGTTTTCACCCAGGAAAATACTAGCGATACTCCTGAAATAATAGATTATGTAGAACAGGACAATAATAAACTATGCGCGATTGCATAGTTTATTATTGTGACATGGTCCTCAGATAAATAGAGAAACTAAAACCTAACAAATCCCCAGGCTCTGATGAACTGTTTGCAAGGATGTTAAAGGAATGTAGAGAAGAACTTATCATTCCTTTGGCTAATCTTTTTAACATATCACTACAAACTGGCATAGTGCTTGATAAGTGGAAAATGGCAAATGTAATACCTATTTACAAGGCAGGTGACAGGTCCTTAGCTTCGAACTATAGACCAATAAACCTTACCTCCATAGTGGGAAAATTTATGGAATCAATAATTGCTGAAGCAATTCGTAGCCATCTTGATAGGCACAGATTGATTAATGACTCTCAACACGGTTTTACAAAGGAGCATTCCTGTCTTACGAATTTACTAACATTTTTCACTAAGGTGTTTGAGGAGGTAAATCATGGTAATGCATATGACATTGTGTATATGGACTTCAGTAAAGCTTTCGATAGAGTTCCACATAAGAGGCTATTGAGGAAACTTAAGGCACAGGGAATAGGAGAAATTTTTTCCTGGGTAGAGGCATAGCTGACAAATAGGCAGCAGAGAGTTTGCATAAATGGGGAGAAATCAGAATGGGGGCATGTCACAAGCGGTTGGGCCCTTTGTTGTTCATAATTTCCATAAACAACATAGATGGGGGAATAAATAGCGACATAAACAAATTTGCTGATCACACCAAAATAGGCCATCCAATTCATTCTAATGATGACACTAGAGCTCTCCAGGATGATTTGAAGAGACTGATGCAATGGTCGGAGAAGTGGCAGATGCAATTTAATATAGACAAATGCAAAGTTCTAAATGTTGGAGAGGAAAATGACCATGCCACATATAAACTAAATAATGTAGATCTTAATACTACTGATTGCGAAAAGGATTTAGGAGTTCTGGTTAGCAGTAATCTAAAACCAAGACAACAGTGTATTAGTGTTTGCAATAAAGCTAACAGAATTCTTGCCTTCATATCTAGAAATATAAATAATAGAAGTCCTCAGGTTGCTCTTCAACTCTATATATCCTTGGTTAGATCTTATTTAGACTATGCTGCTCAGTTCTGGTCACCGTGTTACAGAATGGATATAAATGCTCTGGAAAACGTACAGAGGAGGATGTCAAAGATGATCCCATGTATCAGAAATCTTCCCTATGAGGATAGACTGAGGGCCATGAATCTGCACCTCTCGAAAAGCGTAGAATTAGGGGGGATATGATCGAGGTGTATAAATGGAAAACAGGAATAAATAAAGGGGATGTAAATAGCGTGCTGAAAATTTCCAGCAAAGACAGGACTCACAGAAATGGTTTCAAGTTGGAAAAATTCAGATTCAGGAAGGATATAGTAAAGCACTGGTTTGGTAATAGAGTTGTGGATGAGTGGAACACACTCCCAAGCACAGTTATTGAGGCTAAAATGTTGTGTAGTTTTAAAAATAGGTTAGATAAATACATGAGTGGGTGTGGGTGGGTGTGAGTTGGACCTGATTAGCTTGTGCTGCTGGGTCTGGTGCCGTGCTCCTTCCTTGAGTGGAGGTGACCAGACTTGGTGGGTCATTGGGCTAATCCGGGGGGGAGACATGGACCTGCTCTGCATGGGTCAGTAGGCCTGTTGCAGTGTTCCTACTTTATGTTCTAATGTTCTTATGTCATTCCCATATACCAGAAACAGCACCTACCCTAGGACTGACCTCTGTGGAACTCTGCTCGTCACAAGCTCTCACTCTGCCACCTCGTCATGTATCATCACTCATTTTTTCCTTTTAGTCAAGTGTTCTCTGATCCATTGCAGTGCCTCTGCTGTTATTCCTGCCTACTCAGCTAGCTTTTACACTAATCTTTTATGCAGAATTGTGTCGAAAGCCTTCTTGCAGCCCAAGAAAATGCAGTCTATTCACCTCGCTCTCTCCTGTCTTACTTCTATTACCTTGTCGTAAAACTCCAGTAAATTTGTGATGCAGGATTTCCCTCTCTGAAATCGTGGTGGTTATTGTGTATAATCCTATTTCTTCTTAGGTGTTCCACCAGTTGTTTGCTGACAAGCATCTCCATGCCTTTGTATACTGTGCATGTCAGTGACACAGGTGTGTTTCAATAGATGTGTTGAATAGTGTTGTTAGTGGCACACATAGTGCCTCTGCTCCCTCTCCCAGGACCTACAGAGGTATGTACGGTCCCACCACCTTCGAGGTATGTAGCTCACTTAGCAGCCTCTTCACCTCCTCCTCTGTTGTATGTAGTATGCCCAGCACTTGTTGGTGTCCCTTCTATCCCGGTTTACTGTAGTCCAGTCTATCTCCAATGAAAATATTTCCTTAAATCTCGTGTTTAGCTCTTCACCTACTTTTCTGTCGTTTCTTGTGTTCTCCCCACCTTCCTTTCTCAGCCTAATTACCTGGTCCTTGACTGTTGTTTTTCTCCTGATGTGGCTGTACAATACCTTTGAGTTAGATTTGGCTTTTGATGCTATATCATTCTCGTATTGTCGCTGAGCTTCCCTCCTTATCCATGTGTATTCATTTCAGGCTCTTCAGTTGATCTCATTATTTTTCTGGTTCCTTTGTTTTCTGTACTTTATTCAATTCTCTAGTCCGTTTGTATTTCTACACCTTTGGGTGAACCATGGGCTCGTTTTGGTCTGCCCATTATTTCTGCTACCCTTGGGTACGAACCTCTCCTCTGTCTCTTTGCATTTTATGGTCACGTACTCAATCATTTCATTTACTGTTATTCCCACCAGTTCTCAGTCCCACTGTACCTCATCAATGAAATTACTCATGCTTGTGTAGTCCTCTCTTTTGTAGTTTGGCTTCTCCTGTCCTTTTCGTGCTGCTTTACTCTCCACTTTCAATGTATTCTGTGCTCAGGATCAAGTGATCACTAGTTCCGAGGGACCTTCCATATGTGATAATCTCAGTGTCAGAACTATTCCAGGAAAATATAAGGTCCGGCTTTCCTGGTTCATCCTCTCCTCTCTCTCTGGTAGTGTCCCTGATAAACTGATGCACGAGATTTTCCAATACCACCTTCATTATCTTAGCTCTCAACATTTTTGGTTCCCCATGTGGCTCCATGTTTTCTTAGTCAATCTCCTTGTGATTAAAATCACCCACAACTATTAACTTTGTCCTTCCCATATGGGCCTTTTGGCCACCTCAGCTAGTGTGTCCATCATTGCTCTCATCATTTTCTTGTCTTGGCCTCGTATTCTCTGTTGGGTTGTACATCTCTGCAATCACCACACTGGGACCCCCTGTTTGAAGTATTCCTACTATGTAGACCCTTGTTTCCACTTTTTCCATTCCTTTCATATCCTTCAATCTTCACTGGTTTTTGAAGAGCAGTGTAACTAATCCTCTCCCTGTGCGCCCTCTATCTTTCCTCAGGAACTGATATCCAGATGGCAAGATCACATCTGTTATCATCCTTGCGAGCTTCATTTCCATGAATACTATGTTGTTTGGGGATGCCTCCATGAATCTTTCGTACCACTCATCACATTTATTTGCTATTCTCTCTGTGTTGTGAACAATACCTTGAGATTCTTTTCTAAAACTGTGTTCTGGGGGGTTTGTCGGAGTTGGGAGGAGTGGACGACTTGGCAGGATACAATGGGAGGCTGCTGTAAAGATGGAGTTTATGGTGGGGGGGAGGCTGTGGGTATGGAGGGATGTTTTGAGTTAGTTTGCTTGGTTGCAGCGGGGTTGTTGAGGTTGAGAGTCTTCTGCAGGTGGTTCTGAGGGAGGTTGTCTTTGCTCTTCCTGTCAGTATGTTGCTGTGTATTTGTGTAGTACACTTAGATAATCCCAGCTATTTATAGTAAGGGTCCCTTCTAGCTGTGACGTCACGAGACTTCTCACATGTGAGTCGCCAGCTACAGGCCTCTCTCTCTCAGTTACCCGCTAGGCATAGCAGATTCGACAGGCAGGCCTGGGATCCCCTCAAGACTCTCTTAATTATATGCCTCCAAGACATCCAACTTATGTATTTCTTACTCCAGTATCTCCTGACAAACCCCCACGACATTCCTCCTGAGTCTGGGTTACACTACCTGTCTACAACCCTGCCCCTTGAGTTTTTGTATCATTTCTCTCAGTTTCTGTCTTTCTTCTCACATTCTTTCACAGTCGAGGTACGAATCAAATCGAATCGAGGACGACGAGATCTGTCGTAAGATGGGAAGGAAGAAGGATATGGAAGGATGGAAATAACTGGAAAAGGATGGGGAGGAGGGGAAGAGGAGGAATCAAGGCAAGTGGCCCAACTACTTTGGGACATATGGTACAAAAGTACTGGAGACGTCGATAGAGAGGATTGACTGATGTCATTGCTTGGCTCACTAGGAGAGGATGGCGAAGGCAGCGGTAGGAGCTGGGAGTGTCAGAAGGCAGCAAGCAGGATGAGTTGGTTATGGTCTTAAACCGTTTATTAGTGCGGTAAATTGTTTACGGGAGAGTTGTATCACACTTATGGGAGAGCTGTAGTAGTATTCGTTGGTTTGGAGTTGGTGGAGTATCTGGTTGTAGGTAGGGAATGGTCTTTCTTCGCTTTGGTATGATACAGTGTTGTCTTGGAGATGTTGGATGAGTTCTAGGCGAGTCATGCTTGCAGGGTACCGCCTCGTGGTGTAGAATATGAGTCCTTTGTGTTTAACCCATGGTGTTCCAGGTAATCGACGTGAGCTAAGTAGAGAAGGCGGTGGTGGAGTAGAGGAAAGTGGTGTTACTTCTTTTCAACTTCAGTAGACGAATTAGAAGATGTTTCTGGTGGTAAGGCTTCTGATTGGTTGGATTCAGTGAGAGGTGGTGGCGGTGGAGGCTTCTCATTGGTCGTTGTTGGACTGACGTCACTAGTTGGTGGTGTTGATGGAACTTCTGCAGAAGAGTTGGCGATTAAGTTTTTGGTGAATTTGAGAATTTCTTCAGAAGGTGGAGATGCTGGAAATGTAAATGAAGGCATGTTATTTAATGCAAATAACTCATTGATGGTAGAGTTAAATGATCCAGGTACAGCCATGTTTGCATATGAGCGTATAGTAGACAGTAGTGAATCTTCGTTACGTCACATGTTGGAGGAGTGAGGGTTGTGGGGGTGGTGGAGGGGGTGGTAGAGCTTGAAGTGATTTTGTAGTGTTGCTTGTATTTTTGCAATTGTGATATGTTGGAGTTTTGAGGGGTTTTTTTCTTTGCTGCATTTGTGTTTCTTATAATATTCTTTTTGTGGGAATTTTGCTGCCAGTGTATGGTGATCATTATTTTGCATTTTAAGCACGTGGTTGTTTTGGAGCAGCGCAGTGCAGGAATGAAGGCGGTCCCTCACTAAAATGTAGTGCAGAATTTTGTTTTTACTGGACTGTTTTGGTGGTGGATGGTATGAATACAGTTCCGAAATGTTGGATGTAGTGATATCTCTCTGCTTCAAGTGGGTAGGGCTGTGTGAGTATAGACGAAAGACCTTCGTTAGTGAGTGGAGCAGTTAGTCAGTGAAGGTGCCCTTATCATGGACTTGCATTGGGTTTTTTGAAATGCTGTCAACGTACCCCAATTTTGGTCTCGATGGGACTTGAGTTCAGCAGGTGTTTTGAGAGTCAGAATCTTGCCCGTTTTTTTAGGAAATATGATTTCTTCCCCGGGGCAGGAGATGACGTAAAAAAACCCCTTGAGTAGTAACAGTAGGGATGGCTTTTGTAGTGAGAGCTTCTCTGTTCAGCATCATGTGCCCCAAACAATGAATGCTTCTTTCAGTGACAATATGGTGTTGAATTTATTCCAGTGCTCCGAAAAAACAGTTGCAAGAGCAATCTTGTGATACCAAGGTACCTTTTTTGGTTTGTTTTTTACATGTTTTGCGTAGTCATCGTGTAAGTCAACGTGATGAAAACGTGGAAAAGGTTTTCCCCCCCCAAGGGGGTCGTAGGGAGACAGAGAAAAGTAAGGAGAGCGCTTGACCCGCCCGGGCGAGGCAAAAAGGAATCGTGAGGTACACCTGTGGGAAATTTTTAAGCCAATTTTTGTTGGCGTTTTTCTGCAGGATCCTTGTTTACACCATTTCCGATTGAAAACAGTTGATGGCGTCTTTTTCTCCTGAGAACCCTTTATTGAAAATTTGAGTGGATGTGTTTCCTTTACTATCTCATTTTTGTATTTTCCCTCCTTTTCCCCCTGTCATCTTTCTTCTAAATTTCCCCTTTAGCCTCCCCTAGCCTGATCTCTTATGGGTTTATAACACCCCTTTTAATTTTTTACTTACCACTTTTTGGGGACTCCTGATAGTTGATAGTATCTCTAGTGTAAATATCCTTTCTTCCTTCAGGTTCCCCCCTGGTTGGGGATGTTCTTGTTCCCATTTTACCCCTTTTGCTTTTAGTTTTCTTTTTTCTTCTATGCGAGTGACAGCAGTATGAAAAGAAAAAGAGGGGGGGTAGATTCATTTTCTTGGATGAAGAAGACGTTTGACGTTCCTCACAGGAGATTAGTGCAAAAGCTGGAGGAACAGGTAGGGTAACAGGGGAAGGGCCCGCAAGGATCAGGGAATAATGTAAGGAAAACAACAGCGAATATGGTATGCAGAGAGGTGTCAGAAGGGCCCCTGATAGCGGGGTTCCACGGGGTCAGTTCTAGGATCGTGCGTTTCTGGTATTTGTGAACGACTGACGGAAGGAATATGCTCAGAAATGTCCCTGTTTGCAGTGATGTGGAGTTGACGAGAAGAATTCAATTGAACGAGGACCAGGTAGAACTACAAAGGATCGGGGGCAGGCTGCAGGCCTGGTCCAGCAACTGGCTCCTAGAGTTCAACCCCACTAAGTGCAAAGTCAAGAAGACTGGGGAAGGGCAAAGAAGACTGCGGATGGAGTATAGCCTAGGGGGGCCAGAGACTACAAACCTCACTCAATGGAAAAGGATCTTAGGGTGAGTATAACACCGGGCACATCTTCTGGGGGTGCACATCAACCAAATAACTGATGCAGCATATGGGCACCTAGCAAACCTAAGAACAGCATTCCGACATCTCAATAAGGAGTCATTCAGGACCCTGTACACTGTATGTTAGGCCTATATTGGAGAATGCAGCACCAGTTTGGAACCTGCACTTAGCAGGACTGCAGCATGTCCAAATCCCTTTGTAGTTCTGCCTGGTCTCGTTCGGATTGAATTCTTCTCATCAACTTCATATCATCTGCAAACAGGGCCACATCTGAGTCTATTGCTTCCATCATGTCATTCACAAATACCACAAACAGCACCGGTCCTAGGACTGACCACTGTGGAACCCTGTTCGTCACATGCGCCATTCTGACACCTCTCTGCATACCCTTACTCGCTGTTGTCTTCCTGACAGGTATTCCCTGATCCATTGCAGTGCCTTCCCTGTTATCCCTGCCTGATCCTCCAGCTTTTGCACTAATCTCCTTTGTGGAACCGTGTCAAACACCTTCTTGCAGTCCACAAAAATGCAATCTACCCACCCCTCTCTTGTCTTACTGCTGTCACTCTGTCATAGAACTCCAGTAGGTTAGTGACACAGGATTTTCCATCCCTGAAACCATGCTGGCTGTCATTGATAGGCTTGTTCCTTTCTAGGTGCTCTACCACTCTGCTGATAATCTTCTCCATGACTTTACACACTATACACGTTAGTGACTCTGGTCTGCAGGTTAATGCTTCGTGTCTGTCTCCTACTTTATAAATTGGGACTAGAAGATTGTTGTTAGTGGTACACATAGTGCCTCGGCTCCCTCTCTCAGTACCTATGGAGAGATGTTATCCTGCCCTATCGCTTTTGAGGTATCTAGCTCGCTTAGCAGCCTCTTCACTTTTTTCCTTGGTTGTA
The DNA here is from genome assembly GCF_026875155.1 of Cherax quadricarinatus. Classification (NCBI taxonomy): domain Eukaryota; kingdom Metazoa; phylum Arthropoda; class Malacostraca; order Decapoda; family Parastacidae; genus Cherax; species Cherax quadricarinatus. Next base: position 92,134,839 of record NC_069405.1, on the reverse strand, counting down.
TTTATTGTGTCCAACACTTCATGGTGTACCCCACCTCCCTGTCTTTCTGGAATCTCTTCTGTCTCCTCTGTGAACACTTCTTTGAATCTTGTGTTGAGCTCTTCACATACTTCGCGGGTCGTTTCGTGTGAACTCCTCTCTTTCCTTAATCAACCTGATTATCAGTCCTTGACTGTTGTTTTCCTCCTGATATGGATGTACAATAGCATTTGGGTCAGATTTGGCTTTCGCTGCTATGTGATTTTTGTATTGTCGTTGGGCCTCCCTTCTTACTTGTGCATATTCATTTTTGGCTCTATGACTGCTCTTCTTATTCTCCTGGGTCCTTTGCCTTCTACACTTCTTTCATTCTCTAGCACATTTAGTTTTTGCCTTTCTACACGTTTGGGTGAACCAAGAGCTCATCTGGTTTTCTTGTTGTTTCTGATACTCTCAGGTAAAAACCTCTCCTCAGCTTCTTTGCATATTGTTGTCACATATTCCATCATCTCATTGTGTGTGTGTGTGTACTCACCTAGTTGTACTCACCTGGTTGTGGTTGAAGGGGTCGTGTCATAGCTCCTAGCCCTGCCTCTTCACCGGTGTGTGTGTGTGTGTGTGTTTTAGGGAATGGAGTAAGCTAAACCAAATAATAATAAATGACAGCTCTCACCTTCACAGCTGTCTCCAAAGACGTGTCTTGAGTTGTTCTTCCCACTCTCTTGGGCTGTAGATGACAAGAAGGTGTAAGTACAATTATGCCAAAGGTGTGTTATTTCAGCATATCTCAGAAAATGAGTGCTGATGACATGTGTTTGGGCTCAAAAGCCCACACCTCACTGCCGTCTATAGGACGGTTTCAGTAACCTGGTATCATCTGAAACTGCAGCTTCCCTGATTGATAAGTGAAAATGAAACCTACCTTGTTAGTTGCAGCGTGAGCTCTAGTGTTGAATACACCATGTTCGACAGATGTAGGTGACTTGATAGAAGCTGAAGTGTCCTAGAATGTCCACGTCTTCCACTCAATCTGGAAATTGGCAACACTCACTGATAAACTACATTCCACAAAGTTTGTCTTACGTGGTAATGTCAAAATATTCTACCAAATCTGAAAAGTCGAGGACACACTGTTATAGTTCCTTTGATAAGGTCAGTGCACATGTAAGACACTCCTCATACCGTGGTTTATTGCAATCTGCCCCAGGGCGCCCTCCATCTCTTGGCTCAGCCCCCAAATGCTGATTTCAGCATAATTTCTCTTCCTTACCAAACTGCCACAGGAAGCAATGCAGGTTAACTCACATTGGTTGCATGACTATGACACATGCTGGTCAACTGCTTCCAATTAAAGTGTTGATGTGGAAGCAAGCAAGGTGCCATTGCCCTTTCTGAGAGGGTTGCCTCTCAAAGCTGAAAAGGACTGAAGAGGGCCAATACCCCTCTCCTGGAGATAATTTCTCCACACTGGGGGGTGGTGGAGGTTCGCTGCAGGTGACTTATTCATCACTTAATATTAATTTGATTTTCTCACTCGCCACCACTGCTGATTGTCTTTTCTGAACAACTTTAGTCTGTGGAGCTTCTCGAGGCTCACTTCATTTGTTTTCAATACTGTGTAATTCTAACATCACTAATTTATCAATGGCCCACTTATTCACTGCACCTTTGCTCAAAACATCAACTGTCCTGAAAATTCCATATGGGACCTTGGACCATCATTGTCAATAATCACTATGTCACCAGGTCTTAAGGACTTATAATTTTCAGGAACACCATTCCATAGAAGTCTTCTCTGAATGAGGTGAGATAATCTTCTCACCAAATTTTCTCACAACATTCAATTACTTTATTAAGGTGCTTGAATTTATGTCTCTGAGTTGCTCAGGTTCAAAGTAAGTAGGATCCTCTATGATTTCTTTATCATTACTTTGAGGAACACGTTCAAGCCTTCTGCCATGGAGCAAATGAGATAGACTTAACACTTCTAAATTGTCTAGATCATCGGTAACATAAGTTAGAGGTCTGTTGTTGACTCTATTTTCTATTTCAGATACGACTGCACAAAATTCTTCTAAGTCGATTGCTGACGATGAAGAGTCTTCCACAAACAACCTTTCATGATGCTGATCATTCTTTCATAAAATCCTCCGTGCCATGGAGACTTAGGAGGTATGTATCTCCAACGACAACTCCATTGATTTAGTATCTGTTGTATCTTGGCTGATCAAAGATTTTGCTTATTTAAGCAGCACCAGCAACAAAGGTCGTTGCATTGTAGAAATGTACCTAGTTGGACGAATCTTATTGTGGCTAGCTGGTCCAGTGGTGTAACACGACGGTCTGGAGTTTTGAGGCTCTCTGACAGCGGGATAAAACCCCACCCGTGGTATGGTTTGTTTGCAATCGTGTCATTACGATTTCGTGAGTCATGTTAACGGCTTTGAGGGGGCTTGAGCTAGAGTTCATCACGGCCACGCTAGCTGGAGATTCGTCTGTAAAAACTTGCATTTGTGGTCACAGTGGTGCCTATGCTAACCTTCCTATGGTGTAAAAATATACCCATTGGACGAATCTTATTGTGGCTAGCTGGTCCAGTGGCTAACGCGACGGTCTGGAGTTTTGAGACTCTCTGACCGCTGGATCAAACCTCACCCTTGGTATGGTTTAATATGTATGATTATTAGTAAAAAAAATTCTCAGTTGTTTTTTGAGCTATCTTATTGAAACTTGGTCACATTAAAATGGAAAGGTGCTTCTTTGCGTACAAAAAAAAAAAAAAATGAAAGAAATCAAACTAAATATAAAGAAGTTCAGGTGCTAACTGTTATGGGCTCCCTTAACACGCTCCTTGTACTGTGGTTTATTGCAATCTGACCCACGGCACCTTCCGCCTCTTGATGCGGCCCGCAGACGCTGATTTCAGCATAATTTCCCTTCCTTGCCAAACTGCCACAGGAAGCAATGCAGGTTGCTTGATTTCTTGATATTTCTCAATCACAGTGAAACATATCTCATTATTGTCCCTAATGTGAATAAACCGAAGGTAGGAGCTTTTCTGTACCTTTCCTGCTATGGTACAGAGATTAATTACTCTCGTTAACTCACACAGGTTGCAACAGTGGCCTCTTGCAAGGAATAACATGACTATGACACACGCTGGTCGGCTGCTTACAATTAAAGGGTTGATGCGGAAACATGCAAGATGCCATTGCCCTTTCAGAGAGGGTCGTCTCTCAGGGCTGAAAAGGGCTGAAGGGGACTGACACTCCCCTCCTGGAGAAAATTTTTCCAGTTTGTGCGTGCGTGTGTGTACTCACCTAGTTGTACTCACCTAGTTGAGGTTGCAGGGGTCGAGTCCAAGCTCCTGGCCCCGCCTCTTCACTGGTCGCTACTAAGGCACTCTCCCTGAACCATGAGCTTTATCGTACCTCTGCTTAAAGCTATGTATGGATCCTGCCTCCACTACATCGCTTCCCAAACTATTCCACTTCCTGACTACTCTGTGGCTGAAGAAATACTTCCTAACATCCCTTTGATTCATCTGTGTCTTCAGCTTCCAACTGTGTCCCCGTGTTGCTGTGTCCAGTCTCTGGAACATCCTGTCTTTGTCCACCTTGTCAATTCCTCTCAGTATTTTGTAAGTCGTTATCATGTCCCCCCTATCTCTCCTGTCCTCCAGTGTCGTCAGGTTGATTTCCCTTAACCTCTCCTCATAGGACATACCTCTTAACTCTGGGACTAGTCTTGTTGCAAACCTTTGCACTTTCTCTAGTTTCTTTACATGCTTGGCTAGGTGTGGGTTCCAAATGGTGCGCATACTCCAATATGGGCCTAACGTACACGGTGTACAGGGTCCTGAACGATTCCTTATTAAGATGTCGGAATGCTGTTCTGAGGTTTGCCAGGTGCCCATATGCTGCAGCAGTTATTTGGTTTATTTGCGCTACAGGAGATGTGCCTGGTGTTATACTCAACCCAAGATCTTTTTCCTTGAGTGATGTTTGTAGTCTCTGGCCCCGTAGACTGTACTCCGTCTGCGGTCTTCTTTGCCCTTCCCCAATCTTCATGACTTTGGACTTGGTGGGATTGAACTCCAGGAGCCAGTTGCTGGACTAGGTCTGCAGCCTGTCCAGATCCCTTTGTAGTTCTGCCTGGTCTTCGATCGAATGAATTCTTCTCATCAACTTTATGTCATCTGCAAACAGGGACACCTTGGAGTTTATTCCTTCCGTCATGTCGTTCACAAATACCAGAAACAGCACTGGTCCTAGGACTGACCCCTGTGGGACCCCGCTGGTCACAGGTGCCCACTCTGACACCTCGCCACGTACCATTACTCGCTGCTGTCTTCCTGACAATTATTCCCTGATCCATTGCAGTGCCTTCCCTGTTATCCCTGCTTGGTCCTCCAGTTTTTGCACTAATCTCTTGTGTGGTACTGTGTCAAACGCCTTTTTGCACTCCAAGAAAATGCAATCCACCCACCCCTCTCTCTCTTGTCTTGCTGCTGTCACCATGTCAAAGAACTCCAGTAGATTTGTGACACAGGATTTCCTGTCTCTGTAACCATGTTGGCTGCTGGTGATGAGATCATTCCTTTCTAGATGTTCCATCACTCTTCTCCTGACAATCTTTTCCATGATTTTGCATGCTATACATGTCAGCGACACTGGTCTGTAGTTTAGTGCTTCATGTCTGTCTCCTTTTTTAAAGATTGGGACCACATTTGCTGTCTTTCATGTCTTAGGCAATCTCACTGTTTCGATAGATGTATTGAATAATGTTGTTATGGGTACACATAGCGCCTCTGCTCCCTCTCTCAGGACCCATGGAGAGATGTTATCTGGCCCCATTGCCTTTGAGGTATCTAGCTCACTCAGAAGCCTCTTCACTTCTTCCTCGGTTGTGTGTACTGTGTCCAGCACATGGTGGTGTACCCCACCTCTCCGTCTTTCTGGAGCCCCTTCTGTCTCCTCTGTGAACACTTCTTTGAATCTCTTGTTGAGTTCCTCACATACTTCACTGTCATTTCTTGTTGTCTCCCCTCTTTCCTTCCTTAGCCTGATTACCTGGTCCTTGACGGTTGTTTTCTTCCTGATGTGGTTGTATTACAGCTTCAGGTCAGATTTGGCTTTTGCTGCTATGTCATTTTCATATTGACGTTGGGCCTCCCTTCTTATCTGTGCATATTCGTTTCTGGCTCTATGACTGCTCTCCTTATTCTCCTGGGTCCTTGCCTTCTATATTTTCTTCCATTCCCTAGCACACTTGGTTTTTGCCTTCTTGCATCTTTGGGTGAACCATGGGCTCATCCTGGCTTTTTCATTATTCCTGTTACCCTTGGGTACAAACCTCTCCTCAGCCTCCATGCACATTGTTGCTACATATTCCATCATCTTATTAACTGGCTTCCCTGCCAGTTCTCTGTCCCACTGAACCTCATTCAGGAAGTTCCTCATTACTGTGTAGTCCCCTTTCCTGTAGTTTGGTTTCATTTGTGCTGGCCTTCCTGCTTCCCCCTCCACTCGTAGTTCTACTGTGTATTCGAAGCTCAAAACCACATGATCGCTGGCCCCAAGGGGTCTTTCATATGTGATGTCCTCAATATCTGCACTACTCAAGGTGAATACTAAGTCCAGTCTTGCTGGTTCATCCTCTCCTCTCTCTCTTGTAGTGTCCCTTATGTGTTGGTACATGAAGTTTTCCAGTACCACCTCCATCATCTTAGCCCTCCATGTATCTTGGCCCCCATGTGGCTCCAAGTTCTCCCATTCGATTTCCTTGTGGTTAAAGTCGCCCATGATCAGGAGCTTTGCCCTGCATGCATGAGCTCTTCTGGCCACTGCAGCCGGTGTGTCAACCATTGCTCTATTGCTCTCGTCATACTCTTGCCTTGGCCTCCTGCTGTTCTGTGGTGGGTTATACATCACTGCAATTATCACCTTGGGACCTCCAGAGTGAAGCGTTCCTGCTATGCAATCACTTTCTTCTCCGCTGTCTCCTCTCTCCGCTCATCAAATTCATGGTGTTTGATCAGCAATGCCACTCCTCCACCCCTGTTCCTTCTGTCTTTCCTCAGGATCTGGTATCCTGTTGGAAAGATGCATCTGTTATCATACCTGTAAGCTTGGTTTCTGTGATCGTATGATGTCTGGTGATGCCTCTTTGACTCTTTTGTGCCACTCCTCCCATGGTTTGTTATTCCATCAGCGTTGTGTACCATACCTTCAGTTTCCTTTCCAACACTGTGGTTTGGGGGGCCTGTGGGGGTGGGAGACCTGGTAGCATACTGTGGGATTCTATGGTTGTGGTTGGGTGGAAGCTGTGGGTATGGATTGTGTTGTGTGTTGGGATGGTGTGATAGATTGTGGAGTTCTGAGGATAGTTGTGTGTGTGCTTGCCCTTTCTGCTCTGTTCTGCTCTGACTGACCTCTGCTGGTTCCATCCTTGTCTCCTTTCCTAGCTCCTTTCGCTTTTTTGTCCTCTCCCTCAGCTGCTGTCTCTCTGTTTGCATTCTGTCTCTGTCTAGGAACACCTTCTTGTACTCTTCTGAGCTTTTCAACCGTGGTTTCTCTTGGAGGATCCTGTTCCACACTGTTTCTGTCCTGAGAATCAGCTTGATCGGTCGGTTTCTCCTCTTCAAGTACCCCCTATTCTCTGAAAATTTACAATCTCCTCCATGTCTACTCCCCCTATTTCCGTGATGATTTTCTCAATCTCCTTTCTTTCTTCCTGCCGTCTTTCAGTGTGAGTCCTTTCCTCTCTCTCCGAAGCCCTGGATAAAACACTGATTTTGCCCTTTCCTCCTCCCATTGCCTCTCCCTCTGTGACTCTGGTTCCTGTCTGTATGTGGTCATTTTCTCCCTTGATTTTTCCAGTGGCTCTTGGTAGCATGGTTGTGCCTCAGCATTCGACCTATCTCCCTCTCCATCTGCACCCATCTGCTCTTCCCTTCCACTCCCTGGCCCTTCTTTGCAGGCTGATTGACTTAGCATAATTCATATCTCCTTCCTTCCTGTTCAGCCTCTCAGCTTCGATGGTGTGTCTTCTCTGGTCACTACCCCTGAGACTTGCTTCAGCCTGTTTACCTCAAATTCTAGGACCTTAGCCCTGGCTACTGCAGTTTCGGAAAAGGTAAGAGAGAGAGAGATGGGGAAGTGACTAGGGAAGAGAGAGAGAGAGAAAAAAAGAGGAGAGGAGAGAGAGAGGAAGAGAGAGAGTAAAAAAAAAAGGGAATAGAGAGAGAGAGGGAGAGGGAGAGAGAGAGGAAGAGAGGAGAGAGAAAGAGGATCGAGAAGATGAGAGAGTGAGAGAGAAGAGAGAGAGAGAGGAGACTATGAAGAAAGAGAGGAGAGAGAGAGAAGAGAAGGAGAGAGAGGAGAGAGAGAGAGAGAGAGAGAGAGAGAGAGAGGGAGAGAGAGAGAGATGGCCTACAGATGGCTCCAATTCATCCTGTTCCTACCTGTATGTCTCATAACATAAAAATGCTTGTCAAATGAGCTGATGTAGGTAACACTTTTAGTTGCAATAAGTTAGAATCCTTAACCTGTAATAGCTTGTCAATAAAACTAGGATCCTAACTTTGTCAAACCTGTGTAAAGAGAGAGAGAGAGAGAGAGAGGAGAGAGAGAGAGAGAGAGGAGAGAGAGAGAGATGAGAGAGAAGGGAAGAGAGATGAGAGAGAGGGTAGAGAGATGGGGTGAAAGGATAGGTTAGAGGTTGTGACTTCCAGGAAGGTTGTGAAAACCTGTTATTGTGTGTGTGTGTGTGTGTTCTGTATTTTTGTGTGTGTGTGTTGTGCAAGCTGTGTGTGTATATAGTTGTATATGTGAGGTTGCGGGGGTGAGTGGCTTGGCCCCCAGCTCAGATTTTAAGGACCTACCCAGCGGAGCTGTATCATACTTGTTAAAGTAAGAAAAAAAAGGGGAAAAAAGATTTTGGGGAAAAATTTTTTACGGGTCTTTTTAATTTGTTTTTTTTGGGTTTTTGTCTGACTTTTTTTTTGGTTTATCCCTAGTTCTATACACATATGATGCTATGTATGATAATTATATGTAACTGTATTTGTGTTTACCTGAATACAACACTTACTTTCTTACTTTACACGTCAACGGGGGTGGGTGGAGAGGTGGGGATTGTGTAATAGATGGGTGGAGTGAACACATTGGTGCAGCAGTGTCCATCTACCCAATTGTTCATTGTGTACAATGGAATCATCATAAAGTGATGAGTGTTGTAAGACAGTGTGAATCAATATATAGTGATGCAAGGTCCTGTGTATTGTACTCCCCGGGATACCCCACTCAAACAAACCTTGGCCTTCCCCACCTAATTCCCAGGTGAAATTTTCCCTTCACCCCTACCGCCCCTCAAACTTCACCAGGCCACCACGGTCAAGTTCACTACCTTCCACGCTCCATCACCCACCCAGATGTCATATTCCACTCCTATTGTCTAGTTCTAGCAGATGGATGCGAACCAGGAGGAAGCAAGCAGACAGGGAAATGGCACGGCTGGCAATACTAGGAAGAGGTAGGGTCGGTCTGTTACAGCTTCGTTGTCTCAACTCGAATGGTTTCCTCCGCAAACACGGATAGTTGCCTGGTTCAGGATGTCCTCCTGTGGAAAGTGATGATCCAGAGCCACTCAGGCACCTGTAACCTCCACTCCAAACAGATTTCTCTCATCAGACAATCTCTTTGAAGCAATTAAAGCAAAGGTACGAGGACACTCTCACATATTCCCAACAGCAAGCCCGTCACCGCAGCTAGTGACAACTTTCAGACCTGAAACAAGGGTAAACGATGTTCCACTATTTTAAATTGCTCACAACCATCAAGCATTGCACAACTTTGCTACTTTTTGGCAATGTCTGCTTAGCTGTGCCGGAAAAGAAAGGGGAAAGAGGCTGCCCCAATGATAAATTAAATCCTTATGAGATTTTTAGAGTTGATAACCTCATTCGCCTTCCCGTCAAAAACCACAAAAAAAGGGGAAGAGGCAGAAGAAACCCCACTCTCTCTATGACAGTTGGAAAAAAGTCAGAGGTCAAGTGAGCAAGATAAATTGAAGAGGGGCAACACAGTTGGGGGCAATCAGAATTATTACAGTGAGATCAGTTGCTCCCAGGGATGCTGAACGGCTGAAGCACTTAGAGGAGGAAAGCACCTGCCAGGGAAACCAGTGGCACCAACAGTTCAAACCTTGTCCCACTATGGGGGAACCATGATTTGTGGAAGACTCAGACATTTACAAAGCAATCAATATGTCCGTTCCCATTCTGGCTATGCTGGGGGGGGTTACATGGAATAAGGCCACATCATTAAAGGAAATGGTTGATTCCAGTTATTGGAGGGAAATTGCAGAGACACTGCTTTCAGAGATCACAAGGGTTCGCTCAACAATTCCTTGGCTGGTCTGATTCCTGATGAAAATAGACTTTCTTTTTTGGTGAAACACTTTGTGCACTTAAAAGACAGGATGGAGGATTTAGGCCATTGCAGTAGGCAACACGTTACGCCGCCGATCCAAAGCTGTGTCCGAGTATTCGTGCACAGGCAGCCATGATGCTTCAAACCAAACAGCTTGGCTTTGGGTTCTCTCAAGAAGTGAAGAGCGGTTCATGCAAACAAGGGCGTATTATCAACAACCATGCTGAGGACAATGCAGTGGTAAAATTAGATTTCAAGTATGCGTTCAATCTCATGAAAAGAGACGTCGCGTATTAGCAGCATTACAAGAACATTTCCCTGGTCTCTTCCCTTTTGTTTCAGCTGGGTATAGCAAGGAATCAATGATTCTCTTTGGAGGCATGAAATCACATCATCGGAGGGTGTCCAACATGGTGATCCTCTTGCATTCTTTTTATCTTCTGTATATTCAGTTAGGGAAATCACCAGTCAGACTGACCAGCGAGCTAAACAACTGGTTCCTAGATGATGGACACTAGCATGTACAAAGGAAGTCCTCATACATGACCTACACAGGTAATGACACGGGGACAGGAACTGGGTCTCGTCCCCTTGGAATCCCATCCAAATGTTGTAATAATCTCTGTCAGTCAACAAGTGATAAAGAGGTGAGTCAAAATCTACAGGAACAGCAGTCATTGCCCCCACAAATAGTGTCTTGCTAGGAGCACTCTGAGGAAGCAATGCCATTGACACATTTTCAGGAAGAAATTGGAAAGGAGTTAAGGAGAATGGAACAACGTATAGGCAATCTGGACACCCACGATGCCTTGTACCTTGTACCTTGTACCTTGTATGTAAACGCAGCTGCTTTTCACAAAAGTGAAATTTTGTGGGACGGGTTCAGGGCCTAGAGCCGATCCATAAAACACTTTTAATTACAGAAATAAAACCAGCTACCTTTGGGTTCATGGAGGTTGTTATTCGGGGGTCATCGACTCCCGGCCCCCTCGATCACACCATGGCAGGAACAATTCGCAACTTAACCCACAATATCGTTGCAAGAAACTGTCACAACTAAGATTACAGTAGGAATCTAGTGAGGAGCTAGTTTATTTAGGCGAGTGTATGCGCAACCATTGTATGAGTGTACACACGTAGTTTGTGTGTGTTTGTATCACTATTTGTACTCACCTATTTGTACTCAACCTATTTGTTACTCACCTATTTGACCCACCTATTTTGTGGTTGCAGGGGTCGATTCATTAGCTTCTGGCCCCGCCTCTTCACTGATGCTACTGGGTCCTCTCTTCCCTGCTCCTGAGCTTATCAAAACTCATCTTATAAAATATGTAAGGTTCCTGCTCCACTAAGTCACTTTTCTCAGGCTCTTCCACTGCCTGACACATCTATGACTGGAAGAAATACTTCTAAACATCCCTTTGATCATCTGAGTCTTAACTTCCAACTGTGACCCCCTCGTTTGTGTGTCCAATCTCTGGAACATCTGTCTTTCTCTACCTTGTCTAATCCGCACAGTATATTTATGTCGTTATCTTGTCTCCCTAACCCTCCTGTCCTCCCCCCCCAGTGTCGTAAGGCCCGATTTTCCTTATCCTTTCTTCGTAGGACATTTCCCTTAGGCTTGGGTCTAGTCTTATTGTAAACCTTTGCAATTTTCTCTAATGTTCTTGACCGTGCTTGACAGTGTGGATTGTGTGTACTACCTAATTGTATCTCTATTTGTGGTTTGCAGGGGTCGAGTCCTAGCTCTGGCCCGCCTCTTGTGTGTGTGTGTGTGTTTGTGTGTGTGTGTGTGTGTGTGTGGTGTGTGTGCCTGTGTTGTGTGCGTGGGTGTCTGTGTGAGTGTGTGTGTGTTGTGTATGTGTGTGTGATGTGCTGTGTGTGTGTGTGTGTGTGGACACTGACCTAATTGGGTTGCAGGGGTCGATTCATAGCTCATGGCCCCACCTTTCAATGGTTGTACTAGGTCCTCTTCTCTCTGCTCCATGACCTTCATCCAAACCTCTTCTTTAAGCTATGTTGGATTCTCTCTCACTGCATCACTCTCCAGACTGTTCCACTTCCTGACAATTCTAATGACTGGAAGAAATACTTCCTAAAATCCCTGTGCTCATTGATCTTCTACTTCCAATTGTGCACCCTGTTGCTGTGTCCCATCTCGGGATCATCCTGTCCCTATACACCTTGTTAGTTCCTCTCAGTATTTCATTATGTAGTTACCATGTCCTCCCTATCCCTCCTGTCCTCCATTGTGTCAGGTCGATTGTGTATGTGTGTACTCCCTATTTGTACTCTCCTATTTGATGGTTACAGGTGTCGAGTCACGCTCTGGGACCCGCCTCTTCGCTGATTGCTACTAGGTATTCTCTCTCCCTGCCCCATGAGCTATATCATTACCTTCGCCTTAGAATATGTATGGTGTCCGCATCATACGTCACTTTCTAGGCTATTCACACGTCTTAGGCTAACTCTATGACTCTGAAGAAAATACTTCCTAACATCCCTTTGATTCATCTGAGTCTTCAAACTTCCAATTGTGACCCTTTTATGTCGTGTTCCCTTCTCTGGAAATCCCGTCTTTGTCCCAACTTGTCTTTTCCGCGCAGTATTTTATGTGTCGTTATTTGTCTTCCATGTCCCTCCTGTCCTCAGTGTCGTCAGGCCGATTTCCTCATCCTTTCATCGTAGGACAATCCCCGAAGCCTCTGGGACTCGTTCTTGTGCAAAACCTTTGCACTTTTCCACCTAATTTCTTGACGTGTCTTGACTAGGTGAGGGCTTCAAACTGGTGCGGCATACTCCCAGTTTGGGCCTGACGTAAATGGTTATTTTACAGAGTCTTAAACGAATCATTACTGAGGCATTTGAAACCGCATATTCCGTATGTTTTCCAAGCGCCCGTATGCTGGCAGCAGTTTCTGATTGATGTGGGGGGCCTATGGAGATATGCTCGGTGTTATACTCACCCCAATCTTTTTCCATGAGTGAAGGTTTCGCAGTCTTTGGCATCTAAACTATATTGTGCCTGACGGTCTTCTTTGCCCTTCCCCAATCTTCATGACTTTGCATTTGGCAGGTGTTTTAAATTCAAGGAGCCACGTTGCTGGACCAGGATTGTAGCCTGTCCAGGTCTCTTTGTAGTCCTGCATTGATCCTCATCGATTTGATTCTTTCCTCGTTAACTTCTCATCATTGCAAACAAGGACACTTCTGAGCTATATCCTTCCGTTATGTCGTTCACATATACAGGAACAGCACAGGTCCTAGGACTGTCCCTGTGGAAACCCCGCTTGCTCACAGGCGCCCACTCTGACACCTCGTCGGTACCAAGATCGTTGTTGCTCCCTGTTCAGGTATTCTCTGATCCATTGCAGTGCCTTTCCTGTTATGTGCGCCTGTCCTCTAGCTTTTGCAGTATCCTCTTGTGAGGGAACTGTGTCGAAGGCCTTCTGCAGTTCAAAAATTTGCAGTCGATCCACCCCGCTTCTATCTCTAGTCTATACTTCTGTCACCTTGTCATAAAAAACTCAAGTAGGTTTGTCTGGACACAGGATTTTCCTTCCATGAAACCGTGCTGGTTGTCAATTACACTTGTTTCTTTCCAGGTGCCCCACCACTCTCCTCCTGTGATTGTGTGTGTGTGTGGTGTGTGTGCTGTGTGTGTGTGTGTGTGTGTGTGTGTGTGTGTGTGTGTGTGTGTGTCGTGGTGTGTTGTGTGAGTGTGTGCGTGTGTGTGTGTGTGCATTGTTTGTGTGTGTGTGTATTTTGCTCTTTATACACCATGAGAATGGAGGGAGGGGCTACGCAAATTAATTTTCAAGACTCATTCTTGCCTCCTCAGCCACAGCCTCAAATGCACATGATAATTTTCTCCTTCAGCAGCACGATGGTGTTTACCTAGCTGCCAGAGACGGACTGAGGGAGAGGGGAGGACGATAAACCAGTGATGTGGGGCAGAGGAAGAAAGGACGGGGAGAAAGAGGGTAGATAAAGGGAGAGATGGAGAGAGAGGGGAGGGAGAGAGAGAGAGAGAGGGCAGAGAGAGAGAGAGAGAGAGAGAGAGGGAGAGAGAGAGAGGAGAGAGACGGAGAGGGAGAGAGAGTGAGAGAGAGACGAGAGGAGATAACGATGAGAGAGAGAGAGAGAGAGAGAGAGAGAGAGAGAGAGAGAGAGAGAGGGAGGGAAGAGCGAGAGATGAGAGAGAGAGTTTGCCTCCACTTTCTTGGTTTTGCTGCTCCCCCCCCCTTTCATCTGCGATGCTGACAGAGAAGAGAATAGAGCAAGGGCGTCTATTCTCACCTGGACACATCCTGGATAGATCTGTCATATCAGACAGAGCCTTCAACACAGGAGGGATGTGGTGGCCTTACTGTTATGTACAAGGCCAATATTGTCAAAAGTACCACATTGGATCCATTCGAGGTCAGCGTGAAGCAAATTTCTATTCCACAAGACGGGCAGAAAGCTGCAACTTCACTCGGGCCTGTAAACCTTCTCCAGAAACATCACTTTCATCTTGAGATCTATTTACCCCAGATACTCGAGCCTGGAACGATTCGTACAGCATTATGATGTCAAACGAGAATAAAGTCAGTTATCAAATGAAAATGGATGGCCCACAGATGGCTCCAACTTCATCTGTTCCCTACTTATATGTTTCATAATAAAAATGACTTGTTGTTTCATAACAATAAATAAAAAATGCTCGTTCAAATGAAACAGATTGTAGGTAACAGATCTTAGCTTGTCAATAAAGTTAAGAATCCTTAACCTGTAAATAGCTTGTGAAGTAAAGTAGTAAGTTATCCTTACCTAACCCTTGTGAGAGTGAGAGAGAGAGAGAGAGACCGAGGAGAGAGAGGCACTGAGATGAGAGACGAGAGAGAGAGAGAGAGAGATTGATAGACGTAGGACGGAGAGACGAGATGAAGGATGAGAGAGAGAGAGATAGTGAGAGAGAAAGTAAAGAGAAGAGAGAGAGAGAGAGAGAGGAAACACTGGGAAATTAAAATAATCCACTTTTTTGATAATTATCCATATTCTTCATCATCCAGTACAGAACCTGAGTGTGTCGTGTGGCAGGTATGATCCAAGGAAAGGGATGACCATTCCTGATACATGGATCAAGACCCCTTTACCACAACAATAATCCCCTCCAAGAGAAATAAACCACACAATGCGGGCTTACCCGGGGTTACCTGGTTACCATGGGTTATCCTGGCTTACCCTGGGTTACCCTGGGTTACCATGGGTTATCCTGGCTTACCCCGGGTTACCCTGGGTTACCATGGGTTATCCTGGTTTACCCTGGGTTACATTGGTTACATGGGTTTATCCTTGGTTTACCTGGGTTACCATGGGTTATCCGGATTAACCCTGGGTTATTCTGGGTTACATGGGTTCATCCGGCTTTACCTGGTTATTCATGGGTTACCATGGGTTCATCTGGCTTACCCTGGGTTACCTGGGTTACTAACTTCTGGGTTATAAAATTAAATAATCCGGTAATGGACATGTCTGGTCAGAAAAAATCAAGAGTAAACAAGATAATCAGGTATCAGATTAGAATCAAGGGAATGGAGGAGTGGTTTCAATTCCCTGGATCAAGATCGGTTCAGGGGCATCAGGGCACCTTCCTAAGTAAATTTACTAGGTACAGGTACGCATCATATATACAGTTATACAAATGAATCATACATTGTCTAAATGTGTTTACCTCGGAGTTTACCTGGAGAGTGTTCCGGGGGTCAACGCCCCGCGGCCAGGGTCTGTGACCAGGCCTCCTGGTGGATCAGAGCCTGCATCAACCAGGCTGTTGCTGCTGGCTGCACGCAAACTCCAACGTGCGTGCCACAGCCGGTGATCCGGAAAACTGACTTTTGGTGCTTGTCCAGTGCCAGCTTGAAGACTGCCAGGGTTGTGGTATCCCCCTTATGTGTGCTGGGAGGCAGTTGATAACAAGTTTGGGGCCCCTGACACTTAGGAAATGGTCTCTTAACGTGCTAGTGACACCCCTGATTTTTTCAATTGGGGGGATGTAGCATCGTCTGCCAAGTATTTTGCTTTCGTAGTGAGTGATTTTCGTGTGCAAGTTCCCCCCGGTACTAGTCCCTCTAGGATTTTCCAGGTGTGATTATAATCCATGTATCTCTACCTCCTGCGTCTCAGGGAATACAGGTTTCAGGATCCTCATGCGCTACCATGTATTTGAAGGTTGTTTTATCTTCGTTTATGCGTCGCCATGGAAAGTTCTCTGTACATTTTCTAGAGTCAGCAATTTCACTGCTTGAAAGGTGTGTTAGGTGTTGCAGCAATATTCCAGCTAGATAGAACAAGGACCTGAAGAGTGTAAGCATGGGCTTGGCCTCCCTAGTTTTGAAGGTTCTCATAATTCCATCCTGTCATTTTTCTAGCAGATGCGATTGAACAAATGTTATTGGTACTTGTAGGTGTGATCCTTCCGTCATGATCACATCACAGGTATTTTCGTTGGTGTTCGCTCTTTTTTGTTGGCCAGGAATTGTTTTGTACTCTGATGTTGATTAATTTACTCATGTTACCATATCTGGTAATTGAAATTTCCATCGTTGAACTTTCATATTGTTTTCTGCAAGCCCACTGAAAGATTTGGTTGATGTTCCGCCTGGGAGCCCTTGCTGTGTCTGCAATGGAAAGACACTGTTCATGCAGATTCGGGTGTCATCTGCAATGGAAGACCGGTGATGTTGCTGTGGCTGACATCCTTGTCTATGTCAGATATGAGGATGAGGAACAAGATGGGAGCGAGTCTGTGCCTTGTGGACAGAGCTTTTCTCCGTAGCTGCCTCGGATTTTTACTCTGTTGACGACTACTCTCTGGTGTTCTGTTAGTGAGGAAATTATAGATCATCGACCGACTTTTCCTGTATTCTTTTAGCACGCCATTTTGTGCGCTATTATGGCCATGGCACATTGTTCGAAGGCTTTTTGCAATGTCTGTAATATTACCATCTGCATTTCTTTTTTGTTCTTCTAGTGCATTTAGGACCCTTGTCGTTAGTGATCCAATAGTTGCAGACTGACAGGAGCGACTGTTCTAAAACATGTTGCCCTGGGTTGTGTAAACTGAGGGGGTTTCTAGATGGGTGGTGTTCTTGCTTTTAGGACCCTTTCAAAGATTTTTATGATATGGGATGTTAGTGCTATTGGTCTGTAGTTCTTTGCTGTTGCTTTACTGCCCCCTTTGTGTAGTGGGGGCTATGTTTTCTGTTGTTTTTAGTAACTGTGGGGACGACCCCCGTGTCATGCTACCCTCTCCATAGGATGGAAAGCTCGTGATAGGGGCTTCTTGCAGAGTTCTTGATGAACACAGGTTTCCTTGAGTCTGGACCCTGGGGCAGAGTTGCATGGGCCATGTATTTATCGCCTGTTCGAAGTCATTTGGGGCGTCAGGTAAAATCGGATTAGGATTTGTGTTTAATCAAATTTTGTGGCTCTCTCATAAAAAAAAAATTTTGATCTTCGACTTCTCGTTGGTTAGCGGCTTGCTAAAAAAACTGTGTCATATGGACTTGAGTTAGCTCACTCATTTCCATGCTGTCATGTGTTAGGACCCATCTTGTTTAAGTAGGGGGCCAATACTGACGTTGTTCTCGGATTATGATTTGGAATAGGAGAAGAAAATACTTGGGGTTTCTTTTCGATTTCATTTATGGCTTTTAGTTCTTCCGCGATTCCTGACTCATAAAGGTTTCTTTTAGCTTAAGTTCGATAATGCTTGCTATTTCTCTGACAGTGTCTACCTAGATTTCAGATTTTATTGACCCTCTTTTACCGCTTGTTATTCTTTTCCGTCGCTTAAAGGGGAGCGCCTTGTCTCTTTCTATTTTACATTATTCTCCTCTTTTTCTTAGAGGAAAAGCCTTGTGGCAAACATCCGTGTGCCACCGAGTTAATCGGTTTAGGCTATAAGTTGGGGTCTGTGTTGCTTAGTATATTCCCTGCTTATATCGGTTAGTACTGGTTACTTGGTTCCACTTTATGATATTTTGTTTTGTTATTGAAGTTGGAATTGGAGTGAATGCTCCTCGTGACTAGTCTCATTTATGTCGGTCTGGGGCTCCACGCATACATGTCTGAACCTCAATTATGTTGTGATCTGAGTATATTGTTTTTGATATGGTGACATTTCTTATCAGATCATCATTGTTAGTGAAGATGAGGTCTAGTGTATTCTCCAGTCTAGTAGGCTCTATTATTTGCTGGTTTAAATTGAATTTTGTGCAGAGATTTAAAAGCTCGTGTGAGTGTAAATTGTCTATGGATAACTCAAAAAGTCAAAGTTACTTATTTCCTTTGGGGTCCTTGTTTATTTCCATTGGGATCTTTGTTTATTTCCATTGGAGTCTTGTTTATTTCCATTGGGGTACTTGCTTATTTCCATTGGGGTCTTGTTTACTTACTTACTTGCTTACTTCCATTGGGGTCCTTCCTTATTTCCACTGGAGTCTTGTTTACTTCCATTGGGGTTCTTGCTTATTTTTACTGGAGTCCTTGCTTATTTCCACTAGAGTCCTTGCTTATTTCCACTGGAGTCCTTGCTTTTTTCCACTGGAGTCCTTGCTTGTTTCCACTAGAGTCCTTGCTTATTTCCACTGGAGCCCTTGCTTATTTCCACTGGAGTCCTTGCTTATTTCCACTGGAGTCCTTGCTTATTATCCAATAAGAGTCCTTGATATTTCCACTGGGAGTCCTTGCTTATTTCCACTGGAGTCCTAGCTTATTTCCACTGGAGTCCTTGCTTATTTCCTTGGGGGGTCCTTGCTTATTCCATTGGGGTCCTTGTTTATTTCCCAATACGGGTCTTTAAAGGGAGTTAGAGAGCAATGTTATATTTCACGTAAACCATGTATCCTTGTACAGCATAAAGAAATATGAAGGTTTTGGTTTTAGGCATTTTGTCAGGACTCAGACATGTGTTTCTGACGGCGGGGTCAGGACGCTTTTGGTCGTTAACCGAGGCTTTCTCTGGGTTTATTCCTCAACCCCCTTTAAATATTATGGTGATGATTATAGGCATTCTTGATTACTAGAGGAAATTTAGATCCTTTGAATGTGATTTTAATTTTAACATTTCAAAACAGATTTAGCTGGTGATATAATATATGTAATTGTTAAGTTGTCCCTCTTTTAACATTATATTTTTTCTGTTATTTGAAAGAAGAAATTGCATGGTGTAATATTAAATGGTAAACTAAAATAAAATTGATGAACCTGTTTACAGTAAGCTTAGAATTTATAACATAATTTAAATTGAGAGAACTCTGTTTTAAGCATTTAGTAGGGTTAACTTAAAACTAATGACATTTAAAAATATATATATTGACGTATTACTATACTGCCCATTGTATGAATAACAACTACAGATTAGAAAGTTGTAACCTTTGTAAAATTCATCTTAGATCAATTTAACTGTCAAAATTAAAATAATGGTTGTAATTATAACCATTTTAAAGGGGTAAGCGTGGAAGGCCTCGGTCAGATGACCTAAGCTCCTGCTGTGGGTCATCGAATACTAAGAACTTGTACCTGTTTCCTGACAAACTTATCTAACTTTGAGACATGAATATGATGCAATATGTTCATGGAGGTAGTCGATTGGTGTGGGTCGCATCCTGGGGACTAAATTAACCTAATTTACCTGAAATGCTCGCATAGATTGGATAGGGTAAGTGTGGAAAATAAATTCCCATAATTATACTGTATATTTTTTATAATGTAAATATACATGTTTAATGCATTAATGTTGCTCTAAATTGTATTTTGAATAGACCAACAGGGTGCCTTTGGCTGCGAGGATGTGCAGGTGAGAAACAGGGGGTCGACACAGTGCATGGAGCGGCGGGAGTGTTTTGAATGTAGTGAGTGAGGCTGTGAAATACATTGGGACCAGGAATTGGGGTTCACGGCGGCTAAGGATTAATATAGGCATCCATTTCTTAATAGGCAAGCAAACCAAAACTGTCTGTAACTGTTCATGGTGAAGGTTAGGGAACGTGATTTACGGGACACCGTAATAAAGTGGTAAAATGCTTGGTGAAACAATGGTAGGACCGAGTGGTGGTTGGTGCGTCGCCATGGAGTGTGTACCGGGTTTAAAATTACCCGTGGTTTAATCACACTCATACTGTCTCAGATCTTAATGGAGTGGCCTTCAATGTGTATAATAATTAGGAGACATTAAACCGTATGGTGGAACTAAGAAGTAATAAGTGATATAACACAGTTAAGAGAAATGTGTGAAGCTGAATGAGACGCCGTTCTTAGAGTGAGCATCTGTTTATCTCGTGTTTCTGTCTCAGGATAGTGAAAGTTTTTATGGAGTCAGACTTCTATACGGGAACAAACCAACGGATAACTCGTCCTGCTAGGAATAAGAACCGTGTCGGTGTAGCAGGACATCGAAATGTGATGGTGAATGGAGGAAATAAGGAGCATCAATCCCCACAGTTAAGTATCCCTTCTAGTTATAGCAGACTGATACTGGCCAGTTAGGTATTTGTAATTGGATAGGTTATGAGTGATCCACTACATTAAGTGACCACCAGAGAATATCGGGTAAGGGGTTTGGGATTATGTACAAGTGTTTTTTCCTTGATGGATATATCCATGTGTAACCTACCCCCCCCCCCCCATTCATTCATTTTAAACTAATATAATCTATACAGTCCACAATTAATTAGTAGCACCGTACTTGTGGGTGCTATCCAATTTATACTGGTCTCGGATAGATATGGATAAGATTGTGAGGTCGAAGGGGCCACCTGCAGTGACCAGAGGTGGTTAAGTTTTCTCACATGTGTACACGGGGTGACTACGGTAAACAATATAGTTGTTGTCTCCCAATGAGATTACTCGTATGCATGTAATGTTGAGGTATGTACAGGTAATCACCCTAGAAAATTTTCCATAGTAAGGTTCGTCAGGAAACAAGTGTTTCCTGACAGGGGTCTTCATATTAAAGAGTTTTCTATATAGTATGTCACTATATACTTACTTATTCACTGATGTCAGCTATGGTCTGTGTAAGTTGTATCAAGTACTTGAAGAAATAACTCTGTATATCCAGGATATATACACTGTAAAGTGTATGTCTCTTAGTGTATATATGGTATGAATTTAATATCTGTTTAAGATATTAAAGTATTCTGGACCGGTAGTGAAGAGGTAACATGCACCCTTAATGACCCTGCAGTAGATAGGCTTTAAACCCAGGAGAGTGATTTCATGTATATCTAGCATATATGTACCATGATCTGATCCTATCTTTAATGTTATTATATATAACTGATTTTACCTTACTACTTGTGGAAAATACTGTATATATTTTCCAGAAATACAGTAGTTATATGTAAATAGAGGGACACACTGTATTTAATAAAATTTTATGTCATAGAAAACGGAAAGCCTGCGTCTGCGCAGAAGGAGAGTCGCCATTGTTAATTTGAATTGATACAACGTTAGTGCAATGGGAAGGAATTTTCGTGGTTAAAATTGGGCTGACACTTCTCAAATAGGAGGCGAAATTGTTGGATGTGCATTCCTGCATAACTTGAGATATCAGACGACAGGACAGGACAACTCCAGGAACCTCAGATAAGTCTGTTATGTTATAACTCTGGCCAGTTGTTATTTTCATGTATAGACAGTGAGGTTTTCTGAGTATGATACAAGTTAATCTCCAGTTATATTGGTGAGTGATATTAAGATATTTTCCTTCTGTTATGTAAATGTGTGTATATACTATAATCCTTTTTTTAATTTTAATATACAGTCCACAAATTTATATATTTACCAGCATTCCTGGTGATGTATATTTCATTTAATTAATAGATCCCGAGGGAACTTGTGGAATATGACAGTGGTAAGGGATCGAAGGGGGACATTTTTGCGACCTAGGTGTCCCAGATTCCTACTTTTCTAACTGATAAAAAAATAATTATCTTTATTCATTTTCTGTTATGTTATAATGATACATTCAGCTAAATGCAATTTTCCCCAAAATTTTAAATTTTCCCCGTTGTTCCCTCTTGAACCGGAGGGAAATTAGTGAAGTCATTAATTATTTAAATTTTTAAAAATAATTATATGTGAAAAAAACAGAAGGAGGGGGATGTTAATTTCCAAATTTACTTAATGAATAGGGATTATAAAATTCCCAATTTTTAATTTTTAGAAAAGCTAAGCTCAGGGTGGAAAAAAGATTATTTTAATGTGTAAAAGGAAAATTTTAAATTTGAAAAACCCAATTTGTAGCTAATTAAAATTAATGTGAATATTAATTTTGCAAACCCAAAGGGGGCTGGGGTTTATTTTTAATGAAATTTGTTAATTTTAAATTTGATAAGATTTTTCGGGCCAAGTTTTATATCAGTGTATGTGTAATTGAAAAGAAAAAGGTTTTAACAAATAAAAAGGGTGTATTTTATTAATTTTGTTTACCAAATTCTGGAAAGGGGATTTTTAAATTTTTGTAAAAATATTAATTTTGATAACCCAAGGGGCAAAAGGGTTTTGTTTTAAATTTGTTTTTTAAAAATTTTTATATTTTAATTTCTTGCATGTGTAATTGCAAAGCTCAAGAAAAAGCGGGAATTTATTAAAAGGGGGTAGGTTGTGTCAGTGTTTTGATTTGAAATTCGTGTTTTTAAATTTGGAATTTTAAATTCAGTGCATCTGGCTAAAATGGGGAAATTTAAAAAAGAAGAAAAAACTTTAAAAGGAAATTTATAGAGAAAAAGAAAGATCTTTGCAAGCTAAAAAAAGGGTCATTTTAACCCGGGGGGGCATTTAATAAATTTTTGGGAAATTTAATAAAATCAAAAAAATTTGTGTTTATGATGTTTTAAAAATTTGGTATTTAGAGGGAAAGGTTTAATAGTTTATGATTCATACAAATTATATTAAAAAAAAAATTTTAAAGGGGGGTTTTGTTAGTAAATGTGTGATGAGACTAAAGTAGATTCAGTTTAATCAGTAAAAAGAGTTAAAAGGAAAAATTCTTTCTTGAAAAAATTTCAGGTTTTTGAAAAAATTTTAAAATGTAAAAACCCCAGGCATTAATCAGCCCTGCCCCAAAACAAATAATATGTTTTGCCAAAACCCCAAAATTATGTTTACCTGTGTTTAACCCGGGGGTTAAAAAATTGGGGGGAAATTTTTGGGTCAATTTTTAAAGAAATTTGGGTCATGACGGGAGTGCCCTACCCTGAGTAAAAATTATTTTCCAAAAAGGGGACAGGTAAGGGGAGACTCACATCCCAAAATTAAAAACCTACCCCCCAATTTTGAGGGACTTTTAAAAGGGAAGAAGTTGATTTTTTAAAGGGGTTCCCCTTATGGAAATTATAGAACAAAGTGGTTGGATCTAGTGAATATCATTTTTAAATTTAAAAAATCTCCAGATCAAAACTTAAAAAAGGGTTTACAGAATTTTAGAGTTAAACTGGAGAGCCCCCTCAAAACTTTAAGTAAAAAATAAATCTGAAAAAATCAGAGGGTTATTGAGTGCCATTGTACAAAATAAATAAGCTTTTTAAAAACACTTGAATGGCTTGAACAAGTATCAAAAAGAGTTATTTTGGTCGGGAGGAAAATAAGACTAGGTCTTTTAAGAATTAATTGGGGGCAGTTGCAGCCCACCCAAAACTAACCTTTTTTAATAACCTGAGGTATCTTTTCAATTTTCAAAAGGGGAAAATACCCCAAATAGTAAAAATTAAAAAATTCTTTCCTTAAAAATTATTTTGGCATGGGTGCATATCAATTACAAAAAGAAATAATGATTTCCACAAGGTAAAAAAGAATAAGTCCCCCCTCCTAAAGTAGCCCAGTTAATAAGAAACCAGTCAAAGAAAAAAGAGATTGTCTTTTTTTTGAAAGGGGGTACCCCTTTTTTTTAAAAAATTGCAATGAAATACAATTCGGGAAAGATAAATTTGAAAGATTGGGGGAACTTGCCAGATGTACAGGTGTTTGGGGTAATACAATGAAAAGGTTTTTCAGGGCCAAATTAAACTATGTTTTCAATGCCCAAAAAGGAAGACACCATTTAGTCATTTTTTCCCTGGATTTACCTGGAGGGGTTTCCCCGGGGGTCAATGCCCCGGGCCCCGGTCTGGGGCCCCAGGCCCCCTGGGGGATCAGACCCTAAATCAACGGCTGTTGCTGCTGGTTGCAGAAAACCCAAACGAAAGAGCCACGGGCCCCGGCTGGTCAGGAACCAAATTTGGGTGCTTGTCCAGTCCGCTTGAAGACTGCGGGGTTTTCTGTTGGTAATCCCCCTTATGTATGGGGGGAGGAAAGTTGAACACCCGGGGGGGCCCTGACACTTATTGAATGGCCCTTTTTTAACGGTAGTAAACCCCCCGGTTTTTTCCGGGGGGGGGGATTTTGGGCATCCCCTCCCAAATCTTTTGCTTTGGGCAGTGAGTGTTTTGGGTTTTTGCAATTCGGTACTAGTCCCTCTAGGTTTTTCCAGGTGTATATAATCAGTACCCCTCTCCCCCCCCGCTTTTTCCAGGGAATACAGTTTTAGGAACCTCAAGCGCCCCCAAGTAATTGAGGTGCTTTTCCTCGTTATTTCGCGCCGTGAAGGGTTTTCTGTACATTTTTTTGGTCAGCAATTTCCACTGCCTTGAAAAGGGGTGTCAGTGTGGGAGGGAAATTTTCCGCCTTTTGATAGGAAAAGTGACCTGAAATGTCATTATGGGGATTCAACCCCATTTTTTTAAAGGGGTTTTTTATTATCTATCCTGTCATTTTTTTTAGCAGATGCGATTGATACAATGTTATGGCCTTGAAGGTGAGATCCTCCGCATGATCACTCCCGGTCCCTTTTTCGTTTGGGGTTTTTGCTTATTTTTTGGCCAGAATTTGTTTTGTACTTGATAAAAATTTAATTTCCTCCCGGGTTTTCCAAAATCTGAGTAATTGAAATTTCTCATCGGGTTTAACTTCATATTGTTTTCTGCACCCCTTTTAAAGATTCGGTTTATGTCCGCCCGGAGCCTTGCAGTGTCTGCAAATGGAAGACACTGTCAAGCGTTCGGGTGTCCCCTGAAAAGGAAAAAACCCGGGGCTGGGGGGGCTTTTTATCCCCTTTTTCCCATGTCGGTTTTGAGGATGGGGGAAAAAGATGGGGGCTAAATACTGTTCCTTGTGGAACAGAGCTTTTCACCGTAGCTGCCTCGGACTTTACTCTGTTGACGACTATTCCCTTTTTCCCGTTTGTGAGGAAATTATAGATCCATTTCCCCACTTTTCCGTTATTCCTTTAACACGCATTTTTGCGCTATTACGGGCCCGGGGCACACTTTCGAAAGGGTTTTGGGAAAGTCGTATAATTACATCTGCATTTTTTTTGCTTCTAGGCATTTGGACCTTGGGGTAGTGTCCCAAAAGGGTTTAGACAGACAAGAGCGACCTTTTCTTTAAACCCCTTTACCCTGGGTGTGTAATGATGGGGTTTTTAAAAATGGGTGGTGATCCCTTTCTTTTTAGGCCCCTTTTAAAAATTTTTATGATATTGGGGGGGTTTGTGCCCATCGGTCGTAGTTCTTTGCTGTTGCTTTCTGCCCCCTTTGTGGAGCGGGGAAAGGGCTGTTGTTTTTTTGTAACTGTGGGACGACCCCCCGGGCCTTGGGTCCCCCCCCCTTAGGTTTGGGAAAAGGCTCGTGATAGGGGCTTCTTTTCCCGTTCTTTATGAAAAACGGAGTTTCCCTGAGGGTTTGGGCCCCGGGGAGAGTGCATGGGCAAAGTCATTTAAACCCCCCTGTTCGAAAATCATTTGGCTCAGGATAACAAGGGTAGGCTTGGTTTAACCAAAATTTTGTGGCCCCTTATAAAAAATTTTATTTTTTTATCTTCGACTCTCAGTTGTTACGGGTTTTCAAAAAACGAGTCATATTGGGGGGTTGAGTAGCTCATACTTCCCTTTCTTTTCATCTGTGTAAAGGGCCCATCTTTTTTAAATAGGGGGCCCCAAAACTGGAGGTTTTTCTCGCCTTTGATTTGGGAAAAGGAGGAAAAAATACTTTGGGTTTTTTTTCGATTTTATTTATGGGTTTTTGTTCTTTTCCCGCGATTTTTTGGGCCCCCTATAAAATTCCTTTAGCTTAAGTTTTGAGGGTTTCTATTTTTCTGACCGTGCCCCCCTAAGCATTTCGGATTTTATATTGACCTCTTTTGGGCCCCTTGTTATTCTTTTCCCTCGCCTGTAAAGGGAGGCCTGTCTCTTTCTATTTTACATCTACTCCTCCTTTTTCCCTTTGAGGAAAAAAGGGTTTGTGCATACTTTGAGTGCCCCCAAGTTAAACGTTTAGGAAAAGTTGGGGTCTGGTTTCTTAGGGATATCTTCCCAGCTTATATCGGTTAGGACTTGGTTTACTTGGTCCCACTTTATGTTTTTTTTTAAATTGAAGTTGAATTTGGTGAATGCTCCTCGTGAATGTCTCATTATGTCGGTCGGGGGGCTCCCATACATGTCTGAACCTCAATTATGTTGTGATCTGAGTATATTGTTTTTGATATGGTGACATTTCTTATCAGATCATCATTGTTAGTAAAGGGATGAGGTTAGTGTATTCTCCAGTCTAGTAGGCTCTATTATTTGCTGGTTTAAATTGAATTTTGTGCGGGAGATTTAAAAGCTCGTGTGAGTGTGAGCTTTCATCAGAGCTGCCTCCTGGTGTTATTACTGCAACAACATTATTTGCTATATTCCTCCATTTAGGTGCCTTAAAGTTGAAATCCCCCAGGAGCAAGATGTTGGTGGGGGGCAGGAGCTGGAAGATTTTCCAGACATGGTCAATTTTCAACAGCTTTTCCCTGGAATTGCTGGGATGTTGCATCCGGAAGCTTTTTAGACTACCACAATGACTAGGTTTTGGTTCTCGACCTTTACTGCTAAAACTTCCACTACATCATTTGAGGCATTTAGCAGTTCTGTGCAAACAAGTGACTCTGCAATGTAGAGCCAACCCCTTCCCTTTTTTGCCTGTTCACTCTGTCCCCATCTGTATAGGTTGTAACCTGGGAAACCATATTTTCGTTGTCCAAGTGATCCTTTATGTGGGTCTCAGTGAAAGCCGCGAACATTGCTTTGCCTCTGCAAGCAGTCCACGGATGAAAGGTATTTTTGTTGTTTGTTGTGGCTTTAGACCCTGTTATTTGCAAAGAAGAATGTCATCGGACTGGTGGTATTGTTGGTACTGGGGGGGGGTTTTTTTCCGGCATTAGTATCTGTATCGTTGGTTTGGAGTGGAGGCCATCGGACTGTGGTTTTCCCCTCCATGAATGACTGGATTTGGTGTACGATTTCTGCCATTTCCTGCCAGTTTTTTTTCCTTCCTGGCACTAAAAAACCTCTCCCTCTTGAGTGGCTGGGCTACCCAGGTTTGTGTAAGGTCTCGTAATGATAATGTTGATAATAATGATAATGTTGACAATGCCTGACACAACAGTAGCTATGTAAAAATTGCTGCTTAATTTTTAATATGAGAAGTTTTGCCTGCAGTAGCCTGCCTGTGTTTACAGGTAAAAATTGATGCGTAAAGGCATAAATCAAAAAATGTAACTGCATTGTTTAGACCAGGGATCCCAACGTACTTTTATTAAACGTAAATGCTTAATGTAGAAAGTTACAGAATGGGAGATCCCACAACTTCTAAAATTATCTGGTTTTCTCTCAATAAAAGTGGCTTCAATTGTATGACACTATTTATGTAACTGTCCATGTTGGGCAATGAGAAAAAACGTGTTAATGCAGTAATTGTAGAATAGACTTCCAGAGAAAATATCTACAGTAGGGCTTTAGTAGCGCTACAGAAAGACTTTCCCATAATGTAAATTTAGCACCTTCTGGTGTAAGTGAGATTTCTGTAGGCCCAATAAATATTTTTGATAGGTAGTGACTATTATGCCTCCTTTGTAATGGGTATGGTAAAGAAATATGTGTCACCCTTTTGAAGACTGCAGGATGACATGTAAGTATGGTAGGATTTCCTCGCAATAATAATTCATGAATAAGGAAACTACAAATACCATAACTGTGTGTCTTACTCATGAAACTCGAACCCCATATAATTCTTCCATAAGATGGTGTGAGCCATGCATAAATTGTGGGAATTAGACATGCATTGTAAAAAATGTAAATGAAGAAAGGCCAGACGATTCTTTACCAGGAGCAATACCCTGAGAAGACGTAAATTTGATCTGGAAAATACTGGGGCGACTTTCCGAGGAGACTGAACCATCCAGACTTGCCACGAATTACGAATGACCCTAAGGACAGTTAAAGCTCAGCTCCGCAACGAGTAGACACCAAATTGTTAAATGCCTATAATGATAAAAATAATGCTAAGCAGTTAATTAAAAAATTTATAGAAGAGGTACCTCCTGAGCAAGCCAAAAATTTTTTGGTCACTATTTACCATAAACATCACGGATTGAAGAAGGATTCTAAGAACCACTCCTTTTGAAGATTGTGTTTAATTGTAGTGCCAGGAGTAACAATAATGTACCTATTTAAATGACTGATGATGACAGGTGTCCTCGTTTGACGGAAAAAGTTAGGAGATACTTATTAATTCAGAGTGAAGCATTATGCATGCCTTTACGGCTGACAAGTAAAGCTTTCCTAAAGTGGTTACCATAGGCTGACTGGGATTGTAACCCGCTTCTTTGGCCTGAGAATCAGTGACCCCAATTAGCCCTCTGAAAACCTTTCGCTTTAAGACGTATTATTTGGTGCTACACTCATTCCGATCTTCCTACTTCAACGACAATAAATGCACACCTTAAACGTATGGAAAGTCCATTAGTACAGTAAGAGCAAACAATTTATATGTGACAATTTCCTGGGTGTGACATCAACTGAAAGGAACTGTTAATGACTTATGGAGAGGACTAATAAAATAATGCAAAGTGCAAAATGCCTCTGAGGGAATGGAATAGTATCGTCCAAATTAAAGGACATAATAAGTAAAGATTTCCCTGGAGATGAAGTACAAAATGGTAGTAATGTCTGGGTTAACTTGGGATAACTGAGAGATTTGTTAATGTTAAAAGCTAATAATTACAGTAAGCCCAATAAATTAACTAAGAGAGTTTTGTTGCTGAAGTTCCAAATGTTTTGATCCCCTAGGTTAAGTGTCACCCCTTACTATAAGTAGGGAAAAGTATTAAATACAGGATGCATGGAAACTTAAATTTGCTTGGGAATGAATCTACTAGAAGAATTCATTAACAGGTGTGATGAATTAATTGGTGATTATGAAAAAATTTAGTGTTGGATTTCCCACGCCAGGTGGCCAATCCAAATAGAAAAATGACTCCATATTTTTTGTGATGCTTCAAAATTGGCATATGGAGCAGTTGCTTTACCTTCAATGTAATAGTGTTAGTTCTCATTGTTATGTCTAAGGCTAAAGTTCTTCCCAAATAAATCACGTATACTTCCTCAGTTGAATTTTTAACAGGCCATTTATATAGTGTCAAATTAGCTAATTAGAAAAGAAATAGTTGCAGGAGTAAATTTTATCGACACTGTAATTTGGTCTGAATAATGAGGTATCCTTACAAATGATTCCGTAATGGAAAACAGTAAAATTCTGTATGTACAAATCAGAGTCGCTGAAATTATTCAGATGCAAGATAAGTCTAATGCTTTGGGTCAGCAATTTTACCATTTAATCATATACCTGGTGAGGGGGAAGGATAATCCAGCTGATTTCTTGTCTATCTTAGGTTTACCTATGCTAAATTTGAAATGCTGTATCAATTTTTAAAAGGAGGACCGAGCTGGATTGGTAAATACAGCTAATTGGCCCTGTACAAAAGTTGTATATGTTCCTGTTGAAATTACAGTGACCACCGCTCCACATATTTTGTCCTCCCTTAGCCCTTGATATAAATAGGTATCTTCGTTAACCCAAACTAATCAATGTAACTAAGTTGGTGTTTAAATTTCTAAACAAGAATGAATATTTCATTTAAGTTTCACCATCCTCTTGAATAATGGATAAGAGGGTACAGGAGGAAATCTCTGGATAATGAGATTAAATTATGATGGAAAGAAAAATTATGAAAGGTTTCCATAATAGAGAAAATTGGGCTGTAATAGAAACAATATAATTAGGTGCAGAGGTAGGTTACAATATGCTGAATTGGGGATTATGCAAACCCCCTATCTTACTGCCCAAAACTCCTCATCTAACAAATTTGGCTGTTCTAAATGCCCATAAAAGTAATGCAAGGTGGGGTACAAGATACCTTAAATTGTATAGGGAAACTTTCTGATTCCCACAAGAATCAAAGTGTAATAGGGTGATTAAATCTTGTGTATTATGTTCGCCGTGTGGATGCCAGATTTCTAGATGTACCCAGGTCCCCACAATTGCCAAATGAGCAATTTGAGTTGTTTAGCATCGAACTCCACCCGGCCGCAGTGTGGAAATACTGTAATATTATCCCAGAAATACAGTAGTTTATATGTAAATAATGGACCATACTGGATTTAATAAATTTTATGTCATAGAAAACGGAAAGCCTGCGTCTGCGCATAAGGAGAGGCCGCCATTGTTAATTTGAATTGGATACAACGTTAGTGCAAATGGAATGAATTTCGTGTTCTAGAGGTTAAAATTGGGCAGACACCACAAATAGGAGCGAAATTGTTGGATTGCAATCCTGCATAACTACGAGATAATCAAGGACCGACGTCCAGGACAACTCCAGGAAACCAGATAAGTCCTGTTATGTTATAACTCTGCCAGTTGTTATTTTTCATTTATAGACCAGTGAGGTTTTCTCTGAGTATGATACAAGTTAATCTCCAGTTATTTGGTGAGTGTATTAAGATATTTTCCTTCTGTTATGCTAAGTGGTGTCTATACTATAATCGCATTTTTTTAATTTTAATATACAGTTCACAAATTTTATATATTTAACCAGTATTCCTGGTGATGTATATTTCATTTAATTAATAGGTCCGAGCAACTTGTGATATGACAGTGGTAGTATCGAAGTGACATTTTTTGCGACCTAGATGTCCAAATTCCTACTTGTCTACTGATTAATAATAATTATCTATGTTCATTTACTGTTAATGTATATAATGATACTTTTAGATAAATGAAATTTTTCCCCACATACTGTATATCTCCTTTCTTATAACCTTTTCACAGCTTTTGTTACTTACCTGTTTTAACTTTTTTTAAAAAAAAATAATGCTTATCTCAAGGACCCCCAATGAAAAAAAGTGTCACACTGACTTTTTGAGGTTACCCAGGAATCTACACATTCTGTTAGTATATAAACTATTTAACGCATTTTTTGTTACCTGTCCCCAAATAACTTACAAAAGGAAAAAGTCATTGTCGCTTTTTTTTTGGGTTTTCAAGGTTTCTACACAAACTGCTATGTATGATAATTACGCAACTGTATTTGTGGATACCTAAAAACTTACAACCATTTTCCATTTTGAGTCCTCCTCTTGTGTGTGGTGTGGTGGGGGACGAGGGGTGTGGGGAGGGGCGGGGTTGCCTGCGTTCAGACTGTTTCTGCCCTTTGTGAGGTGTTGTATCAGGCTCCCCCCAAAATGGGTGCTCCAAGGTAGATTTTTCCATAATAAATATATATTGTTGTTTCGAATTTTAATTAACAAGGCTGATTGCATTTATTTTAGTCGGAACAAACCAAAATCCGTAGGGATGACTTAGCTCCCCGGTAAATGGGAGGCATTCAGGTTTCGTTTAAGGTGGGGGAGTCCGTTCCTTGGATGAAAACCCATGTTTCATTTAAAGGGCCCTTAAGGGAAAAAGGGAGAGTTTTTTAAAAATTAAAAAATCAAATTTTCTATTTTCTCTTATTACCCGGGGAAAAGGGTTTCCGGGGGTCTACGCCCGAGCATAACGTGATGATGCAAAATTTTCGTTTTGTGTATCGTCCATTTTTTTTGAGTGCAATCGTAAAATACGACAAATCTATATTAATTTGTAATAAGTTATTTTCTTGCTATTAAACGTCACATCCCCAAGGGGTTTGTTCGTCGCTGTGGGGCCTAGTAACACCACACGTCCCCCTTTTGAGGGGGGAGGGGGTGCCTTGATGCTGTTGATAGGTCTTGTTCCGGGAAACAAGCTCCCTTGGATCACTCTGATTTTCCCCCCCATTCCCCGTGCGCTGCATGACACTTAACGGATTTAGCGTTTGCCTATTAATGTATAATTTATATTATATATATATATTATATATATATATATATATATATATATATAATATATATATATATATTATATATATATATATATATATAATAGCCAGGCTATTATACTAGTTGAATATTTACTGAAGGAACAGCAAGCTGCATTGTTAAGAAAAAAGGTATATAAAAGCCCCTGATGAAACCTTCCCCAAACGGAGATTCCTTGACGCTAGTGAAGGACTTGATCCCTGGAATTTGACCTGACCTCCCTAACCTTAGATCTTACTAGATTACTTCCCATTCCTCAGACGCTGTATTACCTCCACGGGCTTAGCAATCCCCCTCTCTTCTCATGAAGGTAATAGTGTAATATTTTGTAGTAACAAAATTAGTACAGACTGAATGTTTGGCTTCCCTGCCCCTCAAGGGAGGTTCCTTGACGCAGGTGAGGGGCTCTTGATCTTGGGAATTGGATCTGTGCTCCAGTTCCCTGAATTAAGCCCGAATACTTTCCATCTCCTCCCCTACAGGCACTATATAATCATATGGGTTTAGCGCTTCCCCATAATTATAATATAATAATTGGCTTCCCTTATCCGACACTACGAGGTTACAACACAACCGACATGAACACACTGTTTATCTTCAGTAAGTAAGTAAGTTTTATTCAGGTATACACAAATACAGTTACATAGATTATCATACATAGCAGCATATGTGTAAAGTACCTAGGATAACTCAAAAAAGTCAGACAGAGGTGTCTAGAAGTTAAACTACTGTGTGACACATTCTTCGATTCTTCGTTATTACTTATCACTTACCATACAGATGGGAAAGTGGAACGTGTTTTGGTATTTCGCCTTCACAAGCCTTGTGTATATTTGGCACACGGTTAAGCAAGTTTTGATTTAAGCTCCTTGCATAATTTCAGACTTTTACAATGTTTTTAGATAGTAAATTATGTGGAATTTAATCTAGGATGATCCAATAGTATTCTAGGTGAGCTCCCCTTCCTTCTGGGTCTTGTTGGACTGTTGTGCTGACGTCTCACTAACTCGGACATGAGCATTACCTAGAGGGTGTTCCGGGGGTCAGCGCCCCCGCAGTCCGGCCTATGACCTGGCCTCGCAGTGGATCAGGTGCCTAATTTCAATTCCCTGTTAGTCATCTTAAAAATTTTTTTAAGTTTTCAGTAAATCCCATAGTATGTACAATAAAGGCTACCAGTTAGCAAAATTTAACTTCCTTAGCAGACCTGGCCGTGGGGGAGTTGTCCTCCGAAACCTTATCCATGTACACCCCAGTTATACCTCTCGTTACACCTGCTTTTTGACAACATTCTCGTTAATTTGAAATTTCTCTTGCCCACAGCCGATCCTGTTTTCGTACTACCGAAGTTCCTGCTCTTGGCGTGTCAGAATTGGTGAGTCTTCGTCTTTGCTTTTCCTTGTGATGCCCTTAACAACCTGGTTAGTAACGCCACAGGACTGAACAAATCTTGTTGAGCTTGTATGTGATTACTCTCTCCTGTGGTTCGAACTACGACAGAGCTTTCGCATATGTCTACACCCCCCCATAGCAACGTTTCGCTCTCCAGGAGCTTTGTCAAGCCGTAATGTTACCTTGAAAGAGCTCCTGAAGGACGAAGCCTTGCCACAATAAAATGTCACATTAGTTGCACGTGTGTCCTTTTACCTAACATATTGTCGGTAATTCTACTTTTATCACCACCAGTCTAGTGTTCTATTTCATACTTCCCTTTTAATTATAACATACTGACCTTATGTATGCAAAAGTATAAAGAAATTGAAAAGATTTTCACAGAATTACAGCTTTTTATGAAGCGCCTTAACGTGTTGTCCTGGTTCACCCCAGCAGTACCTAGGAGGATAAGATACCTCATGATACTATTTTGGGGGATAACTAATGTAATTGATACTGGTACTGTAGTGGAAGTGGCATTTTTGACTGTGCTGTTATCTTTTAAAGTCCGACATGAAGCTGCTCTTTGTGTGCTCCGAGTCCGCCTTATAGTATTTGTATTTCGTCTTTTACAGCTTCGATCAGCGCTGTGATCCTTGTGTGTTTAGCGCTTAGTTATGCTTATAATGATAACAGATTTGGTGTTACATGTGTCTGTATATCCTTTCAGCTCTGGCACACAAGGGAGTTGACTATGAATATCGTCCAGTTCATCTCCTCAAACAGGAACAGGTAACAAAACTTGCTTCAGTTATTCACAGAACCAATAATCCTGAAGTAGTGATATGCACACTAATACAAAATAGTGTTTGAAATTAGATTCGCTTTATGTTTTATTTTTTAGTTTATTGTTGACTGTTTAGCATTAATGAGTAATAACTTCATCGCTGTGTCCTTGTTCTGCTAAATTTTTCTTTCACTCCAGTTATAGCTTTGTACCCTGCATAACAGGGAGTGTTAAATGTTGATATATTTTAAGGTGTAACTCTAGGTAATGGTATTATAAGACTATATAATTTTTATATAAAATTGAAAGTTTTCTATTAATTCTCAATCTAAACTTTGTCCATTTTTTTTTTTTTTTAGATTTCGGTACTATTTGAGAAATAGTAAAATGGCCTTTTGCTAATGTAAGATTAATTGTTTGGTAGGGCAGAACAAACATTTTTAAATCTTCGTGGTTGGTTCTACAGGTGAAGAAAGGCATGGAGGATGGAGCCTTGAGGAATTAAAGTTGGTGTTTTTACATGGCTTATCAAGCTGATATGGATAACTATTCTAGAAACTCATATACTGTAAAAAATGTTCAAAGACTGCTCATATTGTACAATATTAGATTATAATCATCATTATATTCCTGCCAATAATGTTATTCCATATTCATTGGGTAGGAAACTTTACTTGATGGAAAGACGAAATTATTGTAGGAAGACTGTTTAGTGGCACCAAGTCCTTCATAATACTACACCTGTCCCGTCACAACAAGTGTATGAACGATGCTGTAAGATGACGGACAGTGACACACTAAGTTTGCAGTGACACCTTCATTACCTCGGTTCGTCCAGGACTCCACGTAATAAGCCAGTCCTGTACGAAAAATTATAATGGTGCTACTGTAAACTTAGTGTTATTCTCACTATCAGTCCCAGATGTAGCACCATAAAGCCTCAATAAACACAAAAATATCCACAGTAACGTGCCAGTTTCACAGACGACTGGAACGAATACCACCTAACTTCCTTAATGTTGCTCCTTTAGTCTCCCTAACAAGCAGCAGCAGCAGTTATGCTATTTACTGACGCTTACACTGCTCATAGGTTCATATGTAAAATCTCTTAACTTTTACAATCTTTTGGTTTTGCACAGGAATCTTTAACTTCCAAATTTAAATACTGTTGTGGAAAATTGCGTTTACTTGGATGTATCATTATATACATAACAGTAAATGAATAAAGATAATTATTATTTATCAGTTAGACAAGTAGGAATTTGGGACACCTAGGTCGCAAAAAATGTCCCCCTTCGATACCTACCACTGTCATATCCACAAGTTGCTCTGGACCTATTAATTACAAATGAAACATGTATCACCAGGAATGCTGGTAAAATATATAAATTTGTGAACTGTATATTAAAATTAAAAAAGGATTATATATACACACATTTACATAACAGAAGGAATATCTTAATATCACTCACCAATTTCACTGGAGATTAATGTGTATCATACTCAGAAAACCTCTGTCTATACATGAAAATAACTGGCCAGAGTTATAACATAACAGACTCATCTGAAGTTCCTGGAGCTGTCTTGTCCAGTTGCCTGATATCTCAAGTTATGCAGGACTGCACATCCAACAATCTCGCCTCCTATTTGAGAGGTGTCAGCCCAATTTTAACCTCTAGAGCACGAAAAATTCTTCTCATTATGCACAACGTTTGTTACTCCAATTCAAACAAAATGGCGACTCTCAGTTTCCCATTTTCCATAACCTAATTTTTATTAAATACAATATAGGCCATCTATTTACCTATAAATTACCGGATTTCCGGAAAATTACAATTTTCCACACGGGCCGGGGGTGTTTTTTTAAAATTAAATTCCCTTTTGGATTAAAAACCCTTTTAAAAAAAATTTTTATTGGTTTTGTTTTTGTTTTATTTTTAGTTTTTTTTTAATAAAGAAAAAAAAAAAAAATTTTTTTTTTTTAAAATTAAGTAAAATTTTAATTTTTTATTTTAAAAGAAGGTTATGTTTTTTTAAGGGTTATTTATTAAAAATTTTTTTTTTTTAAATTTTTTTTTTTTAAGGGAATTTTAATTTTTTTTAAAACAAAAAATTCCATTTTGGGATTTTTTTATAAATTAAAAAAAAGTAATTTTTTTTTTTAAAATAAATTTGGGGAAATGGGTGAAAAATGTTTTTATATTTAATTATTTTGTTGGTTTTTTTTTTAAAAAAAAATGTTAAAAATTTGGGGAATTTAAAAAAAATTTTTTAAAAAATTTTTAAAAAAAAAAAGGATTAATAAAATTTAAAACAAAGTTTTTTTATATAAATTTATGAATTATTTGTATAAAAATAAAAATTTTGTTATAATAAAAATTGGGTTTTAAAAAAAAATTAAGTTAGTTTTTTATTTGTTTATTAATTAAAGGAAGTAAAATTTTGTTATTTATATTTTAAAAATTTTTTTTAAAAAAATTTTCTTTTAAATTTTTTTTTTTAAAAAAAGGGGGATTTTTTTTTTTTTATTAATTTTTTAAAATTTTTTTTGGTTTTTCCTATTTGGTTTGGAAAAAAAAGTATTTTTTTTTTCCCCGGGGGGTTTTTTTAAAAAAATTCCCCTTTTGGAATGGGGGGATTAATTAGGTATAAAGGGGGAATTTTAAAAATTAAAAACCCCTTTTTTTTTTTGATTTGTGGAAGAAAATTTTTTTTTAAATTTAAATTTGAAATTTTTTAAATTTTTTTAAATTTTAAAAATAAATTTTTAGTTTTTTTAAGTTGTTTAGAAAATTTTAAATTGATTTGTTCCCTGAAATTTTTTTTAAAAAAATTTTTTATAAAATTTTTTTTTTTTATAAATTTTAATTTTTTAAATTTTTTGGCCCCCCAATTTAAAAATTTGAAAATTAAAATGAAATAATTATTTGTTTAAAAATTTTTATTAAGTTATTTGGGTTTTAAAGGAAATTTTTTAAGGGTTTTTAAAAAATTAGCTTGTAATTTAAAAGGAATATAAATTTTTAAAGGGAATTGTTTTTTAAAATATTTTAAATAAAACGATTAAAATTTTGATAAGTTAAAAAAAAAAGGGGGTTTTGGAATTGAAAAGTTTTTTGGGGTTTTTTTTTAAAAATTTTGGGGATTTTTAGTATTTTTTTTTTTAAATAAAATTTTTATTTTATTGAATTTTTTTAAAAGGATCCCAATTTAGAAATTAAGGTTGAATTTTATTGAAATTATTTTATTAATTTTTTAAATTTAAATAAAAAAATGGGTTTTTTAATGGAAATGTGTTTAATTGGGTTTGTTTAAAAAAAAAAGAAAAATAAATTTTTGAGATAAAATTTTTGTAATTTTTAAAGAAAAAAAAATTTGGGGAAATTTTCCCGGATTGGATTGGGGGAATAAATAGTTTTTATAATAAAAAAATTCTTTTTTTAATTTTTTTATGGGGGGTTTAAAGTTTATGTTTTTTAATTTTTTAAAAAGGGGGTAAAAAATTTTTTTTAAAAAAATTTTGGAAAATTAAAAGGATTTTAATTTTAATTTAGGGTACAATTATTATTTTAAAAATTTTTTTTGTATAAAAAATTTAAAAATTTTTTTTGGTATTTTTTTGGTTTTTTATTAATGTTTAATTTGGAAATTGTTATTATTTAAGATTTTTAAAAATTTTTTTTTAGTTATAATTTAAAAATTTTTATTTGGGAAAAAGGGTTGAAAAAAATTTTTTGTATTTTTAAAAATGGATTTTAGTTTTATGTAAATTTATTTGGAAGGGAAGGATTTTTTTAGAAAAAAAAATGGGAAAGGAAAGGTTTTTAGATTGGGGGTAAGGTTTCCCCCCAAAAAGAAGGGGAAATTGGGTTTTGTAAAATTTGAAAATTTTATTTTATTGGGGAAAAAAATTTTAATGTTTTTTAAAATTTTAAAAAGTTTTCCCAATTTTTGGAAAGGTTTTTTAAAATATTTAGGTAAATTTTTTTTAGGGAAAATAAAATGTTAAAAGGGGGTTTATTTTTAAAAGGGTTGGGGAAAAAATTTTTTGTTTTAAATTTTAAAATTTATTATTTTTTTTTTAGAATTTTTTTTTAATTTTAAAATTTTTCTTATATTTAGTTTTTTTTTTATTATTTGTTTAGTAATTTAGGGTTATTAAATTGGTTTTTTTTTAAATTTTAAATTTTATTTTGAGAAAAAAAAAGGGGAATTTTTTTTTTAAATTTTTTAAATTTTTTAAATTTTATGAGGGTAAAATTTTTATAAAATTTTTTAAAATTTTTTTTTATGATAAAAATTTTTTTGTTTTTTAAAAAGAATTTTTTTAAAGGTTTTAAATAATTTTGTTTTTGAGTTTTAAAAGGGTAAAATTTTTTATTTATTTAAAAAAGGGTAATAAAATATAAAAATATTTTTTAATAAAAAATTTCCCAAATTTTAAATTTAATTTTAAATTTTTTTTTTTTTTTTTTATTAGTTTTTTTGAAATTTTTAAAATTTTTAAAAGTTTTTTTTTTTTTAAATAATTAATAAATTTAAAAATTTTTTTTTTATGAAAAAAAATAATTTTTTTTGTTTTTATTGATTTATTAATTTTATTTTTAAAAGTGGGGGGTTTTAAAAAGGTTTTTTTTTTTTTTTTTATAATTTTTTTAAAAAAGAAAGGCCCCCAGAAAAAACCACATTTTTTAACTTACAGCAATTTTTCTTACCATTTTGGTTTTCGGGAAAAACATTTATTAAACAACAATTTTTAACATACTTTGGTGCCCCTTTTGTACTTTCAGAATTTAATTTCATAAAACCTTTACATTTGATTAAAAACCCCCCTGAAACATTTCAAGTTTTTCCAACTTTAATTTTACCTTGGTTTTTAAAAATTTTTAAAAAAACCCCAAAAAAAATTTCTTTCTTTAAAAGGGGTTTCTTAAAGGGGTACCCTAGGGGGTTTTTTTTTTAACCTTTTGGAAAATTTTATTTCTGATTTCTAATGTAGGGTTCCCTTTTTTAAAATGAAATTAATTTTTTAAAGGGGAATTTTTTTTGGGAAAATTAAAAACCTGGTAATTTTTTTATTTAAAATAGTTATTTGGGGTTGAAACTAAAATTTTTTTGACCTATTTTTCCCCTAACCAAAAAAAATTTTAACTTTTAATCTTTAATTTTTAACCATTAATTTTTGTAAAATTTAAACCCACCCCTTTTCCAATTTTTTTTAAAAAATTTTTTTGGTTTATTAAAAAAGGGGGAAATTTGAAATGTGATCTGGAGATTTTAAATTAACAATGTTTTACTAGACCAACCACTTTGTTCTGTATTACCATAATCCTCAACAAGTAAACTTTCCTTAAAGCCAATTGGAAAGGCTTGTAGATTTGGGCCCTCCCCCCCTTTTTTGAAAAATTTTTTTTAAACCAGGTTCCCCTGAAAAGGTTTTTAAAAAATTCCAAAAACTCCCCCCATTTCCCCCCAGGGTTAAAAAACAGGGAAACATAAACCCGGGGGGTTTTGGCAAAGACATATTTTTTGGAGTAGACTGATTAAATCCTGGTTTCACATTTTTAAATTTATTCAAAGCCTGACTTTTACAAAAATCTTTTCCTCTAATTCATAATATGATTAATCTAAATCTACTTCAGCCCCTTACACGTTTACTAACAAAAACTCCTTTAATAAGTTGAATATAATTTTTATGAATATTTTCTATTTCCTAAAGCATCTAAAACAATTTTTAAATCTTAGTATTCACAGTTTCCCCTTTATTCATTAATTTCAAACATTTTTTTAATCCTTTGTTACATACCCTTTCACTTGCAATGTTGCTTTTTTGCTCATATTCCATATTTTTGTCTTCTATATTTAATTCCCCATTTTTTAGCCAGATGCAAAGTATTTTAAAATTTAACTTTTAAAAACACGATTTTTGTACTAAATTTTGCACTTTATAAAGGGAAATAGTACAACTTTCCTTTAAATAAAACTGCTACTTGAGCTTAGCAATCTTGTAAGAAAATATATAAATTTTAAATTACTTAATACAAATCTTAGCCCCGCCTTGGGTTATCAAAAATTAATATTTTCAAATTTAAAAAATCCTTGCCCAAAATTTTGGATAGCAAATTAATATTTACACATTAATATTATTACACTTTGGGTTATCAATTACACATACACTGATAAAATCTTGGCCAAATTATCTTATCAAATTTAAATTTACAAAACATTAATATAAATCCTAGCCATTTGGCTTTGCAAAAAAAATAACACATTAAAATAATTAGCTACACTTTGGGTTATCAATTTCACATAACTATACACATTTTATAATCTTTAGCCACCCTTAGCTTAGCTTATTAAATTAATATTTTAAAATTATAATCCACACCATTTAAAAAAATTTGTGAACTTAACACCACCCCTTCTGTTTTTTCACATATAATTTTTAAGTAATTTTAAATAATTAAAGCCACAATTTCCTCCGTTCGAAAGGGCCAACGGGGAAAATTTAAAATGGAAAATTGCATTTACTTGGGTGTATCAGATATGCATAACGTAAAAAATAAAGATAATTATTATTTACAGTTAGACAAGAGGAAAAATTTGGGGCACCTAGGTAGCAAAAAAGTCCCCCTTCGATCCCCCACTGTCATAACCACAAGTTGCTTGGACCATTAATTACAAAAAGAAACAGATCACCAGGGAAAGCGGTAAAAATAAATTTGTGGACGTTATAAAATTTAAAAAGGATTATTTACCACATTTACTAACAGAAGGAAAATTTTTTATTTACCACCCAATTTTACGAGATTTAAAGTGTTCAACTCAGAAAAATCTGTCTATACATAAAATAACAACGGCCAGATTTTAACATAACAACTATCTGAGGTTCCTGGAGCCCGCTTGTCCCTCCCCTGATATCTCAAGTTTTCAGGACGCAATCCAACAATTTCCCTCCTATTTGGAGGTGCAGCCCAATTTTAACCTCTAGAAAAAAAAAACACGAAAAAAACTTCCCCTTATATACAAGTTTGTTCTCCAAATTTAAACAAAAGGCGACCTCCTGCGCAGACGCAGGCTCAGTTTCCCCCTTTTTTCCATAACCAAATTTTTTTTTAAAACAATATAGGCCATCTTTTACCTTAAAATTTACCGTAATTTTCCGAAAAAAACATATTTCCCAACTGTTTTGTCACCTGCCTCAATTATATTAATATAAATACCCATATTTTTCTAGTACATTTATATTTTTGTAATACAACGTCTTCATGTTTTTCCTTTGGGGATGACGAGTATAAAAAAAAATGAACCCCATGGGCAGGTTCCTGCACTCCTTTTTTGGTAGTCAAAACCCTTTACGCAATCAGTAAGTATTACAAAAAATGTGACCTACTGACAGGAAGAGGAATTAGATACACGGCAACACGGGGCTAGGCTGAGGGGCGCTACCCATCTTATGTCTTTTGGGACATCCGTGGGGAAATGATGAAACCAGTGGGTTTGGGTAAAAGTCTTCAAAAAAGAACCCGGGGTTGCATACATGTCTAATTACTCGTCATCATATTAATAGTCACTTGAGATGGGGTAGGGATTATATGGAAAAATTATATGCACTTAAAATTTAGCAATATTTGTTGCTTTTAAATTGAATATCTCAGGAAAACTCATTCCCCACAGTGCAGTCATTTTTTTTTCAGCTTTGCATCATGGAGTACCTGGGGGAAGCCTACCCTCAAAAAACCCCTGCTACCGAAGGGCTTTCTTCTGAAGCAAAGGGAAACTTTCATTGTGGGTTTTTTTTCCCCTTTGGGAAAAAACTCTCTTATCCGGTAGGGGCTCTATTCAAGGGAAATGGGCCGCCTTTCTTTAGACGTTGGTGACCTCCATGGGGGTTTCCGATATCGTTTTATCTGCCTCTGTTGTGTGGTGGTTAAGGGGGGGGGTTTTAAATTATCGACTACATTATGCTCATTTCAATTTCACCTAATCTTTTCGCCCCCATTCCTCTCAGTTAATACAAGAGAGGGTGATTTTTCCCGGTGTAATATCTTTTTATTGTGGGGAATTTTAAGAAAGTAGAGGTTCATTTCTTCAGATGGGCTGTATATTTTTAATTGTATTAACCTGAAGATAAAAAAATAAATTATCACAGAAGATATTACAGTTCAGCATATTTTTTTAAAAATTTGGGAAAAATTTTTTTTTTCCTTTTAAGGTGCGCGAGATATGCAGTAAAGGGTCGGGGATCCACCGCAACAAAAAGTCTGCTACAGAAAGTAGGGGAGAAAAAAAGGAATGGAGCACTTTTTTTATCAAAAAAGGTTTCGTTGGTGAGCATTACCACTGTACCGTGTGGTTCGGGTTGCTGTACAGGTTGTACAATAACTTTGAAACCACGGGACTGGGGGGATTTAACCGCGTGGTGAGAAATAAAAATCCAGACCCACGTCCACTGTAGCCAGCTGGCTACAGTGGGAACGCTCGGTCTGGAGTTTTCACGACTCGCCACCAAGGGGGTTCAATCCCCCCCCTTTCCGGGTTTGTTTGCAACGTGTCATTCGATTTCTTGATTTAAAAAAACTTGAGTTTCAGACACGAAAGGAAACCTCTTTTTTCGTATTAAAATAATGTGCAGTACCCCAAGTGTGAACAAGACACTGGCAGCATGAGGTCTTGATTGACGAAAAATTCGCCTCGCGCGCTTTTTCAGTTAAAAAAGTAATTTCAACTTTAATTCAAACGACTAACGCTTGCATGAAAACGAAAAGTTTTTTTCAATAGAGCTTAGTGGTAAACGTCTTGCTCACAAACTGCTCAAAAGGGATAATTTACTTCTTCAAGAAAATCTTGTTGGATAAACCATTTTTATTAACTCCTCCTGAGGTAAGAAAACCCGGGAGTTAGGGGCGACACTGTTACTACCCCTGAGGGTAAGAACCCAGGGGTTAGGGGGGACACTGTTACACCCTTTAGGGTAAGAAAACCAGGATTAGGGCGACCGGTTTCTACCTCCTAGTGTAAGAACCCAGGGGGTTAGGTGCGACACTGTTTTAAAACCCCCTGAGGTAAGAAACCCCCGGGGGTTAGGGGCGACACTGTTACTACCTCTTGAGGGGAAAAACCCAGGGGGTTAGGGGGGCACTGTTACACCCTTTTAGGAAGAACCCAGGGATTAGGGGGGGACACGTTACACCCCTGAGGAAGAACCCAGGAGTTAGGGGCACACTGTTTCTACCTCTTGAGGGAAGAAAACCCCGGGAGTTTGGGGGGACACTGTTCTACCTTTTGAGAACCCAGGGGGTTAGGGCGACACTGTTACTACCTTTGAGTGTAAGAAACCCGGGGGTTAGGGGCCACTTTACACCTCCTATGAAGAACCCAGGGATTAGGGGACACTGTTAAACCTCCTGAGGGTAAGAACCCAGGGAGTTAGGGGCGACACTGTTACTACCCCCTTTGAGTGTAAGAACCCAGGAGTTGGTGCGACACTGTTACTGCCTCCTGAGGTAAGAACCCAGGGAGTTAGGGCGACACTGTTACTGCCTCCTGAGGAAAGGGGAACCCAGGGAGTTAGGGGCGACACTGTTACTACCTCCTGAGTTTAAGAACCCAGGGAGTTAGGGACGACACCGTTACTACCTCCTGAGGGTAAGAACCCAGGGAGTTAGGGGCGACACTGTTACTACCTCTTGAGGGTAAGAAGCCAGGGAGTCCGCGACACTTACTACGTCTTGAGGGTAAGAACCCAGGGAGTTAGGAACAACGTTACTACCTCCTGAGGGTAAGAGCCCAGGGAGTTAGAGGCGACACTGTTACTACCTCGTCAGGGTAAGAGTCAAGGGAGTTAGGAGCGACAATGGTACTACCTCCTCAGGGTAAGAACCCAGGGACACTATTATTAAGAAGCCAGCGAC
The DNA here is from genome assembly GCF_026875155.1 of Cherax quadricarinatus. Classification (NCBI taxonomy): domain Eukaryota; kingdom Metazoa; phylum Arthropoda; class Malacostraca; order Decapoda; family Parastacidae; genus Cherax; species Cherax quadricarinatus. The sequence continues at coordinate 92,091,057 of NC_069405.1, read as the reverse complement.
ACTTTTACTTCCTTCTGAGGGTAAGAACCTATGTGAGTTAGGCGCGACATTGTTACTACCTCCAGATGGTAAGAACCCAGGGAGTTAGGAGCGACACTGGACTGTCTTCTTTCTTCCTTTACAGAACCTGCATGAAGTTAGATCAAGCTTTAAATTTCAAATTGTAAAGCCTAATTAATGTTATGCTTACCGTGACTTAACCAGTTTCTCACCACTACTACCCAGCAGCCTTGGAACAGCTACTAGCAGACTGTGCAGGGAAGTATTCAGTGGGAGACGAGGTGACACTGGCTGACTGCTGCATTGTTCCACAGATCTATAATGCTACCAGGTAAGACTACTGGAATGAGATGATTTGTATGACAGATCTTGCAATATGACTTACTGCGTTGTTCATAATAAAGCATAAGGAACTTTGTATTAACTTTCGCCTTCTACTGTAGTGTAATCTTGGATCACAGATGATTTTTGTGGTAATTTATATTAGTAGGGAATTGGCGTATATATGTTTTATTTTATTCCAAGATAACTTTTTCCTACGATATTTTAAACTGTAGTTGCACAATACACATACACATTTTAATAATGAAAATTGGGATTTTTATAAGGTTAAAATATTTTTACATCTTCATAAATCTATAAAAATTAGTTATTGCATAATCATTTACAATGACGAATTTCCAGATTCAAGGTTGATATGGCACCGTTCCCGACCATCAGGAGGGTTTACGACGCTCTCGCTGAATTAGACCCATTTAAAGCGGCTCATCCCTCCAACCAGCCAGACTGTCCTGAAGAAATGAAATAACATGAAATTTAACAAATGGGTGAAAAATAACTAGTCTTTAATAACATCTGTTCAACATTGTTATGCCATAATAGGTTATATGGGGTGGGGGGTTGATTATGGTAGTAGCCTGTAGCTTAGGTAAGTATAGTCACACTGTCATTTTTCTCACTAACATCTGTAATTTTTGTTCCCATTTGAGTCTGAACTCTTCTTTCACTGTATTTCCCACTCACAGCAGTAGAACAATGGCCGACTCTAAAAATCGAGTCACTAGGAGAGTTTGGTTCAGAGTCAGTGTAGCTCCAATCATCTTTAATGGAGACAAGAATGTCATGTGGACATTGCTGTTTTATCCAGTTGATTCAGTCATTCCAATAATTATACTTGGGTCTGCAATTTTGTATCTAGTATTCACTTTTATATTTGATACGGCACTTAAGAGGCTAATTTCTGTAATCAGTGTTGAGCCAGAGAAACAGTGTGCTTTAAGAGCACTATAAACATGATTCTTTATCTCCAATACTTATGCATTTCAAGGTTATGACCAGCGTCTGTACCGGACTGTGATCTTCCACTCGGTCCATGCTAGTGTTTGGCTGGGCGAATAATGGATACTGGTAAGAAAAAAGCCGAGTGTAGCGGAATTAAAAAAGTTTAGAAGAAACTTAGTATGGTATTTTTTTGTGGCAAGACGGTGTCTTCCAG
>NC_069405.1:92071275-92089062 GCF_026875155.1 Cherax quadricarinatus | reverse complement strand
CCCCTCATGATGGCAGGGGGAGGTCCCAAACCCCTCAGAGCGGCAAAGGTCCCAAAACATCTCATGAGGGGCGGGAATGGGTCCAAGAAACCCTCATGAGTGGCAAGGGGGGGTCCCAGAACCCCTCTTTGAGGGGCAGGAGGGGTCCCAGAACTCCTCATGAGTGGCAAAAAAGGGGTCCCAGAACCCCTCATAGTGGAAGGAGGGGGTTCCAGAACCCCTCTTGAGTGGCAGGAGGGGGTCCCAGAACCTCTCATGAGTGGCAGTGGGTGTCCCAGAACCCCTCATGAGTGGCAGAAGAAGGTCGAAAGAACCCCTCATGAGTGGCAGGAGGGGGTCCCAGAACCCCTCATGAGTGGCAGGAGGGGGTCCCAAAACCCCTCATCAGTGGCAAGAAGGTGTCCCAGAACCCCTCATGAGTGGCAGAATGGGGTCCCAGAGCCTCTCATAAGTGGCAGGAGGGGGTCCCAGAACCCCTCATGAGTGGCAGGAGAGGGTCAAAGAACCCAACATGAGTGGCAGGAGGGGGTCCCAGAACCAGTCATAAGTGGCAGGAGGGGGTCTCAAACCCCTCATGGTTGGCAGGAGAAGTCCCAGAACATCTCATGAGTGGCAGGAGGTGGTACCAGAACCCCTCATGAGTGGCAAGAGGAGGTCCCAGAAACCCTTCTTGAGTGGCGGGAGGGGGTCCCAGAACCACTAATGAGTGGCAGGAGGGGGTCCCAGAACGCTTCATGAGTGGCAAAAGGGGGTCCCAGAACCCCTCATGAGTTTCAGGAGGGGTTCCCAGAACCTCTCATGAGTGGCAAGAAAGGGTCTTAGAACCCCTCATGAGTGGCAGGAGGGGGTCCAAGAACCCCTCATGAGTGGCAGGAAGGGGTTCCAGAACCCCTCATAAGCGGCAGGAGGGGGTAACAGAACCCCTCATGAGTGGAAGGAGGGGGTCCCAGAACCCCTCATGAGTGGCAAGAAAAGGTCCCAGAACCTCTCATGAGTTACAAGAGGGGGTCCCAGAACCTCATATTAGTGGCGGGAGGAGGTTCCAGAACCCCTCATGAGTGGCGGGAGGCGGTCCCAGAAACTCTCATGAGTGGCAAGAAAGGGTCCCAGAATCCCTCATGAGTGGCAAAAGGGGGTCCCAGAAATCCTTATGAGTGGCAGGAGGGGGTTCCAGAACACCTCATTAGTAGCAGGAGGGGGTCCCAAAACTCCTTATGAGTGGCAGAAGGGGGTCTCAGAACCCCTCATGAGTGGAAGGAGGGGGTTCCAGAATCCTTCATGAGTGGCAGGATGGGGTCCCAGAACCAATCATGAGTGGCAGGAGAGGGTCCCAGAACGCCTCATGAGTGGCAGGAGGGGTTCCCAGAACTTCTCATGAGTGGCAGGAGGGGGTCCCAGAACCCCTCATGAGTGGCAGTGGGTGTCCCAGAACCCCTCATGAGTGCCAGAAGGGGGTCGAAGAACCCCTCATGAGTGGAAGGAGGAGAATCCAGAACCCCTCATTAGTGGCAGGAGGGGGTCCCAGAACCCCTCATGAGTGGCAGTGGGTGTCCCAGAACCCCTCATGAGTGCCAGAAGGGGGTCGAAGAACCCCTCATGAGTGGCAGGAGGGGGTCCCAGAAACCCTCATGAGTGGTAGGAGGGGGTCCCAAAACCCCTCATGAGTGGCAGAAGGGTGTCCCAGAACCCCTCATGAGTGGCAGGAGGTGGTCCCAGAGCCCTTCATGAGTGGCAGGAAGGGGTCCCAGTACCCCTAATGAGTGGCAGGAGGGGTCAAAAAAACCCACACGAGTGGCAGGAGGGGGTGCCAGAACCCCTCATGAGTGGCAGGAGGGGGTCCCTGAACCCCTCATGAGTGGCACGAAGAGGTCCCACAACCTCTCATGAGTGGCAAAAGGGGGTCTCAGAACCTCTAATGAGTGGCAGGAGGGGGTCTCGTAACCCCTAATGAGTGGCAGGAGGGGGTCCCAGAACCTCTCATGAGTGGCAAGAGGGGGTCCCAGAACCTCTCATGAGTGGCAGGAGGGGGTCCCAGAAAATCTCATGAGTGGCAGGAGGGGGTCCTAGAACCTCTCCTGAGTGGCAGAAGGGGGTCCCAGAAAATCTCATGAGAGGCAGGAGGGGGTCCCAGAAAATCTCATGAGTGGCAGGAGGGGGTCCCAGAACCTCTCATGAGTGGCAGAAAGGGGTCCCAGAACCTCTCATGAGTGGCAGAAGGAGGTCTCAGAACCTCCCATGAGTTTCAAAAGGGGGTCCCAGAACCTCTCATGAGTGGCAGGAGGGGGTCCCAGAACCTCTCATGAATGGCAGGAGGGGGTCCCAGAACCTCTCATGAGTTTCAAAAGGGGGTCCCAGAACCTCTCATGAGTGGCAGGAGGGGGTCCCAAAACCTCTCACGAGTGGCAGGAGAGGGTCCCAGAACCTCTCATGAGTGGCAGGAGGGGGTCCCAGAACCTCTCATGAGTGGCAGGAGGGGGTCCCAGAAACTCTCAAGAGTGGCAGGAGGGGGTCCCTGAAACTCTCATGAGTGGCAGGAGGGGGTCCCAGAACCTCTCATGAGTTTCAAAAGGGGGTCCCAGAACCTCTCATGAGTGGCAGGAGGGGGTCCCAGAACCTCTCACGAGTGGCAGGAGAGGGTCCCAGAACCTCTCATGATTGGCAGGAGGGGGTCCCAGAACCTCTCATGAGTTTCAAAAGGGGGTCCCAGAACCTCTCATGAGTGGCAGGAGGGGGTCCCAAAACCTCTCACGAGTGGCAGGAGAGGGTCCCAGAACCTCTCATGAGTGGCAGGAGGGGGTCCCAGAACCTCTCATGAGTGGCAGGAGGGGGTCCCAGAAACTCTCAAGAGTGGCAGGAGGGGGTCCCTGAAACTCTCATGAGTGGCAGGAGGGGGTCCCAGAACCTCTCATGAGTTTCAAAAGGGGGTCCCAGAACCTCTCATGAGTGGCAGGAGGGGGGTCCCAGAACCTCTCACGAGTGGCAGGAGAGGGTCCCAGAACCTCTCATGATTGGCAGGAGGGGGTCCCAGAACCTCTCATGAGTGGCAGGAGGGGGTCCCAGAACCTCTCAAGAGTGGCAGGAGGGGTTCCCTGAACCTCTCATGAGTGGCAGGAGGGGGTCCCAGAACCTCTCATGAGTGGCAGGAGGGGGTCCCAGAACCTCTTATGAGTGGCAGAAGGGGGTCCCAGAACCTCTTATGAGTGGCAGAAGGGGGTCCCAGAACATCTCATGAGTGGCAGGAGGGAGTCCCAGAACCTCTGATGAGTGACAGGAGGGGGTCCCAGAACCTCTCATGAGTTTCAAAAGGGGGTCCTAGAACCTCTCATGAGTGGTAGGAGGGGGTTCCAGAACCTCTCATGAGTGGCAGGAGAGGGTCCCAGAACCTCTAATGAGTGGCAGGAGGGGGTCACAGAACCTCTCATGAGTGGCAGGAGGGGGTCCCAGAACCTCTCATGAGTGGCAGAAGGGGGTCCCAGAACCTCTCATGAGTGACAGGAGGGGGTCCAAGAACCCCTTTTGAGTGGCAGAAGGTGGTCCCAGAACCCTTCATGAGTGGCAGGAGGAGGTCCCAGAACCCCTCATGAGTGGCAGCAGGGGATCCCAGAACCCCTCATGAGTGGCAGGAGGAGGTCCCAGAACCCCTCATGAGCGGCAGGAGAGGGTCCCAGAACCTCTCATGAGTGGCAGGAAGGGGTCCAAGAAACCCTCATGAGTGGCAAGAGAGGGTCCCAGAACCCCTCATGAGTGGCAGGAGGGGGTCCCAGAACTCCTCATGAGTGGCAGAAAGGGGTCCCAGAACCCCTCATGAGTGGAAGGAGGGGGTTCCAGAACCCCTCTTGAGTGGCAGGAGGGGGTCCCAGAACCTCTCATGAGTGGCAGTGGGTGTCCCAGAACCCCTCATGAGTGGCAGAAGAAGGTCGAAGAACCCTTCATGAGTGGCAGGAGGGGGTCCCAGAACCCCTCATGAGTGGCAGGAGGGGTCCCAAAACCCCTCATCAGTGGCAAGAGGGTGTCCCAGAACCCCTCATGAGTGGCAGAATGGGGTCCCAGAGCCTCTCATGAGTGGCAGGAGGGGGTCCCAGAACCCCTCATGAGTTGCAGGAGAGGGTCAAAGAACCCAACATGCGTGGCAGGAGGGGGTCCCAGAACCAGTCATAAGTGGCAGGAGGGGGTCTCAGAACCCCTCATGGTTGGCAGGAGAAGTCCCAGAACATCTCATGAGTGGCAGGAGGTGGTACCAGAACCCCTCATGAGTGGCAAGAGGAGGTCCCAGAAACCCTTCTTGAGTGGCGGGAGGGGGTCCCAGAACCACTAATGAGTGGCAGGAGGGGGTCCCAGAACGCTTCATGAGTGGCAAAAGGGGGTCCCAGAACCCCTCATGAGTTTCAGGAGGGGGTCCAAGAACCCCTCATGAGTGGCAGGAAGGGGTTCCAGAACCCCTCATGAGTGGCAGGAGGGGGTCCAAGAACCCCTCATGAGTGGCAGGAGGGGGTCCCAGAACCCCTAATGAGTGGCAGGAGGGAGTCCCAGAACCCCTCATGAGTGGCAGGAGGGGGTCCCAGAACCCTTCATGAGTGGCAGGAGGAGCTTCCAGAACGTCTCATGAGTGACAGTAGGGGGTCCCAGAACCTCTCATGAGTAGCGGGAGGGGGTCCAAGAAACCCTCATGAGTGGCAGGAGGGGGTCCCAGAACCTCTCATGAGTAGCGGGAGGGGGTCCCAGAACCTCTCATGAGTGGCAGTAGGGGTCCCAGAACCCCTCATTAGTGGCAGAAGGGGGTTCAAGAACTCCTCATGAGTGGCAAGAGTGGGTCCTAGAATACCTCATGAGTGGCATAAGGGAGTCCCAGAACCCCTCATGAGTGGCAATAGGGGATCCCAGAACCCCTCATGAGTGGCAGGAGGGGTCCCAGAGCCCCTCATAAGTGGCAGGAGGGGGTCCCAGTACCCCTCATGAGTGGCAGGAGGGGGTCCCAGAACCCCTCATGAGTGGCAGGAGGGGGTCCCAGAACATCTCATGAGTGGCAGGAGGTGGTCCCAGAACCCCTCATGAGTGGCAGGAGAAGGTCCCAGAATCTCTCATGAGTGGCAAGAGAGAGTCCCACAACCTCTCATGAATGGCAGGAGATGGTCCCAGAACCCCTCTTGAGTGGCGGGAGGGGGTCGCAGAACCTCTCATGAGTGGCAGGAGGGGGTCCCAGAACCTCTCATTAGTGGCAGGATGAAGTCCCAGAACATCTCATGAGTGGCGGAAAGGGGTCCCAGAACCTCTCATGAGTGGCAGGAGGAGGTCCCAGAACCTCTCATGAGTTTCGGGAGGAGGTCCCAGAGCCCCTCATGAGTGGCGGGAGGAGGTCCCAGAACCTCTCATGAGTGGCAGGAGGGGGTCCCAGAACCTCTCATGAGTGGCAGGAGGGGTTCCAGAACCCCTCATGAGTGGCAGGAGTGGGTTCCAGAACTTCTCATGAGTGGCAGAAAGGGGTCCCAGAACCTCTCATGAGTGGCAGTAGGAGGTCCCAGAACCTCTCATGAGTGGCAGGAGGAGGTCACAGAGCCCCTCATGAGTGGCGGGAGGCGGTCCCAGAACCTCTCATGAGTGGCAGGAGGTGGTCCCAGAACCTCTCATAAGTGGCAGGAGGGGGTCCCAGAACCCCTCATGAGTGGCAGAAGGGGGTCCCAGAACCCCTCATGAGTGGCAGGAAGGGTTCCCTGAACCCTTCATTAGTGGCAGGAGGGGGTCCCAGAACCCCTCATGAGTTGCAGGAGGGGGTCCCAGAACCCCTCATGAGAGGCAGGAGGGGTCCCAGCACCCCTCATGAGTGGCAGGAGGGGGTCAAAGAACCCCTCATGAGTGGCAGGAGAGGGTCCCAGAACCCCTCATGGGTGGCAGGAGGGGGTCAATGAACCCCTCATGAGTGACAGGAGGGGGTCGCAGAACTCCTCATGAGTGGCAGGAGTGTGTCCCAGAACCTCTCATGAGTGGCAGTAGGATGCCCCAGGACCTCTCTTGAGTGGCAGGAGGGGGTCCCAGAACCTCTCATGAGTGGCGGGAGGAGGTCCCAGAACCCCTCATGAGTTGCGGGAGGGAGACCCAAAACCTCTCATGAGTTGTAGGAGGAGGTCCCAGAACCTCTCATGAGTGGCAGGAGGGGGTCCCAGAACCTCTCATGAGTGGCAGGAGGGGGTCCCAGAACCTCTCATGAGTGGCAGGAGGAGGTCCCAGAACCTCTCATAAGTGGCAGGAGGAGGTCCTAGAACCTCTCATGAGTGGCAGGATGGGTCTCAGAACTCCTCATGAGTGGCAGCAGGGGTCTCAGAACTCCTCATGAGTGGCAGGAGGGGTCTCAGGACTCCTCATGAGTGGCAGGAGGGGTCTCAGAACTCCTCATAAGTGGCAGGATGGGTCTCAGAACTCCTCATGAGTGGCAGCAGGGGTCTCAGAACTCATCATGAGTGGCAGGAGGGGTCTCAGAACTCCTCATGAGTGGCAGGATGGGTCTCAGAACTCCTCATGAGTGGCAGGATGGGTCTCAGAACTCCTCATGAGTGGCAGGAGGGGTCTCAGAACTCCTCATGAGTGGCAGGATGGGTCTCAGAACTCCTCATGAGTGGCAGGATGGGTCTCAGAACTCCTCATGAGTGGCAGGAGGGTCTCAGAACTCCTCATGATGGGCAGGAGGGGTTTCAGAACTCCTCATGAGTGGCAGGAGGGGTCTCAGAACTCCTCATGAGTGGCAGGAGGGGTCTCAGAACTCCTCATGAGTGGCAGGAGGGTCTCAGAACTCCTCATGAGTGGCAGGAGGGGTCTCAGAACTCCTCATGAGTGGCAGGAGGGGTCTCAGAACTCCTCATGAGTGGCAGGAGGGGTCTCAGAACTCCTCATGAGTGGCAGGAGGGGTCTCAGAACTCCTCATGAGTGGCAGGAGGGGTCTCAGAACTCCTCATGAGTGGCAGGAGGGGTCTCAGAACTCCTCATGAGTGGCAGGAGGGTCTCAGAACTCCTCATGAGTGGCAGGAGGGGTCTCAGAACTCCTCATGAGTGGCAGGAGGGGTCTCAGAACTCCTCATGAGTGGCAGGAGGGGTCTCAGAACTCCTCATGAGTGGCAGGAGGGGTCTCAGAACTCCTCATGAGTGGCAGGAGGGGGTCTCAGAACTCCTCATGAGTGGCAGGAGGGGTCTCAGAACTCCTCATGAGTGGCAGGAGGGGTCTCAGAACTCCTCATGAGTGGCAGGAGGGGTCTCAGAACTCCTCATGAGTGGCAGGAGGGGTCTCAGAACTCCTCATGAGTGGCAGGAGGGGTCTCAGAACTCCTCATGAGTGGCAGGAGGGGTCTCAGAACTCCTCATGAGTGGCAGGATGGGGTCTCAGAACTCCTCATGAGTGGCAGGAGGGGTCTCAGAACTCCTCATGAGTGGCAGGAGGGGGTCTCAGAACTCCTCATGAGTGGCAGGAGGGGTCTCAGAACTCCTCATGAGTGGCAGGAGGGGGTCTCAGAACTCCTCATGAGTGGCAGGAGGGGTCTCAGAACTCCTCATGAGTGGCAGGAGGGGTCTCAGAACTCCTCATGAGTGGCAGGATGGGTCTCAGAACTCCTCATGAGTGGCAGGATGGGTCTCAGAACTCCTCATGAGTGGCAGGAGGGGTCTCAGAACTCCTCATGAGTGGCAGGAGGGGTCTCAGAACTCCTCATGAGTGGCAGGAGGGGTTTCAGAACTCCTCATGAGTGGCAGGAGGGGGTCCCAGAACTCCTCATGAGTGGCAGGAGGGGTCTCAGAACTCCTCATGAGTGGCAGGAGGGGTCTCAGAACTCCTCATGAGTGGCAGGAGGGGGTCTCAGAACTCCTCATGAGTGGCAGGAGGGGTCTCAGAACTCCTCATGAGTGGCAGGAGGGGGTCTCAGAACTCCTCATGAGTGGCAGGAGGGTCTCAGAACTCCTCATGAGTGGCAGGAGGGGGTCTCAGAACTCCTCATGAGTGGCAGGATGGGTCTCAGAACTCCTCATGAGTGGCAGGATGGGTCTCAGAACTCCTCATGAGTGGCAGGAGGGGTCTCAGAACTCCTCATGAGTGGCAGGAGGGGTCTCAGAACTCCTCATGAGTGGCAGGAGGGGTTTCAGAACTCCTCATGAGTGGCAGGAGGGGGTCCCAGAACTCCTCATGAGTGGCAGGAGGGGTCTCAGAACTCCTCATGAGTGGCAGGAGGGGGTCTCAGAACTCCTCATGAGTGGCAGGAGGGGGTCTCAGAACTCCTCATGAGTGGCAGGAGGGGTTTCAGAACTCCTCATGAGTGGCAGGAGGAGGTCCCAGAACTCCTCATGAGTGGCAGGAGGGGTTTCAGAACTCCTCATGAGTGGCAGGAGGGGGTCCCAGAACTCCTCATGAGTGGCAGGAGGGGTCTCAGAACTCCTCATGATTGGCAGGAGGGGTCTCAGAACTCCTCATGAGTGGCAGGAGGGGTCTCAGAACTCCTCATGAGTGGCAGGAGGGGTCTCAGAACTCCTCATGAGTGGCAGGAGGGGTCTCAGAACTCCTCATGAGTGGCAGGAGGGGTCTCAGAACTCCTCATGAGTGGCAGAGGGGGTCTCAGAACTCCTCATGAGTGGCAGGAGGGGTCTCAGAACTCCTCATGAGTGGCAGGAGGGGTCTCAGAACTCCTCATGAGTGGCAGGAGGGGTCTCAGAACTCCTCATGAGTGGCAGGAGGGGTCCAGAACTCCTCATGAGTGGCAGGAGGGGGTCTCAGAACTCCTCATGAGTGGCAGGAGGGGTCTCAGAACTCCTCATGAGTGGCAGGAGGGGTCTCAGAACTCCTCATGAGTGGCAGGAGGGGGTCTCAGAACTCCTCATGAGTGGCAGGAGGGGTCTCAGAACTCCTCATGAGTGGCAGGAGGGGTCTCAGAACTCCTCATGAGTGGCAGGAGGGGGTCTCAGAACTCCTCATGAGTGGCAGGAGGGGGTCCCAGAACTCCTCATGAGTGGCAGGAGGGGGTCTCAGAACTCCTCATGAGTGGCAGGAGGGGTCTCAGAACTCCTCATGAGTGGCAGGAGGGGGTCTCAGAACTCCTCATGAGTGGCAGGAGGGGTCTCAGAACTCCTCATGAGTGGCAGGAGGGGTCTCAGAACTCCTCATGAGTGGCAGGAGGGGTCTCAGAACTCCTCATGAGTGGCAGGAGGGGGTCTCAGAACTCCTCATGAGTGGCAGGAGGGGTCTCAGAACTCCTCATGAGTGGCAGGAGGGGGTCTCAGAACTCCTCATGAGTGGCAGGAGGGGTCTCAGAACTCCTCATGAGTGGCAGGAGGGGGTCTCAGAACTCCTCATGAGTGGCAGGAGGGTCTCAGAACTCCTCATGAGTGGCAGGAGGGGGTCTCAGAACTCCTCATGAGTGGCAGGAGGGGGTCTCAGAACTCCTCATGAGTGGCAGGAGGGGTCTCAGAACTCCTCATGAGTGGCAGGAGGGGGTCTCAGAACTCCTCATGAGTGGCAGGAGGGGTCCCAGAACTCCTCATGAGTGGCAGGAGGGGTCTCAGAACTCCTCATGAGTGGCAGGAGGGTCTCAGAACTCCTCATGAGTGGCAGGAGGGGGTCTCAGAACTCCTCATGAGTGGCAGGAGGGGTCTCAGAACTCCTCATGAGTGGCAGGAGGGGTCTCAGAACTCCTCATGAGTGGCAGGAGGGGTCTCAGAACTCCTCATGAGTGGCAGGAGGGGGTCTCAGAACTCCTCATGAGTGGCAGGAGGGGTCTCAGAACTCCTCATGAGTGGCAGGAGGGGGTCTCAGAACTCCTCATGAGTGGCAGGAGGGGTCTCAGAACTCCTCATGAGTGGCAGAGGGGTCTCAGAACTCCTCATGAGTGGCAGGAGGGGGTCTCAGAACTCCTCATGAGTGGCAGGAGGGGTCTCAGAACTCCTCATGAGTGGCAGGAGGGGTCTCAGAACTCCTCATGAGTGGCAGGAGGGGGTCTCAGAACTCCTCATGAGTGGCAGGAGGGGTCTCAGAACTCCTCATGAGTGGCAGGAGGGGTCTCAGAACTCCTCATGAGTGGCAGGAGGGGTCTCAGAACTCCTCATGAGTGGCAGGAGGGGTCTCAGAACTCCTCATGAGTGGCAGGAGGGGTCTCAGAACTCCTCATGAGTGGCAGGAGGGGGTCTCAGAACCCCTCATGAGTGGCAGGAGGGGGTCCCAGAACCTCTCAGTTATGATACTTGTGTTATACTTGTCAACCTGAAGCCAGGAAATATTTCTCATTTATTACCAACATTCACGCACTCTTGTGTAGTGTGGGTGGGCGTGGGTGAGAGGCTGTTGTGGGTGTGGGTGGATGTGGGTGAGAGGCTGTTGAAGGTGTGGGTGTGGGTGATCGTGGATGAGAGGCTGTTGAGGGTGTGGGTGTGGGTGGGCGTGGGTGAGAGGCTGTTGAGAGTGTGGGTGTGGGTGGGCGTGAGTGAGAGGCTGTTGAGGGTGTGGTTGTTGGTGTTGAAGGGTGGGTGTGGGTGATGGAGGGTGGGTGTGAGTGTGGGTGATGGAGGGTGGGTGTGAGTGCGGGTGATGGAAGGTGGGTGTGAGTGTGGGTAATGGAGGATGGGTGTGAGTGTGGGTGATGGAGGGTGGGTGTGGGTGATGGAGGGTGGGTGTGAGTGTGGGTGATGGAAGGTGGGTGTGAGCGTGGGTGATGGAGGGTGGGTGTGGGTGATGGAGGGTTGGTGTGAGTGTGGGTGATGGAAGGTTGTGTGAGTGTGGGTGATGGAAGGTTGGTGTGAGTGTGGGTGATGGAAGGTTGGTGTGAGTGTGGGTGATGGAAGCTTGGTGTGAGTGTGGGTGATGGAAGGTTGGTGTGAGTGTGGGTGATGGAGGGTAGGTGTGAGTGATGGAGGGTTGGTGTGAGTGTGGGTGATGTAAGGTGGGTGTGAGTGTGGGTGATGGAAGATGGGTGCGAATGTGTGCCAGTTGGCTCATACATTCACCTCACACCCACCGTAATTACACCAGCGGGCAAGTGGGTCACCTAGAATTATTGAAGCGTTGGGAAGACAGAATTAACTGATGCTACTAAGATGGGTCTCTTTAATTACCTAGAGGTAATTAGTGAGAAGTAATTACGTGGGGGAAATCACGAGATATTTAAGTTTCTTGCAGTTCTAAGGTTACCTTCTGTCTAGCTTCTTACCTATTATTTGCAAGATCATTTTACACAAGCTCTACTACAGCCTTTCCCCGGGACAACGTATTCGTTGTACGTACAGAGAATAAACTGCCTTAGTGAAAGGTATCTTCTCGGCAGAACGCTATTTGCATCTTCCAACGCTACTACGATCACTCCATCCCCTCGCCCCACCATCACCACCATCAAAGGGACCTCGTCCTCCAACAAACCGGATTTGCAAGTGTCAAATTAGCGTGTGCTGGTCATGTGGAGGCCACAAGACAACTTCACCAGCAGCAGCACCCGCAGGAGTTCAACCCAGACGCTTATTTGATTACAAGGTGTGCCACGCCACCTCCCGGAGCCACTAACTTGCTAATTCCTGCTTGTGTCGGCCAACTCAGCGCCTCCCATGCACTGTGTCCATGCAACCGTGCACCACACAGTGCAGCCATGTACCACACAGTGCAACTATGAACCAAACAGTGTAACTATGCACCACACAGTGCCATTCAGTACCAATCAGGGCGACTAGGTGAGGGAATAGGTGTGGTAACGCCAGTCTTGTATAGCTAACGTATGGGTTGTTAGGTAAGACACATATGCAACAGTTAGACAACTTTATTCCGAAACGTTTCGCCTACACAGTAGGCTTCTTCAGTCGAATACAGAAAGTAGGCAGGAACAGTAGAGATGTGAAGACGATGTAATCAGTCCATCACCCTTGAAGTCGTAGAATTTGAGGTTGTCAGTCCCTCGGCCTGGAGAAGTTCAGTTCCATAGTCAGGAACTATCTGAAGATCAAGCGACAGTATGGGTGACGTGAGGCTGGTGGTTGGGAGATGTAAAGGTTTGCCGAGTACCTAGTGGGATGGAACACTGTCAGTGTAACAGGTAGTTATATATACGTATATATATATATATATATATATATATATATATATATATATATATATATATATATATATATATATATATATATATATAACATACATATATATTAGTTGAGTCAAGAAATCGTAATGACACGATTGCAAACAAACCATACCCCCGGCCGGGATTGAACCCGCGGTCATAGAGTCTCAAAACTCCAGCCCGTCGCGTTAGCCACTAGACCAGCTAGCCACAATAAGATTCATCCAACTAGGTGTATTTCTACACTATAGGAAGGTTAGCACAGGCACCTCTGTGACCACAAATGCAAGTTTTTACAGACGAATCTCCAGCTAGCGTGGCCGTGACGAACTCTAGCTCAAGTCCCTTCACTGCCGTCAACATGACTCAAGAAATCGTAATGACACGATTGCAAACAAACCATACCCCCGGCCGGGATTGAACCCGCGGTCATAGAGTCTCAAAACTCCAGCCCTTCACGGCCACGCTAGCTGGAGATTCGTCTGTAAAAACTTGCATTTGTGGTCACAGAGGTGCCTGTGCTAACCTTCCTATGGTGTAGAAATACACCTAGTTGGATGAATCTTATTGTGGCTAGCTGGTCTAGTGGAATAACGCGACGGGCTGGAGTTTTGAGACTATGACCGCGGGTTCAATCCCGGCCGGGGGTATGGTATATTAGTTGAGCACATCCATCATGCAGCAGCATCACCAGACTAACATATCCCTGGGGATCATGATATTAAAATCCACTGCAACACTACACTAGGCTGGCTCTTATAGACTCTGGTTAGTCTGCATAGGCTTGGGAAACAGCAGATAAGCCTGGCATATCTGAAATTTTACAGAGCTAGTTTTTTTTTTTAACCCATCCCAAATTTATTATGTGACACTAAAAGAAGATTGTTCCAGAGATGGCAAGAGGGGGAGGTAAGGGATGGGGGGGGGTGCTGGAGGGGAGAGAGGGAGAGCTGGATAGGAGACGAATTCATTTCACCGTCTATATGCAAATTGATCGAGTGCAACACAGAGGAAGAGATTGCAAGTTGGTCTTCACGGCCAGAAAGCTCAATGAAACTTTGAACGTAAGAAGAGGCGGGGATAGGAGAGGGATGATGGGGGGGGGAGGGAAGGAGAGGAGACGTAAGAGAAGAAGAAGAGGGACGGAAGGAGAAGACTGGTTTCCAGGTGGATATTATGACTAACAAGCTCCTCTATTAAAACTGCTGGTGTTATGATATAACCAATTTATTCTCTCTCTCTCTCTCTCTCTCTCTCTCTCTCTCTCTCTCTCTCTCTCTCTCTCTCTCTCTCTCTCTCTCTCTCTCTCTCTCTCTCTCTCTCTCTCTCTCTCTCTCTCTCTCAGAGGACGTAGAAAGTATACTTCGCCTCTTCACCTCCCGACAGACAACTGCTACACTTAACTCTACTTAACCACAAGTTTACCAGAGCAATATAAAACCGGAGAATTTTTTTAAGCAAATGCACTAGAGACTACAGTGATCTGTTTCACTTAAAGCAAAGTGAATACTGAATTACTTCCTAAGTATTATTCATACAAGGTTCTGGACGGGGAGTAATGTATTATTACACTGGGATGGGGAGGAAATAATACAATGATCTATTGTACAACCTTGAATAAAAAGAAAATACAAACTAGAGGATGGAAGACCCAGGGAAGACTTGATAACAACGTACAAAATACTCAGAGGTCTTTAAAGGGAGGACATGAATAGTCAGTTTGAGAGGTGGGATACAGGTACACGAGGGTACAGCTGGATTTTAAATGGCATAGATGAGTTACGGTGACGTCAGGAAGTTTTTCTATAGCCGGAGGAGGATGATGTGGTGAAGGCAGGCTGCATACATAGTTTTAAAAACAGGTATGGCAGAGTCCAAGAGGCTAGGAGGCTGAGACCAGACTCCAGATTTATTTTTGCATATTGTATGTATACAAGATTTTGCATGTGTGTATAATTGCATGTTAACCTGGAGATTACCTGGAGAGAGTTCCGGGGGTCAACGCCCCCGCGGCCCGGTCTGTGACCAGGCCTCTTTGATTTCGATGAGACTTGTGAAACGTTTTTCCAACCCGTGGTTTCCTCAGTCCAGTGCAGAGAAGAATGGTTGAAGATCAGGAGTAGTTTGAGGTAATCAGTCCCTCAGCCTGGAGTCGATGTCATCAGTTCATCAATCTTTATGGACTTTATGTATGATTCTGTGTATGTATGAGTTTTATATACGTATGTTCATGTCCACGGTCATCACATCCTCATTTTCATACAGGTAGATTTCTTGTGTAATATACAGCAGTTTGCATTTCTCTATGAAGGATGGTCCTGAGACCGGGCCGCGCCGCGGGGGCGCTAACCCCCCGCAGTCGTCTTCAGATTACCCCTCCCCCCAAAACAATAAATCTAGCTTATGTGGTTTAACATATTGTCAGGGTAGATTAGTTTGGATTAGTGTTGGTTGGATTAGGTTAGGCTCGGATGGGTACGGGTGAGTTATGCTAGGTTAGGTTAGGATAGGTTTAAGGTAGGTTAGGTTGGGTTAGGTTAGGATAGGTTAGTTAGATTAGGCTTGGGTTGGTCAGGGCAGCTTGGGTTAGCGATGCTGATGGCAGGGTTTGTGGTAGTGATGTGGGTGGGATGATAGTGCTGGGAATAGTGTTGGTGGTAGTAGTTGTGATGGTGATAGCGAATGTGGTGGTTGTGGTGGTGTTAGTACTGGTAGAGGAAGAAGTGGTAATAGCAGCTATTGTGGTGATAGTGGTATCAGCAGTGGTGGTGATAATGGTATCAGCAGTGGTGGTGATAGTGGTATCAGCAGTGGTGGTGATAGTGGTATCAGCAGTGGTGGTGATAGTGGTATCAGCAGTTGTGGTGATAATGGTATCAGCAGTGGTGGTGATAGTGGTATCAGCAGTTGTGGTGATAATGGTATCAGCAGTGGTGGTGATAGTGGTATCAGCAGTGGTGGTGATAGTGGTATCAGCAGTGGTGGTGATAGTGGTATCAGCAGTGGTGGTGATAGTGGTATCAGCAGTGGTGGTGGTGGTGGTGGTAAAAAGCAACCATGGAGGTAGCTGCTTTGGCTGCAATACAGGGTGACGGGGGCGTGGCTGGCACTTGGCACCAGTGCCAGCACTAGCAGTGGGTGTGTAGAATCAGAGATAGAAAGAGAGGGGGCTACCAGTGGGCCTTCTAACACAAGATGAGGAACTTGTGGTCACCCTACCGAGCCAAGAAGAGAGCTGTGAAAAAAGGAGATGTTATCCTGACATCAACGCCCTTCGCTCACGTCGTCAACCACCAATACGTCTCTATGTACTGTTATAACTGCATCATCTCCCACAGGTAGGCCTACCCAACCTACCCAGCTTCTCTCCAAAAAAAATCAGGACATGGCTTGTACCGTCTGAATAAAATGTACAGCAAATTCTTTTATAAAGTAATCGTACATAGTGCGATTTTTTTTTGTTATTGCAATAAAAAAACAAAATGGAACAGGACTTACTATGAAGGATTTTCCACGTGTGGCTCAATTCTGGATACATTTTTTAACCGCATTTACAATGTAGAGGAGCTGGGAATATTTCGTGGGCGTGTATACCAGTCATTAGAGCTCAAAACAACAATAATAATAGTAATAATAATAATAATAAAATATTTTACAAAGTCCTTCAGCATTACATTTATATTTTTATGCTGAGATACTGCAAAACGTCTCTGAAGAAAACTGTCTGAATTTTTATTAGTTTTTTTTGGTGAGATGGACTTGGAAGTTCCCAGCCCTCAGTGCCTTGCTTACTAGAGTCCCCCAGCCCTCAGTGCCTTGCTTGCTAGAGTCTCCCAGCCCTCAGTGCCTTGCTTGCTAGAGTCTCCCAGCCCTCAGTGCCTTGCTTGCTAGAGTCTCCCAGCCCTCAGTGCCTTGCTTGCTAGAGCCTCCCAGCCCTCAGTGCCTTGCTTACTAGTCTCCCAACCCTCAGTGCCTTGCTTACTAGTCTCCCAGTCCTCAGTGCCTTGCTTACTAGAGTCCCCCAGCCCTCAGTGCCTTGCTTGCTAGAGTCTCCCAGCCCTCAGTGCCTCGCTTGCTAGAGTCTCCCAGCCCTCAGTGCCTTGCTTGCTAGAGTCTCCCAGCCCTCAGTGCCTTGCTTGCTAGAGCCTCCCAGCCCTCAGTGCCTTGCTTACTAGTCTCCCAACCCTCAGTGCCTTGCTTACTAGTCTCCCAGCCCTCAGTGCCTTGCTTGCTAGAGTCTCCCAGCCCTCAGTGCCTTGCTTGCTAGAGTCTCCCAGCCCTCAGTGCCTTGCTTGCTAGAGTCTCCCAGCCCTCAGTGCCTTGCTTGCTAGAGCCTCCCAACCCTCAGTGCCTTGCTTACTAGTCTCCCAGCCCTCAGTGCCTTGCTTACTAGTCTCCCAGCCCTCAGTGCCTTGCTTACTAGTCTCCCAGCCCTCAGTGCCTTGCTTACTAGTCTCCCAGCCCTCAGTGCCTTGCTTACTAGTCTCCCAGCCCTCAGTGCTTTGCTTACTAGTCTCCCAGCCCTCAGTGCCTTGCTTACTAGTCTATCAGCCATCAGTGCCTTGCTTACTAGTCTCCAAGCCCTCAGTGCCTTGCTTACTAGTCTCCCAGCCCTCAGTGCCTTGCTTACTAGTCTCCCAGCCCTCAGTGCCTTGCTTACTAGAGTCACCCAGCCCTCAGTGCCTTGCTTACTAGTCTCCCAGCCCTCAGTGCCTTGCTTACTAGTCTCCCAGCCCTCAGTGCCTTGCTTACTAGTCTCCCAGCCCTCAGTGCCTTGCTTACTAGAGTCTCCCAGCCCTCAGTGCCTTGCTTACTAGTCTCCCAGCCCTCAGTGCCTTGCTTACTGGTCTCCCAGCCCTCAATGCCTTGCTTACTAGTCTCCCAGCCCTCAGTGCCTTGCTTACTAGTCTCCCAGCCCTCAGTGCCTCGCTTACTAGTCTCCCAGCCCTCAGTGCCTTGCTTACTAGTCTCCCAGCCCTCAGTGCCTTGCTTACTGGTCTCTCAGCCGTCAGTGCCTTGCTTACTAGTCTCCCAGCCCTCAGTACCTTGCTTACTAGTCTCCCAGCCCTCAGTGCCTTGCTTACTAGTCTCCCAGCCCTCAATGCCTTGCTTACTAGTCTCCCAGCCCTCAGTGTCTTGCTTACTAGTCTCCCAGCCCTCAGTGCCTTGCTTACTAGTCTCCCAGCCCTCAGTGCCTTGCTTACTAGAGTCTCCCAGCCCTCAGTGCCTTGCTTACTGGTCTCCCAGCCCTCAGTGCCTTGCTTACTAGTCTCCCAGCCCTCAGTGCCTTGCTTACTAGAGTCTCCCAGCCCTCAGTGCCTTGCTTACTAGTCTCACAGCCCTCAGTGCCTTGCTTACTAGTCTCCCAGCCCTCAGTGCCTTGCTTACTAGAGCCGCCCCGCCCTCAGTGCCTTACTTACTAGACCCGCCCCGCCCTCAGTGCCTTACTAGACCCGCCCCAACCTCAGTGCCTTACTTACTAGACCCGCCCCGCCCTCAGTGCCTTACTAGACCCGCCCCACCCTGAGTGCCTTACTAGAGCCGCCCCGCCCTCAGTGCCTTACTTACTAGAGCCGCCCCGCCCTCAGTGCCTTACTTACTAGACCCGCCCCGCCCTCAGTGCCTTACTAGACCCGCCTCGCCTTCAGTGCCTTACTAGACCCGCCCCGCCCTCAGTGCCTTACTAGACCCGCCCCGCCCTCAGTGCCTTACTAGATCCGCCCCGCCCTCA
>NC_069405.1:92043775-92066275 GCF_026875155.1 Cherax quadricarinatus | reverse complement strand
TACTATTTTTATGGAACTTGACTCTGTTATACTACTTCAGTCTGTGATATATATGTAATGGTTTAACATGCGAGTACATGGGAGTATATAGGAGTGTGGAGTACCTGGGAGTATATAGGAGGGTGGAGTACCTGGGAGTATACAGGAGGGTGGAGTACCTGGGAGTATACAGGAGGGAAGCTATCTACTGGGAATACTGTCTACTTCTCTCTAGACTAAGTTCTATCGTGTATTATCTCGGCTTGTGAATCAAGGACAGAGGGGCAGCTTTCTAATTGATTAGCCAATTAATGAGAGCATTAAAATCTCTTAGTTGAATTAAGATGTCACTGGAATCCTGGTCAGTACTGGTACTATACTCCTGATGCTGTAATCTTAATTTCGTGATTTGTTCCAGTTTTCTCTATTTAAAATTTGTTACATTTTGCACATGGGATCTTGCAAAAAAAAAAAAATAATCAGCTTTTTCTGGGGTAATCCTAATCATGAATATTTGTACGATATTTAAATGTTTAAATTCAACATTTCTATTAGAAGATTTTGAGGACGGACCTGGAGATGATTTCGGGACAGGAGGAGGGTGTCAAAGTTCTCTTGACCCGGTCACAGACCGGAAGGTTACATAATATGGTGGCACCAACATATTCTTGGTTCAGTATAGTTCATGGTCTTCATTTTTTGGAGAGTCAGGGAGGAGGGAAGTGTAAATATTCCAAGCAGTATTAAAAGATTTACTAATAGAAAGTTTTGAGTGTCGTAGGTTATTAAATACTTTATAAATCTTCTTTATTTCCTCATCTATAAACCTGCCACAGACGTGACACTTAACAGCCTTTATAAAGACAGATATTGATCAGCTTTCTATATATACGTAGTAATTGTATCTTTCTGATAATTAAAATATGACTGTGTAATGTGACTCTCAAAATTGTAATGGCACGATTGCAAACAAACTACGGTACGGGCGGGGATTGAACTCGTGGCAAGTAAGTCGTAAAACTCCAGGCCAGCGCGTAAGCCACTGGGCCGGCTGGCTACAATAAGAATTATCCACCATAGGGAGGTTAGCATGGGTCTCACTATGACCACAAAGGCAAGTTTTTACAGATGAATCTCCCGCCAGCGTGGCCGTGACATTTTACGGCTCACTTACCGCGAGTTCAATCCCCATCCGTACCGTGATTTATGACCATGTATTATAAGTGTGGAAGCATGAGGTGACTGAGGGTCTTTGGAGTGGCCAACCAGGAGCCTCCATCTCTCTCCCTGGGATTTTGATCTCCGGGATTGTTTGAAGTCATTGGTTTACGTGAAGATCAGATTCCGCCGCTGAAGCTGCGAGGATGTTGTGCCCTCCCGTATCCATCCCGGACAAGAACATGTGGATACACAAAAGACCTAGGAACTAGGCCACTACAGGGTTAACAGGAGTACATCTGGATTTATACCTACACTTGTTTGCTTAATATACCTGGTATCTTATTTCCACTAACAAAATAAGCGGACAACGAAGCACATAGCGTTAAACAGAGTGACCATGAGGTTGACGCGGAGGAAAACCGGAAAATGTTGAGTATTTGCGAGAGCGAATTGGTGGCCGCATGTAACACCATCACGCATGATACCATTTGTGCATCAAAAATAATAATGGTGGACAAGATGAGCACATTCTTTGAATAAAAGTCCTTATTGTGGCCTTTTTTTTAATTTATCTCTATGATTCCAGACATATGGGACACCTGTAGGAATGGCAATGAGTTATTTTGCTCAAATTCGACTGTAAATTGTATGGACGAAGGAAGACCATTTATTTCAAGTATAAAATTATTTAAATCTCTCTCTCTCTCTCTCTCTCTCTCTCTCTCTCTCTCTCTCTCTCTCTCTCTCTCTCTCTCTCTCTCTCTCTCTCTCTCTCTCTCTCTCTCTCTCTCTCTCTCTCTCTCTTCTCTCTTTCTCTTTCTCTCTCTCTCTCTCTCTCTCTCTCTCTCTCTCTCTCTCTCTCTCTCTTCTCTTCTCTCTCTCTCTCTCCTCTCTCTCTCTCTCTCTCTCTCTCTCTCTCCTACAGAGACAAGAGGATACTGAGTCGATGCCAGGGGTGCCGGACACTGTGGTACTGCAGTGACCAGTGCCAGAGAGAAGACTGGGCACTACACAGCTTCGAGTGCCACAACCTCAGACGACTTAGCCCATACGTGCCACAGGACTTTGTCAGGCTCATGGCACGGGTCATCATGAGACTCAGGGTGAGTCAGGATAAGACTGGGTGAGTCTTGGCGAATCTGAGTGTTGGAGCTTGTCTGGGTGAATCTCTGGGAGAGGCTGTGCGAGGTAGGACGAATTAGAGTGAGTCGGGACGAGAGTAACAAAGGGAAGGGGGCAGTAAAGGGTCGCCCTGAGAAACGGTCTTAAGTAAATCAGAGAAAGGGGCTGAGTAGGAGAGTGAGTGACGTAAGTAAAAGGAAAGGGAACAATAAGGATGATAGGAATGAGAAAAGGTAAACCCGTAAGGGTGCCACAGAGCCTGGGGAATGGACAGCAGTCATGGCATTATTTAAAGAGGGGGGTGGAAAGGGAAGCTCCAGTTCCTCGGATTAAGAGTTCATCAGCAGCATGGACGCTGGTCTACCAGTAAGAATATGAACAGCCAAAAACATTCTTCATTATTCACGATAACAAACAGCAGTAATAAAGGAATTATTTTTATTATACAAGTATCTTAAACCTCGCTTTTATTGGCCCTGATAAAGGAGTTATTTTAACTCTAAAATTATCTCTGTCTCGATTATATTCACTCGATAATAGTTATTCCTAAAATAAAATAATCTCTAAGTCTCAATTTTTTTAAATGTCACGATAATGGGGTTATTTTAATTACATTATAACCTTTGAGGTTGTTATCACAGCGACAGATGACGGGCTGGTTTGTACCCGAGAAGGTGATAAATTCCACTAATTAACTCTCCTAATGACTACTGTTGTGGTTGGTAATTAGGTGATCAAGTGATGGGTGCCTCCTTTTCACCTGGCGCACGTCAGGACGCTCCTGTTATCTTGTCTTGAGGTGTTATCTGGAGTGTTATCATCTCCCCCCCCTTCCTGGTGACAGGTGACAGGCACCTGGGACCTGTTATCGCCACGGTAGGTTACATAACTGCGCCTAAGATAACACCTGGTACATATCAGCCAAGAGAAATGACTTTACGGACACATGATATAACTGCTGAAGGATTCCTAACTGTCAAGATAACTGCCATAACTTCGTGGAAACGCCCAGGAAGCAGCATGATAACACTGCATGAGGGGCTCTTGATTTAAGGAAATGGGGACTTTGGGGGAATCAGGAATTCACTATATTTAAGGGGAAATCTTCATTACGAAGACGTTTCGAACAGGACTGGGCTTCACCATGACGTTTCGTCCAAGACTGGACTTTTGCGATTATATATAACACAGATACACGGTCTCATAAGGTCACCTAGAGGTCAGGCTTGGGACAGGTCACGAGGTCAAGCAATATTCTTATCATAAGTGCCGATTTGTTGGGTAGTGAAAGTGGGACACGGGATCATCTCCATAAGAAATATTTATATTGCATCAACAATGTGCTATACGAGCAGTGTGGACCTGCCAGTGTATACAGTCCCTTGGTTTGTCGAATAACTTCAGTCAGATGACCTGGCTGCTTCCAGGATACAGCGCTTGGTTTTCTCCTGCTGCTGACATGACTGTAGATCTGTTCCCTGTTTCATGATGTGTTTAGATTTGTAGTGATTGATGCATACGTTGTTGATATCGTCCATATCTTGTAAATATATTTGTGTTGCTACAGGCGAATCTGAAGGTCATATCCTGTCTCCCTGATGTATGCCTCGCTACATCCTACACATGAAGTGCTCCTAACCCCAACAATAAAGGTAGTTATGGGTCTGTAAAGTCTGGTGATATCTTTGATGGTTTTGTTGTCTATGACTGAAATATTATAGTTTTGGCTTTATGGAAAATAAGAGGCAACCTCTCTACTGAAGAGGACATAATGATGCTCAAAAGTAGATGTTTTTCTGGGCGTGGTGCAGATCAGTATGGCTTTCCATCCGCAGAAGTGAATGATGTGTAATAGGTACTTAGCTGTGAAGGCGTCCTCGAGGTATTTCAGTCCCTTCCCTCAAAGAATTCTTAATTACAAACCCTGAGAGGTGAGGAAGAACTGACCTACGATGTCCATGCTGTCTTCGGGTCGTGGGGGTAAAAAAAATAGTGAATCAAAACATCTTCGTACAAACCCTATGTTGCAGGGTGTTCCTTTCCTTGGTGAGGACGTCAAGGAAGGGGTGACGAAACCAGGTTTTTTTTCTCCTGAGTAAATTGTATGGTGAGTTCCACTGTCTTTAAACAGACGTCATCAACAGACGTCATCAACAGATGTCATCAACATAGGTAAATAATGCTATGTGGGATGAAGATATACGTACCCGAGGTAAATATTGACCAAGACAGCAATAAAGGGTGAAGCGTCTCACCATGCTGTCACCCGTCCTGTTATATACATAATTTAGAGCACCGCGAAAAAGCTTCCAACTTTAAAGTAACGGCCGTAACATAAACAAGAGATGTTTAGAATTTCATTCACAGCTAAACTGCAGTTTTGTAAATGGAAACTGGACGAGCTTTAGTCAGTCATGGACCATTTTATCAAGTAACGATGTGTTTTGGTCCAGGACAGACCGTGACTTGGATTGGTCCAGAAGTAAGAATGTGAAGAACAAAAATAAGAATAAGTAGGCCAACCGTAGGAATTTCAGGAGTATATTGAAAGTATACTGAAAATATAGTCCTCTAGTATGACCCATAAGACTTTGCTGCTTTCCAGAAGAATATAATAATAATAATGAGAAGAAAGAGAAAGAAGCGGTAGTGTGGCAATAGCAGCAACAGCAGCAACAACAACACCAACAGCAGCAGCAGTAGCACCAGCAGCAGCATCAGCAACAGCAGCAGCAACAGCAATAGCAGCAGCAGCAGAAACACCAAAACCAACGGCAGCAACAGCAGTAGCATCAGAAGCAGCAGCAACAGCAATAGCAGCAGCAGCAACAACAACACCAGCAGCAACAGCAGCAGCAGCAGCAACATCAGAGGACGGACCTTAGAAATACTTAACTCAGAGTTTGAAGAGCCGTCTGGTGAGTGTTGGTCCCAGGAGGCTGACTAAACTCTCACCGGCCTTCCCAATGACAGAATTACCTCCCATTTATGCTTCTAATTATACCGTGAAATTTGATTTAGAAAGGGCTAGCGCCTGCACAACTTGCACTCCCTTGGGCCTGGCTGCATCCAGCCTACACAATGTCGAGGTTCCAGGAGCTATAAACGACTCAGTGGGTGCGATAAACCGAGCTGGGCTGTGTGTATATCACCTTGTAATCTCTCCATCTGTTCCTGTTAAGCTCCTAGAATTACATCTTAACTCTATACGCCACACAATCAAGGACCAATAATTGGTTTGAATTACTTAATCATTCGTAGATGACAATGTCCTAATTAGGACTTGCCTACCATGGTCCAGTAGGTTTCCGAAGTCCTCATCCATTCCTATGGTGTAATTCAGGTTACTGCCTAAGAATGTGTAAAGTTAATAGCATATTTTGGATAAAATGTGATGAATGGATGTTAAAATAATAACGACGATTAGCTGAAATCAGTTTATTAGTATATGTACTAATGCGAGCGTGTGATATTAATGTTGTGGCCTTGGAGGTGTCGAGACACCTCCAAGACTGATTACTTCGTGTTATGATGTGATCAGCCTGACGGGACAGTGTGTTGATCAGCCTGACGGGACAGTGTGTTGATCAGCCTGACGGGACAGTGTGTTGATCAGCCTGACGGGACAGTGTGTTGATCAGCCTGACGGGACAGTGTGTTGATCAGCCTGACGGGACAGTGTGTTGATCAGCCTGACGGGACAGTGTGTTGATCAGCCTGACGGGACAGTGTGTTGATCAGCCTGACGGGACAGTGTGTTGATCAGCCTGACGGGACAGTGTGCAGGGACATCAAGTCATAACATGTCCTTCAATAGAAGACAAAAATCGCAGTTCCGTGGCTGGGACACTTTATTACTAAGGAGAGGGACTCTGACGACGTTATGATAATAGTAACAATAACGATAATAACATTGATTTATAAATTTTAATCAAATGCCATGACCCCACCATAAAACAGAGGACCCCACCATGAAACAGAGGACCCCACCATGAAACAGAAGACCCCACCATGAAACAAAGGACCCCTCCATGAAACAGAGGACCACCATGAAGCAGAGGACCCTCCATGAAACAGAGGACCCCCATGAAACAGAGGACCCTTCATGAAACATTGGACCCCCATGAAACAGAGGGGCCCCATGAAACAGAGGACCCCATGAAACAGAGAACTCCCATGAAACAGAGGACCCCCATGAAACAGAGGACCCCATGGAACAGAGGACCCCACATGAAACAGAGGGGCCCCAATGAAACAGAGGACCCCATGAAACAGAGAACTCCCATGAAACAGAGGACCCCCATGAAACAGAGGACCCCATGGAACAGAGGACCCCACATGAAACAGAGGATCCCCCATGAAACAGGGGACCCCATAAAATAGAGAACCCCCATGAAACAGAGGACCCCCATGAATCAGAGGACCCCATGAAACAGAGGACCCCCGTGAAACAGAGGATCCCCATGAAACACAGGACCCCATGAAACAGAGGACCCCCATGAAACGGAGGACCCCCATGAAGCAGGGGACCCCATGAAATAGAGGACCCCCATGAAACAGAGGATCCCCATGAAACAGAGGACCCCATGAAACAGAGTACCCCCATGAAACAGAGGACCCCATGAAACAGAGGATCCCCATGAAACAGAGGACCCCAATGAAACAGAAGACCCCCACGAAACAGAGAACCCCCATGAAACAGAGGACCCCCATGAAACAGAGAACCCCCATGAAGCAGAGGACCCCCATGAAACAGAGGACCCCCATGAAACAGAGGACCCCATGAAACAGAGGACCCCCCTGAGACAGAGGACCCCCATGAAACAGAGAACCCCCATGAAACAGAGGACCCCCATGAAACAGAGGACCCCCATGAAACAGAGGATCCCCATGAAACAGAGGACCCCATGAAACAGAGGACCCCCATGAAACAGAGAACTTCCATGAAACAGAGGACCCCCATGAAATAGAGGACCCCCATGAAATCTAAGACCCCCATGAAACAGAGGATCCTCATGAAACAGAGGACCCCCTTGAAACAGAGGACCCCATGAAACAGAGGACCCCATGAAACAGAGGACTCCCATGAAACAGAGGACCCCCATGAAACAGAGGACCCCCATGAAACAGAGGACCCCCATGAAACAGAGGACCCCCATGAAACAGAGGACCCCATGAAACAGAGGACCCCCATGAAACAGAGGACCCCCATGAAACAGAGGACCCCATGAAACAGAGGACCCCCATGAAACAGACGACCCCCATGAAACAGAGAACCCCCATGAAACAGAGGACCCCCATGAAAACAGAGGACCCCCATGAAACAGAGGACCCCCATGAAACAGAGGATCCCCATGAAACAGAGGACCCCCATGAAACAGAGGACCCCATGAAACAGAGGACCCCCATAAAACAGAGGACCCCCATGAAACAGAGGACCCCCATGAAACAGAGGACCCCCATGGAAACAGAGGACCCCCATGAAACAGAGGACCCCCATGAAACAGAGGACCCCCATGAAACAGAGGACCCCCATGAAACAGAGGACCCCCATGAAACAGAGGACCCCATGAAACAGAGGACCCCCATGAAACAGAGGACCCCCCCTGAAACAGAGGACCCCCATGAAACAGAGGACCCCCATGAAACAGAGGACCCCCATGAAACAGAGGACCCCATGAAACAGAGGACCCCCATGAAACAGAGGACCCCCATGAAACAGAGGACCCCCATGAAACAGAGGACCCCCATGAAACAGAGGACCCCCATGAAACAGAGGACCCCATGAAACAGAGGACCCCCATGAAACAGACGACCCCCATGAAACAGAGAACCCCCATGAAACAGAGGACCCCCATGAAACAGAGGACCCCCATGAAACAGAGGACCCCCATGAAACAGAGGGTCCCCATGAAACAGAGGACCCCCATGAAACAGAGGACCCCCATGAAACAGAGGGCCCCCATAAAACAGAGGACCCCTGAAACAGAGACCCCAGTGAAACGAGGACCCCATGAACAGAGGACCCATGAAACAGAGGACCATGCGGGCCCCATGAAACAGAGGCCCATGAAACAAGGCCCATGAACAGAGGACCCATGAAACAGAGGAACCCCCATGAAACAGAGGACCCCATGAAACAGAGACCCCCATGAAACAGTGGACCATGCAACCCCTGAAACAGGTGACCCCATGAAAAAGAGGGACCCCCATGAAACAGAGGACCCCCATGAAACAGGGGGACCCCCATGAAACAGAGACCCCATGAAACAGAGGACCCCCATGGAAACAGAGGACCCCATGAAACAGAGGACCCCCTGAAACACGAGGACCCCATGAAACAGAGGACCCCATGAAACAGAGGGCCCCCATGAAACAGCGGACCCCATGAAACAGAGGACTCCCCATGAAACAGAGGACCCCCATAAACAGAGACCCCCCATGAAACAGAGACCCCCCTGAAACAGAGGACCCCCATAAACCGAGGACCCCATGAAACAGAGGACCCCCATGAAACAAAAGACCCTCTGAAACAGAGGACCCCATTGAAACAGAGACATAAACAGAGGACCCCCATGAATACAGAGGACCCCATAAACAGAAAGACCCCATGAAACAGAGGACCCATGAAACAAGACCCCATGAAACAGAGGACCCCATGAAACGAGGACCCATGAAACAGAGTACCCCCATGAAACAGAGGACCCCATGAAACAGAGCCCTGGAACAATCCCCATGAAACAGAGGACCCCATGAAACAGAGACCCCCTGAAACAGGGAGGACCCCAGAAAGCAGAGGATCCCCATGAAACAGACGACCCCATGAACAAGGGCCCCTGAAACAGACGACCCCCCATGAAACAGACGACCCCCATGAAACAGAGACCCCCATGAAACAAGGACCCCCATGAAACAGAGACCCCATGGAGAGGACATGAACAGAGGACCCATGAAACAGGACCCCCCTGAAACAGAAGGACCCCCATGAAACAGAGGACCCCATGAACAGAGGACCCCCATGAAACAGAGAACCCCATGAAACAGACCCCGACTAAGACCCCTGTAACGAGCTGCACCACCCCATGAAACAGAGACCCCAGCCAACTTTCACAGTGTAAAAAACTCATAATGGTATAAAACTGTGTTTCTCTTTTCGTCGCTAAGTTATCTAACTTAAACTTTTCAGCGTGTGAGAATGGAACTTTGGGGGTGGGGGGGAACTAGGTGGTGTGTTGAACATGGTGGTGGTGAGTGAACTTGGTGGTGGTGAGGGGAACTTGGGGTGGTGTGGTGGGGAGATGAACTTGAGACAGGACTGGAAAGGAGGGGCTGGTAACGTGAACATGGAGGGATTGAACTTAAACCGGAGAGGATGAATTAAAGCTTTAGAAGTGAATAAACTTTGAAACATAAGCTAGCGATCTGTATCCTCACCCCTTCCTCACTTCCTCCTCACCCTTCTCTTTACTCCCCCTCACCTACTTCCAGACTCCCCTCCTCATCCCTTAAACATATATTTGCTCAGCAAACAATATATAACTCTAGACAAAGTTATATAAATATATATATATAATATATATATTATATATATATATATGATATATATATATATATATAATATATATTATATATATAATATACATATATATGTAAGAAAAAGCTACGGGGGGTGGAAATCTTTAGCTCAAGTACTTTCACATTTCACAATGCGTCATCAGGAGCTGTGCAATGTTATAAGGGAGCAACCAAAGCAGGGGGAGAGGTCTCAGAGAAGCGTAGGTGTCACTGGCCACGGTTACCCTTAATCTAAGGGTAACCGTGGTGTGTGTGTGTGTGTGTGTGGTTGCAGTATCCTACCACATGTTATTTCAGAGATGTTTCTCGTTTCATCAGGACGGTGGTGACAAGATAGTGGAGATGTACAGTGAGAGAGAGGGAAGACGCTTCAGAAACCTCATGAATCGTAAGTTGTAACTCGTCACTTTCATACTTGCCATCCTCCTACTCGTTACTCTCCTTCTTGTCAACCTCATACTCGTTACTCTCATTCTCGTCACTTTCAAACCTGTCACTGTCAGTCTTGTCACTGTCATTCTTATCATACGTAAATCCATAACACTCCTTCAATAAAGATGAATTCTGTAGTGTAAATACTTCCTCACCTTTGACTTATTCACCCCACCAGCCTTACCTCCCCCACCTCCCAAAACTAATACATCTGTGTGTGGTGTCCACAGACTACGCAGACATTAAGCAGAACAAGGAGAGGCTCGCTGACGCAGACTATCTTATTGAAGAACTCAAGAGATACATCGGGGAGGAGTACATTCCTAACTACAGTGACTTCCTTGGCATATATGGCAGAGTGAGTACCGTGGGTACATGTGTGGGTGTAAAGGTGTGGGTGTAGTGGTGTGGGTGTAGGGTGAGATGCAAGGGTGTTGAGAGCACGAAAGAGGGGTCGTTGCATGACGCAGGCAGGGTGTTGAATTCTCAACTCATCTCTGAGTTCATGTTGTTATACTTCCAGCACACAGTTTCCCCTTAAAATGTGCCACACCTCAATAAATAAGAAACAAAACTACCAAGACAGTGGAATGGAACCAGGAGGTACAAACCACGTTAACAAACTAACCATGGTTGTCGCAACAGTCGAGACCACAGAGATTTTCTTTAGTGACAGAAAGCGATAAAGAATGACAGGAAATAGCAAGAATTTTCCACCACCTCGAAGTCACTGTAGGACTGGAAGCACCACCAGTGACTCCTTTATCACAGTTATAGATGTTAATGTCGACAAAATAAATAAAATCGCCCAAGAAACATAATGGAACATTATTTTCTATATTCTCTCTGCAAGTTGACAAGGTTACTAAGGAACATCAAAATACCGCTTAATAGTGGACTCATTACAGAGTTAAATGCAGCGTTCAAGGAAGACCCGTGAAACATGTTACAGTGACAGTAAAATTCGACGAGTAAGATGCATGGACAACACTAGGAATCTTTATTAAGGAAATGTTTCGCCTGCGATGCAGCCTTCATCAGAAACATCAGCAGTGGTGGAAGGCGAAGCAGACAAAGTAGAGAGGTAGTTGGCGTAATCAGTCCATCACTCTCTGAACAAGATGGTAAAAACTAAGAGTCTTACCATCTTACTCCAAGAGTGATGGAGTGATTGCATCAACTTCCTCTTTCTCTAACTCCGTCTTCCACAAGTGCTGATGTTTCTGTAACCTACTAATAAACTCTGCACTGCACGGAGAAAGCTTCGCCAATAAAGAACTCTAGTGTTGCCCATATGTCTTACTTCTCGGCTTGTTGGTATTATATACCATTAGTAACAAGACAAGTAAATTAATGTACCTACAGTCAACAGTCAATAAGGAAGAGTTGCCTTGTATAGTATGTTAGAGTCGATCATTTGCACCATATATGATGTAGTCGAAGTTTGGGCAGCAAAATTTTAAAAATCAGAATCTAATTGGTGATCTGTATATTCATAATCAAATTATTATGCTTGTCTAACCTCACAGTGATCACCAGTGAGGAAGAAATGGCTTAGATATTTCATGGCTGGGGTGTAAGGTGGAGAATGAGCGCGTACTACACTGCCACACCAGCTTGTACATTAGCCAAATGTCTGAGGTGGAAGTTAGTCACTGGAGCAGTTCGGTCGCTCGCGGACGTTCACTTACCGAGAAAAACATTCCTCGTAATGTATGTTGCGCTTGGCGAGGTTTGTTAATGTTAAGTTAGACGTTGTTAGGTAACGTTAATTTAGATTAGGTAATGTCAGACAAGGTTACGTAAGGTTAAGCTGGAAAGGTTAGCTTATTTTAGCTGTGTGCAGACATCGCGAAGCACCCCCATCTGTGTGTCTGTGTGTGTGTGTGTGTGTGTGTGTGTGTGTGTGTGTGTGTGCGTGTGTTGATGACGGCCACTAACTGACTCACCATCACCTGTCTCCTGACCTACACTGGACATTCAGAGAGGCAGCCAGTTCACACAAATATTAGAATCAGCTGGTAGAAGAACACAGGCGTGGTTGGTAGCACGTCCACTTACACACACTCACACACACACACACACACACACACACACACACACACACACACACACACACAACACACACACACACACACACACACACACACACACACACACACACACACACGCACGCACACACACACACAGGGGGTCAGGAACTTTGAATTGACCCCTGCAATCACAATTAGGTGAATATACACACGCTACGATAAAGCTCAGGGAGCAGGGGGGGGGACCCTTAAAAGAAAAAAAACCTTTTTAAATTTCGCCGATTTTGAAAAAATTTATACAAATTTGGGAAAAGTAAACCCAAAACTAGGTTTTAAGGGGAAAGGTTGTTTTTTACTGGGCAAAAAAATCAACACCCCCCCGGGGAAAATTTTGTTTTTGTTGTTTTTTGGTGTGTTTAGAGGTAATACCTACCCCCCGGACCAAACATGGACTAAAACACCAGTTCCCAAAATTTAAAAAATTGAAAAAAAGGGTTGGAGACGATTAAACCTCCCAAACCCAACCCCCCCCCCCAAAACAAAAACCCAACACCCCCCCCCCACCAACCAAAACCGCAGCAACCCCCACAAGGGGGGGTAACTTTTTGCCCCTCATTTCCTTTTTACCCCGCTGTAAAGTTTGGGGGGGGGAGAAACCCCAGACAAAGCCAAAATTTGGCTCCCCGCCCCAACAAAAATAACAAAAGGGGAAGTAAAAACACAAAAATAAAAAAACCAGTAAAAAAATCAGCACCCCCCAAAGAAAACAAACAGTATTTTTTCATTACATTCGGGAAAAATTTTAGAGAAACACCCAAAAAAGCCCCCTAA
Source organism: Cherax quadricarinatus (assembly GCF_026875155.1). NCBI lineage: Eukaryota > Metazoa > Arthropoda > Malacostraca > Decapoda > Parastacidae > Cherax > Cherax quadricarinatus. The sequence goes on along the minus strand of NC_069405.1, from coordinate 92,053,142 downwards.
CGGGCAAAAACAACCCCGTTTGCGAAAAAAATTGGGAGTTTTGGGAAAAGGGATTTTTGGGGGATCCAGGTGGGGGGTTTTGTTCTTCTCCTTAGTTTAAACCACACCCCACCACAAATTTTAACCAATTTTTTTTTACCCCATCAATTTCTTTTCCACCCTTTTTTACACCAAAACCCAACCATAACAAAACCAAAACTACAAAACCACCACCATAACACAAAATAAACAAAAAAAGAAAAACCCCAACCAAAAAACACACAACAAAAAAAAAAAAACCCAAAACAAACTATAACTACCACCACCACGACATACAACAACACGAAAAAACCACAAAACCTAAAACCCCTTTTCAAAAACAAGGGCCAAATAGGGGGGGGCATTTTTTTCCCATTTTAAACCCCCCACACCACCACTACCCCAACCACTACACCCCACTACCACACTACCACCCCCTTCCACCAACCACTCCCCACCCCCACCATACCACCCCCACCACCCCCCATTACTACCCCCCACCACCCCCTACTACCCCCACCCCCATAAAACCACCACAACTACTCCCCAAAAAAACCACCACTACACCCACCACTACCCACCACCCCCACCCCCCACCACCACTACACCACCACCATTACACCCCCACACCCCACCCCCAACTCCCACCCCACCAATATTCCACCACCCACCCCATACCACCAACCACCACCCACCCCCAACCCCCAATACCCCCCCCCACTACACCACTCCACCACCAACTCTCCACCACCACTCCCACCACCACCACATCCACCCCCCTACTACCCCACACCCCCAACTACCCCACCACAAACCAAAAACCACCCCACCACAACCACCACCACTACCACCAAAACCACCCCCACTACTACCAAAAACCCCCCTATGCCCCCCAAAACCACCCCACACCACACCACACCCCAAACCCCCACTACCCCACCTACCCCCCTACCCACCCACCACCACCCCACCACCACTACCACCCCACCAAAAACCCCCCAAAACCACCACCACACCCCCACCACCACCACCACCCCCACCACCACCCACTACCAACTACCACCACCCCACACTATTACCACCACATTGCTCCCACCACCGCCCCCCAACCCCCCTACCCCCCACCACCACCACCACCACCACCACTCCCCCAAACCCACCCCCACCACCCACCCACCCCCCACCACTACCACCACCCCCCCCTTTTCCAAAAATTTCACCACCCCCCAAAAACCACCCCAACCACCCCCCACCCCCACCACCCCCACCACCACCCACCACCACCACCACCCACTACCCCCCTACCACCACCCCCCTCCTAAAAATCACCACCCCCAAACCACCCCCAAACCCAAAAACTACCACTAACCCCCACCCCCCTACCACCACCCCACTACTACTCCCACCTGATATGGTATGGGTTGGTGGTGGTGGTAATTGTGGTTACTGGTGGTGGTAGTAATTGTGGTTACTGAGGTTGTAGTTTTGGGGAAACTAAAAGCTGCGGTCAGAGCAGCAAGAAGAGCGGTGTAACACAGGAAGGGGGGCTATTACAAACCAACCCAACACACACACACACACACACACACACACACCAACCCCACCACCACACACAACACCACCACACACACACCGCACACACTCACCTCCACAAAACACAAAACCCCACACACACACTCCACACACACAACAAACACACACACACACACACACACACACACATCCACCCCACACAACTCGCAACAACCCCCAACACTCACTCCCCCAACACACCACACACCACCCCACACACACACCCCACAACAAAAACCAAAAAACACACACACACACACACACACACACAAGCATCTTTTGAACTTTTCCCAGCCTGGGGATGGGTGTTCAATTAAAATAACCAAAAAAAGCCTTTTTAGAATCTGGGAAAATGGCTGTGTTCTGGACACCCCTTTTAAACCCTTAAAATCTAATTCAGAACGGATTTTAAATTTAAAAGTATGAAGAGAGAGAGAGGGGAAGAGGGGAGAGAGGGAGATGAGAAGAAAGAGAGAGAGAGAGAGGAGAGAGAGAGAAGAGAGAAGAGAAAGAAACGGTAAAGGACGCAAAAAAGATTTCAAAATTTTGTCATGACACAGCTGGTTCCACTCATGCTGTTAAAAAACGACCCCAACTGTGTGTGATGTGTGTGTGGTGTGTGTGTGTGTGGTGTTGTGTGTGTGTGTGTGTGTGTGTGTGGGGTGGTGTGCGTGGGTGGGGGTTTGTGTGTGTGGTGTGTGTGTTGTGTGTGTGTGGTGTGTGTGTGTGTGTTGTGTGTGTGGGGGTGTGTGTGTGTGTGTGGGGTTGGGGTGGGGTGTGTGTTTTGTGGGGGTGGCGTGGTGTGTTGTGGTGGTGCGCGCGTGTGTGTGTGTGGTGTGTGGGGTTGTGGGGGTTTAGCCGTTGTGTGTGGCGTGGTAGTGTGTGGATGATGTGTTGTGGGTGTGTGTTGGGTGTATGGGTGGTGTATTGTAGGTGTGTGTGTATGTGTTGGTGTGTGTGTGTTAAAAAAAAACGCATTCTAAAAGCTTAGAGACCCTCAGTGAATACTAAAAAAGGACTGCCCTTCTAGCATCCAGCCTTTTTACGGGTTTTTTTGTAACAGTTATCAGTACCCTTGCCCAATTATCCTTTAAAATCAGTAGGGGTTAATATCTTTAGGTTTTAACGGGTGGGCTCTAACTAGAGAAATTAAAAATTTAAAAAATTTTATTAAGTCTATAATTGTCAGAGGTTTTTATCAAAGTAAATTAATCAAGCAACCCAAAAAAAATCAATCTCTCGGTTAAATATTTTTGGCTGAAAGCACATATCACTTTTAAAATTTCTTAGTACCGTCAGGTACTTTAACATTTAAAAAAGTATTACAAATTTAAAAGGGTTTGTGTATGCGTGTAATCTCTTTAGTTACATGTCTCAAATCGAAAAAGACTTAAACAAGTGAGGACAAAGTCCTCAAAAAAAACTAACTTCTTGACCGACGGCAACCCGAACATCTTTTGAACAAAAAAGAATGCTAAGCCCAATAGCAATGCAATATAAAGCGACTGCGACACAAACGGAACAAGGAGATAATATAAAACGACACTAATAGGGACCATCTGCAATCCCCCCAAAAAAGTTACAAAACCCCCATAATATGAACTTTTTTTCAGCAAGAAAAAACGTGACTGTGAAAAAAAAAATACACAGGAACCAGACAAAATTAGGTCAGAAGCATAGCTAAGGACCTGAATGTTCAGAGTGTCTAAGGCACACAACCTCAACAACGTCGAAAATACTAATCTTTACAATGTTCTAGAACGATTTCACAAAAAAACAAGAATAAGAGACAGACAATCGTCCAACCCCCAAAGCGAGTCTCCAGCAGACTGACTACTACACGAGAGGTCAGGACACCCCCCCCCCCTCGATCACTGATACTAGGGGACAACTGCAGCTCAGAAGCGAGTATAACGACGCAAGCGATAATTACAGTATTTTTGACAAAAAGACTAACGGCACATTTTATATACTCCTAACAAATAAGTCAAATAACATATAACAGTCAAAAAAATATAAAGTCAAATTTTCGATTTAGCTTTTTATCGAAAATATAAGCAATTAATTTAAATAAAAGGGGAATTACATTACTATATACAAAAAATCATTGTAACCCATTGGGGGTTGAAACACCCCCCCCAACACGACAGAGGGTCGCACTAGGGTTGCTTGAATGTCTTTCAGATTATTTCTGGTTACTCATACAATATTATTATCAAAAAAAAAAATTAATGAATGTCTTTTGTGCCAACCCCTCTAAAATTTACAGCGTCCGTCACTAGGATATGCCCCAGGTCTAGGGCAGTAACAGAAATCGTAATCTTCATACTTGGTTATATACATCTGTAAGCGGTACGCTGACAAGGAGGGCCGTTAGGTTTTCGACATAGTAGAGGAGACTGCTTCCCACCTTAATAGGGTTGTGGAATGCAGGCAGTATGAAAAAATCTGAGTATAAAAAAGCAAAGGGTGTGTAGTGGGGGGGGGGGGTCTGCGACAGGACAGGTTGCTAAAGCAAAACTCACCCGCACCACACTACTCACCAAAAACCAGTTGTCCCCTCCTCACAAAAACTATACTGGGAATACAAAATAAAATAATTAACATGACAAATATAAAATATTTAATAGGGGCTTTAGGGATTAAGTTACTTTACTGAATTGACATAGCAAGTAACAAAAGGTTTTTGGGCAAAAAATTTAACTTAATTTATGTAATGAAAATTTTTAAGGACTGACAGAGCGTCAGAAATTTAATTACAATGACCACTTATGTTTTTTACTAATAAAATAAGGTTGGATTTGAGGGCCCACCTCATACCCTAGCATTTTTCTTTTCATAGTGTTTTATGTAGGTGAGGGATTGGGGTAGAAAAAACTTTAAAATTTTAAGGGGAAGTCCCCAAAAAACACGTCAAAATGTTCCAATGACACCCAAAGCTAAGCCTCTTTCTCAATATGGAAATTTTTCGGGTGTCGTTTAAGTTTAAATTTAATAGTACAAATTGATGGAGAATATAAAGTGGGATTTTGACTGTTGGGGGCAGCACAGCCCCCACGCATGCCACTCGCATCTTTTGTAAAAAGAAGGAAGATTAAAATTAGGACTTTTCAACACAGGAGAGAGGTAGCAACGCTTAAAACCCTTTTGAACGAGTCTAAACAAATCTCTAGCCGGGAACGAACTTTTCACTAGTAAGTCAGTGAAGGAGCTCAATCTGAGAAAAGTTTGGAAGAACCGCGATAATTCCTGCCCTAAAACCCGGGAAACCGTACCCTTTCCTATCCGTGGCACTGGAAATTCAAAATTGCACGAACCTTAGCCCAATAGGAAAACCTCACCCTTGGCCCATCAAAACCAGATGGAAACTTTGGGTTGACCAAAACAAAATTTTGCTAAGTTAACAGTGAAGTTGTAGTGCGCCAGTCTCTCAAACAATGCTCGAGACCGTCAAGTGCGTTCCACTCGTCCGTACACCACTAAATCCAAGGTAGGCTTCTCTCCCTTTTAAGTTGTGGGTCAACTCTTCATTTTCGTTTGAATGAAGGGAAACCGTGTTACAAGGGCCCAAGGGGGGTGACGAGGTAGTTAAAAAATCCCTCTTGAACAGTAAAACAGTATTTTTTTGAGCACTTCATAACGGGACTTGATAAGCCTCGAAAAGATCTAAAAGGCTGACAAACGGGCTCCTGACACCGGTCAATAAGGTCGTCAAGCGAGGTAGGGAAAACCATCAGGGAAGGTGAAAGTTCACTTTCCGTAATCAGTGCAATCCTGAAACTACCGTCAGGGTTTAGGCACTAAATACAGGAGATCCCATGGACTTTTACTGCCTCAATAAGTCCGGGAGATAACAGAAATCAAAAAATCTTCTCTCAATTTTTGCTTGTTGGACTCATTTATATGGTTTATTGCTTAATGGGGGATGCCCCTGTACCAACGTCATGTACCCCAGAGTAAATTTTGGAACATCACCGAACAATTCAGGGAAATGCAAAATCTGTTTTTTTAAAACCCGGCTTTATCAATCCCCGGTTACTAAAAAATCGTCCCAGTATGTAGAGTCACGAATTTTCTAAACGCACCTCTAAACCTCTAGAATGCAGGTAGACTGACGTTTTCTTCCTCTTCCCAGGAAGAAAAGAATAGTGGTAGAGGATAGCGTAGTAGCCTTAACGGTTTAAAAAAGTAACATGATTAATTTCTTTTTTCCCAGGCGTACGTACCAAATAATTTACGTCGCAAGCTTTTTTATACCCCAGGGGACCCTCATACCTGGCTGTAGACATACCTGGTACTAATTTCCGACCATCACCTTTTCCCTGCTTTAAAAAACGAAGACAGCACGCTTGTCATATGCTGCTTCATCTACTTTGGGGTGAAACTGGTTTTTCAAAGCTAGCTCTCTACGGCTGTCAAAAGGGTTTCTGCATTAAGAAGGGAATTTTTCAAAGATGAGATTTTCCTTCCACACGTCTTTTAAAAAACTGGGGGAAGGGCCCCGCACTTGGTGTCCGAAATTAATTTAAAAGGACTAAATCCCGGGGTTTTTTGTTCCTTTCCTATAGGAACAGAAGAAAAGGGAACCCTATCCCACTCTAGAAAAAAGTTCACAAAAGCCCACATGGACTTCAGTGTCTGATGAAATCCCTCTAGAGCCCCTTGGACTGTGGATGATAACGGTTGAAAGTCAGATTTTTTTCCAAGGGGGGATAATCTTCTCGAAAGATCTTAGAATGAAGTTTGATCCCTGATCTGATTGTATCTTGTGGCAAAACCAACCTGGGAGAAAAAATTTCATCACGTCTCACAAAAGCACGAGCATTAATTTTTCTAAAGGAATACTTCGGGGTAGCGTGTTGCAGCTCCAAAATAGTAAATAATATTGGTTCCTAGTTTGGTTCTAGGGAAAGGACCAACAAACAATAAAGAGTGAGAATGGTTCACCATGCACGTGATAGGAATGAGAGGCGCAGGTGGGGTGTGTGCCTGGCTTCCTGCACTTGACACACTGGCAACGTCGCACATGATCACTATTTTTTCCTTCATCTTTGGGAAGTAAAATTTTTTGCCATTTACCCCCATGTCTTCCCTTTACACCCAAATGTCCTCCTAGGACATTTGAGCAAAATCAAGGTTGTTCAGAAATTAATGGGAACACAACTAATTCTTGACTGTGGTAGAAACAATCACTACAATTACTGTGTTTTTTCTATCGTACCCCCCGTTACTAAATAGTAACAATTATCGAGATCCTTGCTTTTACCCGTAAATGCTTATCTCTCATCTTTCCAGTGCTATCAACAAAATGATCCTTGATTAAATCTTCATGAGTTTGAAATTTAACATCAGTTGTGTCCTACTAGGTTGATGACCGGGGGAGTCGTGTTAATGACCCGGGGGCAGACGTCACTAAACAACATATTTAACCCCCAAAAATTGTCATCCATAATCAAAGGGGACAAGGGTGGTTTTTTTATCTTGACATAGCTCTAGTAATTTCGGAGGGAAATAAAAAGGTTTCTTCTACAAGCTTCAATGGCATAATTATCATCATGTTATTTTCAACACAAATGGTTTTCCCTTTCATTACCAGCATAAGGAATCGTCCCTATCAACAAGTCCACTGACCTGATGGAAATACACCCCTGGATAACCCCTGAAATAAACCAGTATAATACTTGTTTTTAAATAAATTTTTGCAGAGGCCTTTTTTAAAACCCCTCCCCTAGTTTTAAAATCATCTCTTTCAATAGGAGCAGTAAAGGGCAGTACATCTTCTCTTTAAAAAAGGAATAACTGCCAGGGCTTAAAGAAATTATCTCAGTTAGATGTGATTGTCAAACCTACTTTATCCTTTGAAAAGTAAAAGGACTCATCGCTGAAAAATCTTTTGTCGAACACTTTCTGACCTAGTCATCTGTCCGATTTAACTTATCTAAAAAAGTAGGATAAGAAATTGCCAGGATTTTGGTGCCTTTGTTCACGGAAAGGGAACGACTTTGGGGGGGGGCCAGCCGCACGACTGTTTCCGTATCTCTTTCTAATTTTTTACAATATCTTAGCATGTCCTTTTTGTTACAATAGGAAATTTAATTTTTTCTTCTCGAACCAGATTTCTGTCTAGCCCAAAACAATTCAGGGTTGTGAGTTTTCCCGGTAAAGGTACGAGAATTACAGTACATACATCAGGCCCGGGAATGAGCAGCTGATTTTGGGTTTCCACTTTGGGCAAATTTTTGTTACCTTGTTTTTTTTTGTGTTTTAGTACGTAAGTTTGTGGAAATCTCGTAATTGTCTGCAATGCGCAGTTTCCCGAATATGAGGGATATATCGATAGTATTTTTGATGTCGCAACTACAGTTGTTAAACTCTTCGTGTGAACAACTGAACAAGGGGTCGAGTTGGTACACTTAGCCTCTAGCCTCTTCAAATGCAACTTTTTTTTCACGACAAACTCTACACAATTTTTATCTTGTCTCGTTGTAAAGACGAAGGCTCTTTGAAACCAAAATAACAAGTTATCGTCTCTAGAATAGTTTTTTTTTTACGCGTCTAACTAAACTTAGCAAATGGGAAAGCACCTACAAATTTGGCTTTCCTGTCAAAGCAGTATTAAGCAATGTTGCCCATGCTTACGTGGCCATTCAAGCACGAGCCTGGTTCTAAACAATCAAAATAGTGTCTAATCACTTTCAAAAACTTAGGGAACCATGGAAAGCAGTTTCTGCCTTTAAAAGTGTCCTGTGATCTATCAGTTTTTGTCTTAACAGACGAAAATTTTCTCTTGGAAATCTTTTTCTTCTTCCTTGTGCCTCATTTTTGCAGTCTGCAACATAAGGAGGCTTCAACCCCTCAAACTTTTTCCTGAGAGTTTTGGGCCGTGGGAATGGGGGTAGGGAAATTTAAAATGGTTGGACGGTCCCTTAGGTCGGACACGGGCCAGCCGTCTCTAAGTGTCTAGATTGGTCTAGGATAAGAAATAAGGATACAACACGTACTAGTATTAGGCTGTGTCTACTACAGCATACTCCTGTACTATAGGCAGTGAAGGAAGGACGAGCGAGAACTGACTACCAGCCAGACACTAGGGTCACTCTGTCTGTGTTCTTTTTCATCAAAAAGATCATACTTCCTAATTGTGACATGCTTTTGGGGAAACTGAATCATAATCGAAAACTCTGTAAGAGCAGGAAACAATAATCTTTTAAATTTAAAGCTCTGACAGTTTTCTGCGGGGTTTAATTTCCCGTTATACGCACACCCAGATATTTTTGGGTACTTCCAACAAGTCTGAATTTTAATTCTTAACCAGACAAAATCAATATCAATTAACTGGTTTTTACTTTGGCTACATCACCCAAAAAAATTCTAGAAGAGTGATCAGGGAAAAAATTCCTTAGGAAAAAGTTGGTTTCTTAACGACTCATAAAAAATTTTTTCCATTCCTGGATCAAAGGGGTATTTTTGGTACATACATCCACCTGGTAATGTTTACAAGACTAAACTCAAAGTCTTTAGATTTGGAAAGTACTCAAAGTGTTTGTCATAGATTCACTATATGTCAAACTGGACAATTTTTCCAACACCTTGGGTCAAAAGCTCCCCCGGGCAGGGCCCCCATTTGTTACAAAAAAAGCGATTCTAAAAGCTTTGAGATCTCCATTTAATACTAAAAGGACCCCTTCTAGATCCAGCCCTTTTCTGGGTTTTTGTAACAAGTAGCAGTATCCTTTTCCAATTTTCCATTAAAAATTTGTTGGTTAAAAGTGCTTTA
>NC_069405.1:91933775-92041275 GCF_026875155.1 Cherax quadricarinatus | reverse complement strand
TTATCCTCTTAACCTTACTCTTTCCTGTATTCACCTTTAATTTTCTTCTTTTGCACACCCTACCAAATTCATCCACCAATCTCTGCAACTTCTCTTCAGAATCTCCCAAGAGCACAGTGTCATCAGCAAAGAGCAGCTGTGACAACTCCCACTTTGTGTGTGATTCTTTATCTTTTAACTCCACGCCTCTTGCCAAGACCCTCGCATTTACTTCTCTTACAACCCCATCTATAAATATATTAAACAACCACGGTGACATCACACATCCTTGTCTAACGCCTACTTTTACTGGGAAATAATTTCCTTCTTTCCTACATACTCTAACTTGAGCCTCACTACCCTCGTAAAAACTCTTCACTGCTTTCAGTAACCTACCTCCTACACCATACACTTGCAACATCTGCCACATTGCCCCCCTATCCACCCTGTCATACGCCTTTTCCAAATCCATAAATGCCACAAAGACCTCTTTAGCCTTATCTAAATACTGTTCACTTATGTTTCACTGTAAACACCTGGTCCACACACCCCCTACATTTCCTAAAGCCTCCTTGTTTATCTGCTATCCTATTCTCCGTCTTACTCTTAATTCTTTCAATAATAACTCTACCATACACTTTACCAGGTATACTCAGCAGACTTATCCCCCTATAATTTTTGCACTCTCTTTTATCCCCTTTGCCTTTATACAAAGGAACTATGCATGCTCTCTGCCAATCCCTAGGTACCTTACCCTCTTCCATACATTTATTAAATAATTGCACCAACCACTCCAAAACTATATCCCCACCTGCTTTTAACATTTCTATCTTTATCCCATCAATCCCGGCTGCCTTACCCCTTTCATTTTACCTACTGCCTCACGAACTTCCCCCACACTCACAACTGGCTCTTCCTCACTCCTACAAGATGTTATTCCTCCTTGTCCTATACACGAAATCACAGCTTCCCTATCTTCATCAACATTTAAAATCCTCAAAATATTCCCTCCATTTTCCCAATACCTCTAACTCTCCATTTAATAACTCTCCTCTCCTATTTTTAACTGACAAATCCATTTGTTCTCTAGGCTTTCTTAACTTGTTAATCTCACTCCAAAACTTTTTCTTATTTTCAACAAAATTTGTTGATAACATCTCACCCACTCTCTCATTTGCTCTCTTTTTACATTGCTTCGCCACTCTCTTAACCTCTCTCTTTTTCTCCATATACTCTTCCCTCCTTGCATCACTTCTACTTTGTAAAAACTTCTCATATGCTAACTTTTTCTCCCTTACTACTCTCTTTACATCATCATTCCACCAATCGCTCCTCTTCCCTCCCGCACCCACTTTCCTGTAACCACAAACTTCTGCTGAACACTCTAACACTACATTTTTAAACCTACCCCATACCTCTTCGACCCCATTCCCTATGCTCTCATTAGCCCATCTATCCTCCAATAGCTGTTTGTATCTTACCCTAACTGCCTCCTCTTTTAGTTTATAAACCTTCACCTCTCTCTTCCCTGATGCTTCTATTCTCCTTGTATCCCATCTACCTTTTACTCTCAGTGTAGCTACAACTAGAAAGTGATCTGATATATCTGTGGCCCCTCTATAAACATGTACATCCTGAAGTCTACTCAACAGTCTTTTATCTACCAATACATAATCCAACAAACTACTGTCATTTCGCCCTACATCATATCTTGTATACTTATTTATCCTCTTTTTCTTAAAATATGTATTACCTATGACTAAACCCCTTTCTATACAAAGTTCAATCAAAGGGCTCCCATTTTCATTTACACCTGGCACCCCAAACTTGCCTACCACACCCTCTCTAAAAGTTTCTCCTACTTTAGCATTCAGGTCCCCTACCACAATTACTCTCTCACTTGGTTCAAAGGTTCCTATACATTCACTTAACATCTCCCAAAATCTCTCTCTCTCCTCTACATTCCTCTCTTCTCCAGGTGCATACACGCTTATTATGACCCTCTTTTCGCATCCAACCTTTACTTTAATCCACATAATTCTTGAATATACACATTCATATTCTCTTTTCTCCTTCCATAACTGATCATTTAACATTACTGCTACCCCTTCCTTTGCTCTAACTCTCTCAGATACTCCAGATTTAATCCCATTTATTTCCCCCCACTGAAACTCCCCTACCCCCTTCAGCTTTGTTTCGCTTAGGGCCAGGACATCCAACTTCTTTTCATTCATAACATCAGCAATCATCTGTTTCTTGTCATCCGCACTACATCCACGCACATTTAAGCATCCCAGTTTTATAAAGTTTTCTTCTTCTCTTTTTTAGTAAATGTCTACAGGAGAAGGGGTTACTAGCCCATTGCTCCCTGCATTTTAGTCGCCTCATACGACACGCATGGCTTACGGAGGAAAGATTCTTTTCCACTTCCCCATGGACAATAGAAGAAATAAAGAAGAACAAGAGCTATTTAGAAAAAGGAGAAAAACCTAGATGTATGTATATATATATGCATGTGCGTGTCTGTGAAGTGTGACCAAAGTGTAAGTTGGAGTAGCAAGATATCCCTGTTATCTAGCGTGTTTATGAGACAGAAAAAGAAACCAGCAATCCTACCATCATGCAAAACAGTTACAGGTTTCTGTTTCACAGTCATCTGGCAGGACGTTAGTATTTCCCTGGGTGGTTGCTGTCTAAAAACCTACTACCTTTTATTTTTAAATTTTTATTTTATTATTATTTTTTTATTTAATTTTATTATTATTTTTTTATTATTAATTATTTTATTTTTTTAAATTTTATTATTATTATTATTTTATTATTATTATTATTATTATTTTTAAAAATTTTATTTTATTATTATTATTATTATTTTTAATGTTAAATCAAATTAGTGGCTTGATATCCCCAGCACACTTGTCTTACACTATGTGTCTTACAGCTTGTGTCTTACACTATGGTCTGACGCTGTTTTTCTGACACTTGTTCGACAGCTGTGTGTCTGACAGCTGTGTGTCTGACGCTTGTTCTGACAGCTGTGTGTCTTATAGGTCCTGGTAAAGCTTTACTGCGGCAACGTTCGATCTTGCTTAAGTTTTATTGTAACAAACTTTATGAGAACAGTAAAGCATTTTTTTGTATAGTAAACTTGTAATTTAAGATGGAAAAAAATAAAATTAAACAAGTTCCCTTTTCTCCCCCCCTTCATGTTGTTCACATGCAGGATCACTACGTGGACCCCGTGAGCACGCCCAGGAGCCGTGGGGAAAACCCTTTACCACAATGGTTCTTCTGGTGTGAATGTACCTCTGTGAAAACCCAGGAGAAAACCAGGATGGAGAATTCCACAGTTGGTGAGTGTAGAGAACCGGATGGGGAGTCCTCATGTTGTGAATGTAAGAACCAATGGGGGGAAATTATCATGTTTAGTGAGTGTCAAAAAACCCGGATGGGTTTGGGTTGAAAGTGGGGAGGGGGAAAGGGGTGGTTAGTGGGTGGGGAAACAAACAAAAAAAAACGGCCTCTGGTGGGGGTAAAATAATCGTTGGTTGGGGGAAAGCGAATGTTAGGGGAAAGGGGAAAGGGAAAAAGTTTAGGGGGGGGGGGAATGGGGAAACGGTAGTGGGAGGGGGAGGGGGAATGAGTACCTTACTTGTTGGGGAGGGATAAGTCGGCGAGGGGCGTGTTGGGGGGGAGATAATACGGCAAGGGTGCTGATGGGGAGGAGAAAGTACTGGCAGAGGGTCTGAGTGGGGGGGAATAAGTACTGCAGGGGTGCGTGAGTGGGGAGAGAAAGTAGCAGGGGTGCGTGAGTGGGGGGGAAAAACTGGCAAGGGTGCGTGAGTGGGGGGGAGATAATACGGGAGAGGGTCTGAGTGGGGAGGGGAAAGTCGGGAGAGGGGCGTGAGTGGGAGGAGATAAATGGGAGAGGGTGCGTGATGGGGGAGGAATAAGTACTGGAAGGGGTGCGTGAGGGGGAGGAGATAAGGACTGGCGAGGGTGCGTGGTGGGAGGAGATAAACTGGGGAGAGGGGCGTATGGGGGGGGAGATAAGTACGGGGAGGGTGCGTAGTTGGGAGGAGTAAAAGGGAGGGGTGCGTGGGGGGGAGGAGAAAAGTACTGGCTAGGGGTGCGGGGAGGGGGAGGAGAAAAAAGTACTGGCATAAAGGGGGCGTGAGTGGGGAGGAGATAAGTACCCGGCAGAGGGTCGTGAGTTGGGGGGGGAGAATTTCTTCTGCAAGGGTTTCGGGGTGGGGAGGAGAAAGTACTGGTGGGGGGTGCGTGAGTGGGGGGGGAGGGTACTGGAGGGGTGCGTGAGTGGGGAGGAGTTTAAATATGGCAAGGGTTCGTGAGTGGGGGAGAGAAGAACCCGGGAGAGGGTGCGTGATGGGGGAGGAATTTAAAAACTGGGAGAGGGTGGGGGTGAGTGGGGAGGAGATAAAATCTGGCAGAGGGGGGGCGTGAGTGGGGGGAGATAAGTACTGGGAGGAAAGGGTTTCGTTAGTTGGGGAGGAGAGAAGTACTGGGAGAGGGTGCGTGGCGTGGGGGAGGAGAGAAGTACTGGCAGAGGGGCGTGGAAATGGGGGAGGAGAAAGAATTTGGGAAGGGGGGCCCTGAGTGGGGGGGAAAATAAGGGACTGGCGAGGGTGCGTTAGTGGGGAGGAGAGAAAAAATTTTAAACCCCAACAAAAGCGCGTTAAACAAACAGCGACTTTTTTTAAAGCCAAGGGAAATAAAAAAGGGCCCAAAAGTATAAGAATGAAAATGTATTTTAGAAAAGCGTGAAAGAGTTCGAATCATTTCCTCTTTCTTGAAAAATTTTTCATTCCATAGGCCTTCGAAAATTTTTTTGTCCCCTTGTTTTTAGAATAACTTAAGATACACATAAACCATTTTTATTAATTAAATTAAAATTTTTATTTTTTTCTTTTAATTAATGAAATTTTAATTTTCTCGAAAAGAAATGGTGGGGGGCCCCCGGGGACCAAAATACATCCCTGAGACGGGGGGGCCAGGCACCAGCGGGGCCCAAGCGGCTTTTAAAAGGGGGACACCAAAAGGGGACTTCGACGAAAAGGGGCGACTGCTAGACAATTGGCCCGGGAGGATGCAAAAAACCAACAGGGAAAACACCCGGGAGAAGGAGGCCCGCAGAAGGTTTTGAGCAGGGAAAAATCCAGCAGGGGGAGATTTAGCGAAAGGGGAGACAGCAAGGGGCCAGTAATTTTCAGCGAGTGTGGGTTTCAGTCAGCCGCCCCCCCTCAGGAATATCAAAAAATTTCCGTCGTTTCACAAAGGGGAAAAAAAAATCTTGGGGCGGGAAGATCCCCGTATCCCTTTTTTTTTTTCTATTCACTTTTTAATTTCCCTTTTTTTTTTCTTGTATTCGTGGGTTTTAAAACTTTTTTGCAAAAATTTTAAAGGGGTGACCCAGGGTTTAGTCTGTTTGGTTTTTTTGGGGGTTCCCCAACCCTTTGCTTGACCGCCCCTCCAAAAAAACCCCCCCCCCACACACCCTGGGCTCAAATTTCCCTTCACTGTTTTTCCCAAAAAAGTTTTTCATTCCCTTTACTTACACATTTTTTCCCCGAGCTTTTTCCAAAACACTGTCCCTGAGCACCCGTGCACTCAGGATCCCCAAAACCCCACCCCCAAGGGTTTTAAAAAGATAAATGGACGACATTCCCCCTCCGTCTCGGGCAATTATTAAGCCTTTTCCCCCCCTTGGGAATGGTCCCCAAAAGGTCCAGGACGAACCGAACCCTTCCCTTTCCCCTTTTCAGGGTTTTTTGGGTTGTTGGGGAAGGGTTTAAAACCGCCTCGGGTTTTTTAAAAATTTTTTCCTGACTGACTTTTTCCTTTTTTAGTATTTAAAAAATTTGGGACCTGGGGATTAAACCCCTTTTCCCTTGGGGGGATATAAATTTAGAAAAATAGACACCCAAGGAAACCCTAAAGGTTAATTTTAAATAAAAAGCGCCCCAAACCAGCTGAACCCTTTCTTATGGTTGATTTTCGGAAAGGGCAGGGGAAAAAATCGCCTTTGTAAAAAAAATACATGTAGGTTTTATATAACTATATTTCCAACAATGTATTTAACTATTATAATAAACTGCCTTTCCCCCACATTTTGACAAAAAAAAATCAATTGTTTTTCCGTTTCTAGTTATTTAAAAATTTGGCCAAAATGCAATACCCGTTACAATCAAAACCAAATGCTAAAACCACAAAGGATCATTGGCCAATAAGAATAAAAAAATTTTTTTGGCCCCCTATGATGCCCTTTTCCCCTGCCAGTTTTCCCCCCTGGCCGGGAAAAAATGCCAAAAATTTTTTGGCAATTTCCAAAAAATTTCCCAGCCCCCCTATACATACCAGTGCCTTGCCCAGTGCAAAACCAACTTAAGATTACAAAACAAAATTTCTTAAAAAATTTTAAAGGCCAAAAACTTACCCAAAAAAACCACACACCCCCTAATCAAACTCATGACACCCTCGTTCCAAAACTAAACCCCCTTTGTCACCCGGTCAGTACCTCCCCCTCTCTCTCTCCAGTTCACTCGAACCCGTTTTCTAAAAGGGCCGTTTGCCTGCTCAATCCCCCGTCCCCCTTTTGCATTTACACCTTTTTGAAACTAGATACACTTTATATATTTTTTAAAAATGCAGTAACCCCGCCCTAATAGCTTTAGCCTATATTTTTTAATTTTTTTTATTATTATTTTTTAATTTTTATTTTTTATTATTATTAAATTTTTATTTTTATTTATTATTTTTTTTTTATTTAATTTATTATTTTTTCATTAATTTTTTTTTATTATTATTATTTTTTATTTTTTATTATTATTAATTATTGCAATTTTTTTGAGGGGGGAAAATCCATGGGGGTCATTCCGGGAGAAAGGGGTTTAAAATTCAGAACTGCAAATTTTTCCTTAAAAACTGTTGTCGAGTGGGGGATTGTCTGGAAATTTATAGAGAGGAAGGGGACTCTTCCATCCCCTTTAAAGTTGGAGAGTTCCAAAAGTGGACTTTGCTTTTTAACGTGGGGTGTCTTCAAAAGGGGTTTGGAGCCGCGGGCCCCCCCTACCCGGGGGAGGGGAATCCCGAAGGGAGAGGTGAGGAAAAGGGCGAGGGGCAAAGGGTGGGAAAGAGGAAATCAATTTTCAACGGGTTGAAAAGGGTTTGACTTGGGGGGAAACTCCCGAAGAGATGGCCAACTTCACATTTTATGAGGGGAATTGGAAATTGGGAAAAGCTGCAGTAGGAAGTCACCCTTTTAGGGGATGAGGTGAAGGGAGTGAAAAAAAACTTTAGAAAGGGTTTTTTGTATTCGTACTTTAAAGTTCCAAGTCCGAAAGGGAAATGGGGAAAAAATTCAGTTTCGTCCCCAAAAAGGGAGGAGAATCCGTTCTTTGGGTCAAGAAACCCTCATTTTGGGTTTAAATTTTTAATAGATTTTTCAACCATTCTCTTGGGAAAACCCCCTCGACCAATTTTTTTAAAAGTTTTGGGGTTTTTAAGGTTTTTTTTTAGGGATTTTTGGGGGGCACAAAAAAAATATTTTTTTATTAAAATCCTTACATATGTTAAAGGGAAAAAAAAAAATTCATTAGTACTTTAAACCCAAAAGAGGTATTAAACCCTTTTGAAATAGTCTTCATTAGTTTTTTTACCCCGGAAAAAAAGGGGGGAGAACAATGGGTTATTTTAAAAAGTTCTAAACAGAAAAATTTAATTTTTTGATTTTTAAAGAACGAAAAGTAACAACCATTGAAATGAATGTGAGGGGTTTTCCCACATCTATTTCGCACCCCCATCCTTTAGTTTCTTACTATGGTTTTTAAAAAAAAATAACCCAATTTCTCACTCATTATCTTCCTTTGACTCTGAAATGTGTAACATTTATAGACTTGTATAAAAAAATGTATATCCCGGATTTTATTGCTAGGGATATGTTGATATGGTACACTGGGAGTAATAACATACAACCTCACATGTTCTACGTACCTATGGACTTTATGCATGTACGACTTATGTCACTCATCTCTGATGAAATAAAACGTTGTTATTATATATTATTATTATTATTATTATTATTATATTATTATTATTATTATTATTATTATTATTATTATTATTATTATTATTATTATTATTAATTCTTTTTTAATATAATTATTATTATTTTATTATTATTATTATTATTATTATTATTATTATTATTATTATTATTATTTATAATTATTATTTTAATATTAGTATTATTAATTATTATTATTATTATTATTATTATTATTATTATTATTATTATTATTATTATTATTATTATTATTATTATTATTATACTAGGATGAAGCTATATTGATTACTTTATCCCTGTTGTGTATATATATTTACTCTCTATTCAATTGATAAAGTCACTGGCTGGCGAGATGTCTTTAAATAAAGACGCCCAGGTGATGCACATGTGTCTAATTGATCAAATTGTCTTTTAATATATATTATTGGCTTCCTCTCAGCCTACAGAATTGTGTGTGTGTGTGTGTGTGTGTGTGTGTGTGTGTGTGTGTGTGTGTGTGTGTGTGTGTGTGTACTCACCTATTTGTACTCACCTATTTGTGGTTGCAGGGGTCGAGTCTTAGCTCCTGGCCCCGCCTCTTCACCGGTTGCTACTGGGCCTTCTCTCTCCCCGCTCCATGAGCTTTATCAAACCTCGTCTTAAAACTGTGTATGGTTCCTGCCTCCACTACGTCATTTTCTAGGCTATTCCACTGCCTTACAACTCTATGACTGAAGAAATACTTCCTAATATCTCTCTGACTCATTTGTGTCTTGTGTGTGTGTGTGTGTGTGTGTGTGTGTGTGTGTGTGTGTGTGTCTTGGGAAAGGATTCTCTCCCATTAGTGATAAATTGATTCCTCTCAAATTTCCACTCCATTTAATGGAGAGAAATGGTATAAAATACTGACACGAGTGAAAGAGGCAAATGCTGTATAAGATTATCCTTTACCGACGTCATTTCGCCCACACAGCGGGATTTATCAGGTCATTATGAAAAAAATGATAAAGTGCATTGTGTGGGCGAAACTCGTCTTTTTCCGTACCATTTCGCTCATGATTACAAACGAAGAGTACGACACATTAAGTCACACATCAGAGACAGTGAAAAACACACCGATAACAGTGAAATACTTCACTGGTACATCGTTTCACCCATGAGTGGGCCCTTTCATGTTCTTGGGAAAAAATGGCTACTCATGGGTGACACCCATGACTCTCATAGGGACGGAGACAGAGAGACAGAGAGAGAGAGAGAGAGAGAGAGAGAGAGAGAGAGAGAGAGAGAGAGAGAGAGGCCAGGCTCCTCTGAACACTGTGATATAGGTAAGAGAAAGTGTTGGGAAGCAGCCGTCATCCGGTACTAACACCCAGTTCTAGGTAGGTAGTTTCACAGGAACTCCGGTCCCCTTCTGACCTTATCAAGGTACATAACACTTGCTGTTAGGTGAACTCACACGATATTACCTGTGTCCTGACCTCCAGCTTCACGGCTTTCCTCCGTGCATGATGTAACAACTGACATTCTCTTCTCTCTCTCTCTCTCTCTCTCTCTCTCTCTCTCTCTCTCTCTCTCTCTCTCTGTCTTTCTTTTACTGACAACTTAGCATCAACAACTTAACATCCGGCCGTGTTCAGTGCCGAGAATAGCAAAAGATCAAATACATGTAAATCAAACCTAGACTTTTCTAACCTCGCCGGAGTCGCAGACGGAGGCGGGGGAGGAAAGGGAGAGGTAAATAGTCGCCGATTATCGCTCAGCGCTGGTCATGGGAGCCTGACATCGGATGATGGGGCGTGACATCGGGTGGTGGGGAGCATGACATAGAGTCACGGGTAGTGTGACATCACTGGTTCCTCACTCACAACATAATGCTCAGCAGCCGCACGGAAAATCGCATCAGGCTTCCAGAGGCCCGACCAATAAACATGTAAATTATTTCGGGTCCTTAGGGTACTTGCCAGAGAGAGAGAGAGAGTCTAGAGAGAGAGAGAGAGAGAGAGAGAGAGAGAGAGAGAGAGAGAGAGAGAGAGAGAGAGAGAGAGAGAGAGAGAGAGAGAGAGAGAGAGAGAGAGAGGGAGAGGCTGGAGTCAAGAGAAAACTGGTGGCGCTGGTGAGGGCGTAGCTAATGAGGCTTTATCCCTCTATTACACTCACCAGGATGCCAGTTCAAACCAAGGGATACCAGATTACACCAGGGGATACCAGATTACACCAGCAGTAACAGCCTAGTTGATGAAGCCCTGATCCATCTGGAGGCCTGGTCATGGACCGGGCCGCGGGGGCGTTGACCCCCGGAATAACCTCCAGGGTATACCAAATCACACCAGGGGATACCATATTACACTAGAGGATACCATATTATACTAGAGGATACCGTATCACACTAGAGGATACCAGGTCAAACTAGAGGATACCAGATCACACTAGAGGATACCAGATTACACTAGAGGATACCAGATTACACCAGAGGATACCAGATCACACCAGATGCTGGGGTTGGTGTGGCTGGGGAGACGTGCCGGGAAGTAATGGCGTACAAAGTGCAGAGTCGACGCACCAGTGGCTGGTTTTATTGGTTGAGTCTTCGATACAGCGAGATGGTAAAATATAGGGGAGGGGCGGTGACCCCCCAGAGCAGGTGGCGGAGGCGTACAGTGTTAGTCTTGTCTAGCATTGCATACGCAATATACAGTGTCTTTAATAGTAGTAGAGAGCAACAAAGTGTTACTGGCACGTACATAAATGGTACAGCATGTAGATTTAATACCTGATAACGCAGTCAAGTCAAACAAGATATATGATTATTTATTATACTTATTTTTACCTGTTTCACTGTGCTGCCTCATTGTTTCTTTAACGCAAACGTACTAGGTATCGCCACAAGAAATACATATATATATACGTATGTTTTTCATTGTAAGTGAACTGGAGTTTACCTGGAGAGAGTTTCGGGGGTCAACGCCCCCGCGGCCCGGTCTGTGACCAGGCCTCCTGGTGGATCAGCGCCTGATCAACCAGGCTGTTGCTGCTGGCTGCACGCAAACCAACGTATGAGCCACAGCCCGGCTGATCAGGAACTGACTTTAGGTGCTTGTCCAGTGCCAGCTTGAAGACTGCCAGGGGTCTGTTGGTAATCCCCCTTATGTGTGCTGGGAGGCAGTTGAACAGTCTCGGGCCCCTGACACTTATTGTATGGTCTCTTAACGTGCTAGTGACACCCCTGCTTTTCATTGGGGGGATGGTGCATCGTCTGCCAAGTCTTTTGCTTTCGTAGTGAGTGATTTTCGTGTGCAAGTTCGGTACTAGTCCCTCTAGGATTTTCCAGGTGTATATAATCATCTATCCCTCCCTCCAGGGTTTACTTTAAACGATTAAAGTATTACTGAATGATGGTTAACGAGTTACATGTTTTCTTATAGTCGGCAAGTTTGAAACTCCATTAACTAACCAACCATAGTCGCTTAATTTTATTTTTTGTCTCGATCTGTGATGAGGGAGATGTCTTAATAAATCCCAGGGTGTGTAGGTACAGGCCATCCTGACCGATGAGTAATAGAAACTCCAGCTTAAAAATCAGGAACTTGTGGGGTCAGGGAACTTGTGGGGTCAGGGAACTTGTGGGGTCAGGGAACTTGTAGGGTCAGGGAACTTGTGGGGTCAGGGAACTTGTGGGGTCAGGGAACTTGTGCGGGTCAGGGAAATTGTGGGGGTCTTCAAATCAGGGAACTTGTGGGGTCAGGGAACTTGTAGGGTCAGGGAACTTGTGGGGTCAGGGAACCTGTGGGGTCAGGGAACTTGTGCGGGTCAGGGAAATTGTGGGGGTCTTCAAATCAGGGAACTTGGGGGGGTCTTAAATTCAAGGAACTTGTGGGGGTCTTCAAATCAGGGAACTTGGGGGGGGGTCTTAAATTCAAGGAACTTGTTAGAGACTTAAAATCAGAGAACGGGTGAGGCAATCATATGGCAAGTGAATATTACCAAGACTCACCTGCCATGGGGTCAAACCACAACCCGTTCTGTGAGTTATTTGCAACCATCTTACTACGATTTCGTGACTTAACTCCAGGTTTGCTGGAAGGAAAAACAAATGCGAAGCTGTCGTGGCTACTGAGAATTTAATGGAATGCTGGATAAAATCGTCTCCGCCTTGTGGATGAAGTCACCCAGCTCTAGCTGACGCATTTTAATACCTCATGTGTGAACACCATCCTGTGTGAGAAGACATGACTTAGAAGCATAACTAGAAGTTTTTTGTTCTTACAATGTAACTACCATACAGAGTAGTGTAGCACAGCACTGCTGGTGTTCCCACAATGTAACTACCATACAGAGTAGTGTAGCACAGCACTGCTGGTGTTCCCACAATGTAACAACCATACACAGTAGTGTAGAAGAGCACTGCTGGTGTTCCCACAATGTAACTACCATACAGAGTAGTGTAGCAGAGCACTGCTGGTGTTCCCACAATGTAACTACCATACAGAGTAGTGTAGCAGAGCACTGCTGGTGTTCCCACAATGTAACTACCATACAGAGTAGTGTAGCAGAGCACTGCTGGTGTTCCCACAATGTAACTACCATACAGAGTAGTGTAGCACAGCACTGCTGGTGATCCCACAATGTAACTACCATACAGAGTAGTGTAGCACAGCACTGTTGGTGTTCCCACAATGTAACTACCATACAGAGTAGTGTAGCAGAGCACTGCTGGTGTTCCCGCAATGTAACTACCATACAGAGTAGTGTAGCAGAGCACTGCTGGTGTTCCCACAATGTAACTACCAACGAGTAGTGTAGCACAGCACTGCTGGTGTTCCCACAATGTAACTACCATACATAGTAGTGTAGAAGAGCACTGCTGGTGTTCCCACAATGTAACTACCATACAGAGTAGTGTAAGCAGAGCACTGCTGGGTTTCCCACAATGTAACTACCATACAGAGTAGTGTAGCAGAGCACTGCTGGTGTTCCCACAAATGTAACTACCATACAAGTAGTGTAGAGAGCACTGCTGGTGTTCCCACAATGTAACTACCATACAGAGTAGTGTAGCACAGCACTGCTGGTGTTCCCACAATGTAACTACCATACAGAGTAGTGTAGCAGAGCACTGCTGGTGTTCCCACAATGTAACTACCATACAGAGTAGTGTAGCAGAGCACTACTGGTGTTCCCACAATGTAACTACCATACAGAGTAGTGTAGCAGAGCACTGCTGGTGTTTCCCACAATGTAACTACCATACAGAGTAGTGTAGCAGAGCACTGTTGGTGTTCCCACAATGTAACTACCATACAGAGTAGTGTAGCACAGCACTGCTGGTGTTCCCACAATGTAACTACCATACACAGTAGTGTAGCAGAGCACTGCTGGTGTTCCCACAATGTAACTACCATACAGAGTAGTGAAGCACAGCACTGCTGGTGTTCCCACAATGTAACTACCATACAGTAGTAGTGTAGCAGAGCACTGCTGGTGTTCCACACAATGTAACTTCCATACACAGTAGTGTAGAAGAGCACTGCTGGTGTTCCCACAATGTAACTACCATACAGAGTAGTGTAGCAGAGCACTGCTGGTGTTCCCACAATGTAACTACCATACAGTAGTAGTGTAGCAGAGCACTGCTGGTGCTCCCACAATGTAACTACCATACAAGTAGTGTAGAGAGCACTGCTGGTGTTCCCACAATGTAACTACCATACAGAGTAGTGTAGCAGAGCACTGCTGGTGTTCCCACAATGTAACTACCATACAGAGTAGTGTAGCAGAGCACTGCTGGTGTTCCCACAATGTAACTACCATACACAGTAGTGTAGAAGAGCACTGCTGGTGTTCCCACAATGTAACTACCATACAGAGTAGTGTAGCAAAGCACTGCTGGTGTTCCCACAATGTAACTACCATACAGAGTAGTGTAGCAGAGCACTGCTGGTGTTCCCACAATGTAACTACCATACAGAGTAGTGTAGCAGAGCACTGCTGGTGTTCCCACAATGTAACTACCATACAGAGTAGTGTAGCAGAGCACTGCTGGTGTTCCCACAATGTAACTACCATACAGAGTAGTGTAGCAGAGCACTGCTGGTGTTCCCTCAATGTAACTACCATACACAGTAGTGTAGAAGAGCACTGCTGGTGTTCCCACAATGTAACTACCATACAGAGTAGTGTAGCACAGCACTGCTGGTGTTTCCACAATGTAACTGCCATACAGAGTAGTGTAGCAGAGCACTGCTGGTGTTCCCTCAATGTAACTACCATACACAGTAGTGTAGCAGAGCACTGCTGGTGTTCCCACAATGTAACTACCATACAGAGTAGTGTAGCAGAGCACTGCTGGTGTTCCCCAATGTAACTACCATACACAGTAGTGTAGAAGAGCACTGCTGGTGTTCCCACAATGTAACTACCATACAGAGTAGTGTAGCAGAGCACTGCTGGTGTTCCCACAATGTAACTACCATACAGAGTAGTGTAGCAGAGCACTGCTGGTGTTCCCACAATGTAACTACCATAAAGAAACTCTCCCATAAAATAGTGTAGCAACACACTATGGGTGTATATTATTTAATATAACCCGGAAGCGCTAAACTGTAGGGGTCTTACAACTCCAGGGAAGCTGGTAGGTAACCAAGTTTAATCCGGGTCTTTGGACGAAGAGCCTCCAAGGTGTGCCATAATTCAGAGTAGTGATGCAGTGGGCACACACGTAATATTTAATTTCAAGTCATAATATTTACAACTCTGAGTGACCCGCTCTAAAGCAATATTTTCTTTACGGATGCAGTTGCCTATCCGGCAGCAACGAATCTGGCAGCAACAAATCTGGCAGCAACGAATCTGGCAGCAACAAATCTGGCAGCAACGAATCTGGCAGCAACAAATCTGGCAGCAACGAATCTGGCAGCAACAAATCTGGCAGCAACAAATCCGGCAGCAGTGAATCCGGAAGCAACGAATCCGGCAGTAGCGAATCCAGCAGCAACAAATCTGGCAGCAACGAATCCGGCAGCAACAAATCCGGCAGCAACGAATCCGGAACCATCGAATCCGGCAGCAGCGAATCCGGCAGCAACAAATCTGGCAGCAACGAATCCGGCAGCAACAAATCCGGCAGCAACCTATCCAGCAGGAATGCATCTGGAGCAACGTATCCGGCAGCAACGTATCCGGCAGCAACGTATCCGGCAGCAACGTATCCGGCAGCAACGTATCCGGCAGCAACGTATCCGGCAGCAACGTATCCGGCAGCAACGTATCCGGCAGCAACGTATCCAACGGTCGTAAGTGCGCATTAATGGTGTGTGTAGTGCCTGATGTTGGTGTGAATTGCTCCTCCTGGTACCCCTCCTGGCACTCCTGGAACCCCTCCTGGCACTCCTGGAACCCATCCTGGCACTCCTAGAACCCCTGGCACCCTCCTGGCACTCTCACTCAACCTTTACCTCTGGAGAACCTTTGGATCAGCCTTCATACATAGTGAGCTCGATCCTGCGTCCATATATATTATATATTATATATATATATAATATATATTATATGATTATATATATATATAATATAAAATATATATATTAATTGTATATATAGTCACGAAAGCGTTTGGGAATTTCTCTATTCTTTCAAGTGTGTTTTGCATATATATATATATAATATATATATATATATATATATATATATATATATATATATATATATATATATATATATATATATATATATATATATATATATATATATATATATTATATATATATTTAAGACTCAACAGGACTTTGTGAATACTCTGGAATTCCAGTGAAGCGAGAGACATTTCAGTGCACTTTCAAGTAAATTGTGGAATGTTTGCAGTTTGTGAATGTTGGTGAGTGGTGGTATTAAAGACGGCCAGTAAGGTGGGGGCGTATAAGGCTACACTGTGTATGATACGGCCAATATATATAATAGTACTTTAAGCCCTCGAAAGGCTCTTTTTAAACATCTATATCCAGCACCATGCACCATGCTTCCAGTTAACTTGGAAATGTTTGGGTGTCGATGCATGGACTATTTAGAGGCATATGTTATGAAAAACAATGTGAAATAAGTTAACGAGGGAGTGATCCATCAGTGCATACCACCCCACATAAGTCTATTTTTGGGTTATGTCTGACTTTTGGTTATGGTTGACTTTTTTTTGGGTTACCCTAGGTTTCTACACATATGCTGCTATGTAAAAATTATATGTAAACTGTAATTTGTGGATACCTGAATAAATTACTTACTTACAGTCACGGGAGTTGGGTTGGAAGAGGTGGGATGTGTAATAGATGGTGAGTGAACACATAGGTTCAGCAGTGTCATACCCCAATTGTTCATAATAGTAAGTAAGTAATTTAAGTAAGTTTATTCAGGTATACACAATACATTTACTTTAGAATTATCATACATAGCAGCATATGTGTAGAGAACCTAGGATAACCCAAAAAGTCAGACAGAGTGATGTACATGGGAAACAAATAAAGTTATGTGTATTGTAAGACAGTGTGAACAATATATAGTGTGCAAGTCCATGTGTATTGTACTCCCCGGGATAACCCCACTCAACAACCTGCACCTCCCCCACCTAATTCCCAGGGGAAGTTTTCCCCTTCCCCTCCCAGCCCCTCAAACTCCACCAGGCCACCACGGTCAAGTTCACTACCTTCCACGCACCATACCCACCCAGCATGTCATATTCCACTCCTATTGTCTAGTCTAGCAGATGGATGCGAACCAGGAGGAAGCAAGCAGCCAGGGAAATGGCACGGCTGGCAATACTAGGAGAGGCAAGGGTCGGTCATGCTTACAGCTTCGTTGTCTCAACTCTAATGGTTTCCTCCGCAAACACGGTAGTTGCCCTGGTTCAGGATGTCCTCCTGTGGAAAGTGATGATCCAGAGCCACCTCAGGCACCTGAACCCACTCCAACAGATTTCATCTCATCAGACAATCTCTTGGAAGCAATTAAAGCAACAGGTACGAGGACACTCTCACATATTCCCAAAGCAGCCCGTCCACACGCAGCTAGGAAACTTACAGACCTGAAACAAGTAAATGATGGTTCCACTATCTTAAATGCTCCACCAACCATCAAGGCATGGCACAACTTGCTACTTTTTGGCAATGTCTGCTTAGCTGTGCCGGAAAGAAGGGGAAAGAGGCTAGCCTCAATGATAATTAAATCCTTAAGAGATTTTCCTAGAGTTGATAACCTCATTCGCCTTCCCCGTCAACACAAAAAAGGGAGAGGCAGAACCCCACTCACTCTACTGACAGTGAAAAAGTCAGAGTCCAAGTGAGCAAGAAAATTGAAGAGGGCAACATAGTGGGGGCAATCAGAATTATTACCAGTGAAGATACAGTTGCTCCCAGGGATGCTGACACGGCTGAAGCACTTAGAGGAAAGCACCCTGCCAGGGAAACCAGTGGCACCAACAGTTCCAACACCTCTGTCCCCACTATGGAACCATTGATTGTGGAAGACTCAGACATTTACAAAGCAATAATGTCGTTCCCATCTGGCTCTGCTGGGGGTTACACTGGAATAAGGCCACATCATTTAAAGGAAATGGTTAATCCAGTTATTGGGGAAATTGCAGAGACACTGCTTTCAGAGATCACAAGGTTCGTCAACAATTCCTTGGCTGGTCTGATTCCTGATGAAAATAGACCTTTCTTTTTTGGTGCAACACTTTGTGCACTTAAAAAGAAGGATGGAGGAATTCGGCCAATTGCAGTAGGCAACACGTTACGCCGCCTCGTATCCAAAGCTGCTGTCCGAAGTATTCGTGCACAGGCAGCCATGATGCTTCAACCAAACCAGCTTGGCTTTGGGGTCTCTCAAGGAAGTGAAGCAGCGGTTCATGCAACAAGGGCGTATATCAACAACCTGCCTGAGGACAATGCAGTGGTAAAAATTAGATTTCAAGAATGCGTTCAATCTCCTGAAAAGAGACGTGGTATTAGCAGCAGTACAAGAACATTTCCCTTGTCTCTTCCCTTTTGTTTCAGCTGGGTATAGCAAGGAATCAATGCTTATCTTTGGAGAGCATGAAATCACATCATCGGAGGGTGTCCAACAAGGAGATCCTCTTGCATCATTTCTCTTCTGTATATCAGTTAGGGAAATCACAGTCAGACTGACCAGCGAGCTAAACATCTGGTTCCTAGATGATGGCACACTAGCAGGTACAAAGGAGTCCCTCATACATGACCTTACACAGGTAATGACACGGGGACAGGAAATGGGTCTCGTCCTGAATCCATCCAAATGTGAAATCATCTCAGTCAGTCAACAAGTGATAAATGAGGTGAGATCAAAACTACCAGGAACAGCAGTCATTGCCCCCACAAATAGTGTCTTGCTAGGAGCACCTTGGGAAGCAATGCCATTGACACAATTCTCAGGAAGAAATTGGAAGAGTTAAGGAGAATGGAACAACGAATAGGCAATCTGGACACCCACGATGCCTTGTACCTTGTACCTTGTACCTTGTATGTAAAACGCAGCTGCTTCACAAAAGTGAAATTTGAGACGGGTTCAGGAGCTAGAACCCGATCCATAAAACACTTTAATTACAGAAATAAAACCCAGCTACCTGCGTTCATGGAGGTTATTCCGGGGGTCATCGCTCCCGCGCCCCCTCGATCAGACCATGGCAGGAACAATTCGCAACTAACCCACAATATCGTTGCAAGAACTCACAACTAAGATACAGTAGAATCTAGTGAGGAGCTAGTATATTTAGGCGAGTGTATGCGCACCCATGTATGAGTGTACACACGTGTTTGTGTGTGTGTGTACTCACATATTTGTACTCACCTATTTGTACTCACCTATTTGTACCCACCTATTTGTGGTTGCAGGGGTCGATTCATAGCTCCTGGCCCCGCCTCTTCACTGACTGCTACTGGGTCCTCTCTCTCCCTGCTCCATGAGCCTTATCAAACCTCATCTTAAAACTATGTATGGTTCCTGCCTCCACTACGTCACTTTCTAGGCTCTTCCACTGCCTGACAACTCTATGACTGAAGAAATACTTCCTAACATCCCTTTGACTCATCTGAGTCTTCAACTTCCAACTGTGACCCCTCGTTTGTGTGTCCCATCTCTGGAACATCCTGTCTTTCTCTACCTTGTCTATTCCGCACAGTATTTTATATGTCGTTATCATGTCTCCCCTAACCCTCCTGTCCTCCAGTGTCGTCAGGCCGATTTTCCTTAACCTTTCTTCGTAGGACATTTCCCTTAGCTCTGGGACTAGTCTTGTTGTAAACCTTTGCATTTTCTCTAATTTCTTGACGTGCTTGACCAGGTGTGGATTTGTGTGTGGTGTGGTGTGTGTGTGTGTGTGTGTGTGTGTTGTGTGTGTGTGTGTGTGTGGTGTGTGTGTGTGTGTGTGTGTGTGTGTGTGTGTGTGTGTGTGTGTGTGTGTGTGTGTGTGCACTTACCTAATTGTGGTTGCAGGGGTCGATTCATAGCTCCTGGCCCCACCTCTTCAATGGTTGCTACTAGGTCCTCTCTCTCTCTGCTCCATGACCTTCATCACACCTCTTCTTTAAGCTATGTATGGATTCTCTCTCCACTGCATCACTCTCCAGACTGTTCCACTTCCTGACAACTCTATGACTGAAGAAATACTTCCTAACATCCCTGTGGCTCATCTGACTCTTCAACTTCCAATTGTGACCCCTTGTTGCTGTGTCCCATCTCTGGAACATCCTGTCCCTATCCACCTTGTTAGTTCCTCTCAGTATTTCATATGTCGTTACCATGTCCTCCCTATCCCCCCTGTCCTCCATTGTCGTCAGGTCGATGTGTGTATGTGTGTACTCACCTATTTGTACTCACCTATTTGTGGTTACAGGGGTCGAGTCACAGCTCCTGGCCCCGCCTCTTCGCTGATTGCTATTAGGTCTTCTCTCTCCCTGCCCCATGAGCTCTATCATACCTCGCCTTAAAACTATGTATGGTTCCCGCCTCCACTACGTCACTTTCTAGGCTATTCCACGTCTTGACTACTCTATGACTGAAGAAATACTTCATAACATCCCTTTGATTCATCTGAGTCTTCAACTTCCAATTGTGACCTCTTGTGTCTGTGTCCCTTCTCTGGAACATCCCGTCTTTGTCCACCTTGTCTATTCCGCGCAGTATTTTATGTGTCGTTATCATGTCTCCCCTGACCCTCCTGTCCTCCAGTGTCGTCAGGCCGATTTCCCTCAACCTTTCTTCGTAGGACAATCCCCGTAGCTCTGGGACTAGTCTTGTTGCAAACCTTTGCACTTTCACTAATTTCTTGACGTGCTTGACTAGGTGTGGATTCCAAACTGGTGCTGCATACTCCAGTATGGGCCTGATGTAGATGGTATACAGAGTCTTAAACGAATCCTTACTGAGGTATCTGAACGCTATCCGTAGGTTTTCCAAGCGCCCGTATGCTGCAGCAGTTATCTGATCGATGTGGGCCTCAGGAGATATGCTCGGTGTTATACTCACCCCCAGATCTTTTTCCTTGAGTGAGGTTTGCAGTCTTTGGCCATCTAAACTATATTGTGCCTGCGGTCTTCTTTGCCCTTCCCCAATCTCATGACTTTGCATTTGGCAGGGTTAAATTCAAGGAGCCAGTTGCTGGACCAGGCTTGTAGCCTGTCCAGGTCTCTTTGTAGTCCTGCCTGATCCTCATCCGATTTGATTCTTCTCATTAACTTCTCATCATCTGCAAACAAGGACACTTCTGAGTCTATCCCTTCCGTTATGTCGTTCACATATACCAAGAACAGCACAGGTCCTAGGACTGACCCCTGTGGAACCCCGCTTGTCACAGGCGCCCACTCTGACACCTCGTCGCGTACCAAGACTCGTTGTTGCCTCCCTGTCAGGTATTCTCTGATCCATTGCAGTGCCTTTCCTGTTATGTGCGCCTGATCCTCTAGCTTTTGCAGTAACCTCTTGTGAGGAACTGTGTCGAAGGCCTTCTTGCAGTCCAAAAATATGCAGTCGATCCACCCCTCTCTCTCTTGTCTTACTTCTGTCACCTTGTCATAAAACTCTAGTAGGTTTGTGACACAGGATTTTCCTTCCCTGAAACCGTGCTAGTTGTCAATTATACACTTGTTTCTTTCCAGGTGCCCCACCACTCTCCTCCTGATGATCTGTGTGTGTGTGTGTGTGTGTGTGTGTGTGTGTGTGTGTGTTGTGTGTGTGTGTGTGGTGTGTGTGTGTGTGTGTGTGTGTGTGTGTGTGTGTGTTTTGCGTGTGTGTTGTGTGTGTGTGTGTGTGTGTGTGTGTTGTGTGTGTGTGGTGTGTGTTGTGTGTGTGTGTGTGTTTTGTGTGGGTGTGTATGCTTCTGTATACACCATGAAGATGGAGGGGGGCTACGCCAAATTAATTTTTCAACACATTTCTTTGCCCTCCCCTCCAGCCCAGCCGAGCAAATGCAGACTAATTTTTCTCTCCTTCAGGGCACACGATAGGTTGTTTACCTATCAGCCAGAGACGACTGAGGAGGAGAGGGGAGTAACCAGAGAGGTGGGGGAGAGGAAGGAAAGACCGGGGAGAAAGATGGTAATAAAGGGAGAGATGGAGTGAGAGTGAGAGAGAGAGTAGAGCGAGAGAGGGAGAGAGAGAGAGAAGAGAGAGAGCGAGAGAGAGAGAGAGAGAGAGAGAGAGAGGAGAGGATAGTAAGAGAGAGAAAGAGAGAGATAGAGATGTGAGAGAGATAGAGAGAGATAGAGAGAGAGAGAGAGAGAGAGAAGAGAGAGATAGAGATGAGAGAGCTGAGAGAGAGTCGAGGAGAGAGAGAGAGAGAGGGAGGGAAAGAGAGAGAGAGGATGAGAGATGAGAGAGTATGCTCTTCCACTTTCTTGGTTTGCCACTCCTCCCCCTTTCATCTGCGACTGGCTTGACAGAGTAGAGAATAAGCAAGTGCGTTCTCATCTCTCACCTGACCCATCCTGGATAGATCTGACATTTCAGCAGAGCTTCAACACAGGAGATGTGGAGTCCTTCACAGATAGTACAAGGCCCAATAGGGTGTGGCAAAGTACCACACTTCTCCACTTCCGAGGACAGCGTGAAGCAAATTCTATACCACAAGACGGGCAGAAAGCAGCAACTTCACTCGGCTGTAACCTTCTCCTGCAACGACCTATACCATCTGAGAGATCATTTTTCCCTTCCCTTTCCGTTCCCCCCAGATGACTCGAAAGCCTGGAACACATTCTTACAGCATTTGATGTCCAACGAGATAAAGTCCAGCTTTGATCAAGATGAAAATGATGTGATGGCCAACAGATGGCTCCAACTTCATCCTGTTTTCCCTTACTTATATGTTTCATAAATAAAAATACTTGTATGTTTCATAACAATAAAAATGCTTTCAAATGAACTGATTAGGTAACAGGCTCTTAGCTTGTCAATAAAGTTAAGAATCCTATAACCTGTAAATAGCTTGTATAAGTAAAGTAAGTTATCCTTAACCTAACCTTGTGAGAAGAGAGAGAGAGAGAGAGATGTAAGAGAGAAGAGAGAGAGAGAGAGGAGAGAGAGAGAGAGAGAGAGAGAGAGAGAGAGAGAGAGAAGAGAGAGAGAGAGAGAGAGAAGATAGAGAGAAGAGGAAACCTGGGAAGATTAAAATATTTCCACTTTTTAGATAATTTCCATATACTTCATTATCCAGTACAGAACCTGAGTGTGAGAACTCGTGTGGCATGGTATGATCCAAGGAACAAAGGGATGACCATTCCTTGATATACATGGATCAAGAACCCCTTACCACAACAATAATCCCCCTCCCAAGAGAAATAAACCACACAATTTGCCTTGGCTTAACCGTGGGTTAACCATGGGTTATCCGGGCTTACCCTGGGTTACCCTGGGTTACCATGGGTTATCCTGGCTTACCCTGGGTTACCCTGGGTTACCATGGGTTATCCTGGCTTACCCTGGGTTACCATGGGTTACCATGGGTTATCCTGGTTTACCCTGGGTTACCATGGGCTATCCTGGTTTACCCTGGGTTATTCTGGGTTACCATGGGTTATCCTGGCTTACCCTGGGTTACCCTGGGTTACTAACCTTCTGGGTTATAAATCTAAAAAATCCCGTAATGGACATGCCTGGTCAGAAAATCAGGTAACCAGATAATCAGGTAATCAGATTTGATCCAAGGGAATGGAGGAAGTGGTTTCAATTCCCTGGATCAAGATCGGTTCAGGGGCATCAGGGCACCTTCCTAAGTAAATTTATTCAGGTACAGGTACGCATAAATACAGTTAAACAAATTATCATACATAGTCTAACATGTGTGTAAATTGTCTATGGATAACTCAAAAAGTCAAAGTTACTTATTTCCATTGGGGTCCTTGTTTATTTCCATTGGGATCCTTGTTTATATTTCCATTGGGGACCCCGTGTGTTTATTATTCCATTGGGTATCCATTTACTTTCCATTGGGGGTCCTTGTATATTTCATTGGGATCCTTGTTTATTTCCATGGGATCCTAGTTATTTCCATGGGGTCCTTGTTAATTACCATTGGATCCTATGTATATTTCCATTGGGGTAACTTGCTTTATTTCCATTTGGATCCTTGTTTATTTCCATTGGGACCTTGTTTATTCTCCATTGGGATCCATTGATTATTTCCCCATTGGGGTACTTGCTTATTTCCATTTGGGATCCTTGTTATTTTCCATTGGGATCCTTGGGGGGGGGGGGGGGGGGGGGGGGGGGGTTATTTCCATTGGATCCTTGTTCATTTCCAATGGGGATCCTTGTTTATTACCATTGGGGTACTGCTTATTTTCCATTGGATCCTTGATTTTATTTCCATGGGATCCTGTTTATTTCCATTGAGATCCTTGTTTTATTTCGCATTGGGATCCTTGTTTATTCCATTGGTATCCTTGTATTATTACCATTGGATCCTTGTTTATTTCCCATTGGGATCCTTGTTTATTTCCATTGGGATCCTTGTTTATTTCAATTGGGAGCCTTGTTTATTTCCATTGGGATCCTTGTTTATTTCCATCGGGATCCTTTTTTATTTCATTGGGATCCTTGATTATTTCCATTGGATCCTTGTTTATTTCCATTGGATCCCCTTGTTTATTTCCATTGGGATCCTTGTTTATTTC
Organism: Cherax quadricarinatus; assembly: GCF_026875155.1. Lineage (NCBI taxonomy): Eukaryota > Metazoa > Arthropoda > Malacostraca > Decapoda > Parastacidae > Cherax > Cherax quadricarinatus. Next base: position 92,017,068 of record NC_069405.1, on the reverse strand, counting down.
CATTGGGATCCTTGTTTATTTCCATTGGATCCTTGTTTATTTCCATTGGTGGTCCTTGTTTATTTCCATTGGATCCTTGTTTATTTCCATTGGAGTCTTGTTTATTACCATTGGGGTACTTGCTTATTTCCATTGGGGTCTTGTTTATCGTACTTTGCTTACTTCCATGGGGTCCTTGTCTTATTTTCCACTGGAGTCTTAGGTTACCTTCCATTGGGGTTCCTTGCTTATTTTTTATACTGGAGTCCCCTGCTTATTTCCACTAGAGTCCCGGTGGCCTGGTGGCTACAGCTCCCGCGCTGTTCACACACGGGGAGGGCCCGGGTTCGATTCTTCCCGGCGGGTGGAAACATTCGACACGTTTTTCCTCCTTACAACCTGTTTGTCACTGTTCACCCTAGCAGCAAATGAGTACTCTTGGGGTGTTTAGTCGACTGGTGTGGTCGCATCCGGTGGGGACAAGATTAAGGACCCCCAATGGAAATAAGTTAGACAGTCCTCGATGACGCACCTGACTTTCTTGGTAATCCCTGGGTGGCTAACCCTCCGGGGATAAAAATCCGAACGAAATCTTATCTTATCTTATCTTATATCCACTGGAGTTCCTTGCTTATTTCCACTGGAGTCCTTGCTTATTTTCCACTAGAGTCCGTGGGGGGCTTATTTCCCACTGGAGTCCCTTGCTTATTTTCCACAGGAGTCCTTGCTTATTTCCATAGGGTCCATTGTTTTATATCACTATGGTCCTGGTTAAAGGGAGCTTAGAGAGCAGTGTTTTATTTCACGTAAACAACAGTAATCCTTGTACAGCATACAGAAAATGAAAAGGTATGGTAAGGGTTTGTCAGGACACAGGACAAGTGTTTCCTGTCGCGGGTCAGAAGCTTTTGGTCGTTAACACCGAGGCCTTTCTCTGGGTTATTCCTCAACCCCCTTTAAATATTTGGTTTATGATTATAGCCATTTCTTGATTAAAATAAATTTAGACTTTGAATTTGATTTAAATATTAACATTTTCAAACGATTTAGCTGGTGCAATAATATATGTTAATTGTGTAAGGTTGTCCCTCTTTACCATTATATCATTTCTGTTATTTTGAAAGAAGAAATGCATGTAATAAATGTAAACTAAAATAAAATTGATGAACACATGTTTACAACTAAGCTTAGAATTTATAACAAATATTTAAATTGAGAGAACTTCAGTTATAAGCATTTAGTAAGTAACTTAAAAATAACTGAATAAAAATATATATTGACGTATTACCTATACTGTCTAGTAGAATAACAACTTTACAGATTTAGGAAGTGTAACCTTTGTAAAAATTCATTCTTAGGATCAATATAACTTCAAATATTAAATAATTGTTGATTGTGTTTGAATTATTAACCAATTTTAAAGGGTAAGCCAGTGGAATGGCCTCGGTCAGATGACCTAATTAAGCTCCATCTGTGGGTCCTCGTATACTAAGACTTTGTCCTTTTCCTAGACAAACCTTATCTAACCTTTGAGATCATGAATATAAGCAATATGTATCAGGGCGGTTGAGTTTTCGACTGGTGTGGGTCGCATCCTGGGACAAAATAACCAATTTCCCTGAAATGCTCTGCATAGAGTAGGATAGGTAAGTGTGGAAAATAAATTCCCATAATTATACTGTATATTTTTTTATAATGTAAATAAAACCTGTTAATGCATTACTGTTGTTCTAATTGTGTAATTTTGGAATAGAACCAACAGGGTTATCCCTTTGCGCCTTGCGCGATGTGCAGGGAGACGAGGTCGACACAGTGCATGGAGCGGCGGGAGTGTTTTTGAATGTAATTGAGGAGGGGCTGTGAAAACATGGGGACCAGGAAATTGGGGGTTCACACACGGGCGCCTAAGGATTAATATATGCCTCATTATCATAATAGGAAGTGTCGTAACTGTTCCCTGTGAAGAGTAGGGAACGTGATTTACGGGACACCGTAATAAAGTGGAAAAAATGCGTGAACAATGGTAGGAGCCGGTGGTGGTTATTGTGCGTCGCCATGGAGTGTGTCCCGGTTTAACATACCCGTGTTAATCATCACTCATTGCGGTCTCAGATCCCTTAATGGAGTGGCCTTCAATGTGTATTAATAATTAGGAGACAATACACCGTATGGTGGACTAAAGAAGTAATCAGTGATAATAACACCAAGTTAATAGAATGGTGAAGTGAAATGAGTCGCCGTTTCTTAGAGTGGAGCTCTGTTTATCTCCGTGTTCCAGTCTCGAGGATAGTGAAGTTTTTATTATGAGTCACGACTTCTAAACCGGGACAAAACCAACGATACCTCGTCCTGCTGAATAAGAAAACCGTGTCGGTGTAGGCAGGATCCATCGAAATGTAGATGGTGAATGGAGAATAAGGAGCATCAATCACCCACATTAAGTATCATCCCTTCGTAGTTATAGCAGACTGATACAGGCCTATGTTTAGGTATGTTGTAATTGGATAGGTTATGAGTGATCCAGCTACATCAGTTGACCCCCAAGAATAACTGGTACGTGGTGGGTTAGTACAAGTGTTTTTTCCTTGATGGATATATCCATTGTTAAACCTACTCCCCCCTCCCGCCCCCCCCCCCCCCCCCCCCCCCACTTCATCAGTTTAAACTAATATAATCCTATACATACAGTCCACAATTTAATTAGTATGCAACCGTACTTGAGGTGCGATCCAATTTATACTGGTCTCGGATAGTATGTGATAAGATGTAGGTCGAGAGTAGGTCCCACCTGCAGTGACCGAAGGTGGTTAAAGTTTTCTCACATGTGTACACGGAGTGACTACGGTAAACAATATAGTTGTTGTCTCCCAATGAGATTACTCGTATGCATGTAATGTTGAGGTATGTACAGGTAATCACCCTAGAAAATTTTCCATAGTAAGGTTCGTCAGGAAACAAGTGTTTCCTGACAGGGGTCTTCATATTAAAGAGTTTTCTATATAGTATGTCACTATATACTTACTTATTCACTGATGTCAGCTATGGTCTGTGTAAGTTGTATCAAGTACTTGAAGAAATAAAGGTTATTATTATTACTTACTAAATAAAAACTCCACTTGATAACTCTGTATATCCAGGATATATACACTGTAAAGTGTATGTCTCTTAGTGTATATATGGTATGAATTTAATATCTGTTTAAGATAATTAATGTATTCTGGACCGGTGGAGAAGAGGTAACAATTCCACCCTTAATGACCCTGCAGTGATAAGGCTTTAAACCAGGAGAGGTTGATTTCATGTATATCTAGCATATATGGTACCCATGATCTGATCCTATCTTTAATGTTATTATAAATAACTGATTTTTACCTTACAACTTTGTGAAAATACTGATATATTTTCCCAGAAATACAGTAGTTATGATGTAAATGAGAGGGACACACTGTAAATTTTAATAAAATTTTATGTCATAGATAACGGAAAGCCAGCTTCTCGCAGAAGGAGAGTCCCCATTGTAATTTGAATTGATTACAACGAAGTGTAACATGGGAAGGAATTTTTCGTGGTTAAAAATTGGGCTGACAACCTCTCAAATAGGAAGGCGAAATTGTTGGATTAGCATTCCTGCAATAACTTGAGATCTCAGGGCGACATGACAGGGGACAACTCCAGGACCTCAGATAAGTCGTGTATGTTAAACTCTGGCCAGTGTTAGTTTCAAGTAAAGACATTGAGTTTCTGAGTATGATACAATTAATCTCCCTTCCAGTTAAATGGTGAGTTGATATTAGATAATTTTCCTCTGTATGTAAATGTGTGTATATACTATAATCCTTTTTATAATTTTAATATACAGTCCACAAATTTATATATTTACCAGCATTCATTTGATTTATATTTCATTTATTAATTAGGTTCCCAGAGCAACTTGTGATAATGACAGTGGTAGGTATCGAAGGGGGAAACATTTTGAGACCTAGGTGCCCCCAAATCCCTACTTGTCTAACTGATTAAATAATAATTATCTTTATTTCAAATTTACTGTATGTATATAATGGATAAATTCAGCTATATGCAATTTTTCCAAATTTAATTTTTGCCCTTTGGTCCTTCTTACCGGAGTAATTAGTGAAGTCATTAATAGTTAATTACTTAATAATTATATGTAATAACAGAAGGAGGTGGATGTTCAGTTCACAAATTTACTTAAGTGTGTGGTGGATTATAATTAATACAATTATTAATTTGGATAAGCTAAGCTCAAGGGTGGCTAAAGATTAAATAATGTTGTATAAAGTGTAATGTGTAAAGATAATGTCAAGTGTTAGCTAATTATATTAATGTGTATATTCAATTTTGCAAAGCCAAATTGGCTAGGATTTATATTAAGTATTTTGTATAATATTAATTTGATAAGATAATTTTGGCCAAGATTTATATCAGTGTATGTGAAGTTGAGTATAAGACTCAATAGCCAAGGTAACTAATATTAATGTTTAATAATATTAATTTTGCTATGCTCAAATTCTGGCAAGGATTTATTCATTTGTCTAAATATTAATTTTGATAAGCCAAGGCCTGGCCTAAAGGATGTATTAATGTACATTTAAAATTTATATTATTAATTTTTGCATGTGTTATTGCTAAGCCCAAGTAGCTGGAATTTATTCACAGGTAGGTTGCGTCAGTGTTGTGAGTAGTAATCAGTGATAATAAGTTTGAATTTAATACATTGCATCATGGGCTGAAAATGAGGAAAATTAATATAGAAGACAAACATATGGAATAAGAGCAAAGAAAAGCGTCATTGCAAAGCTAAGAAAGGGTCATGTAACCGAGGCATATAATAAAAAGTTTGAATTACTGAATCAAGAAACTGTGAATACTGAAGATTTAAATTGTATTTAGATGCTTTTAGGTAATAGATTATGATTCAACAATTATGCTACAAACCAAATATGAAGGAGATTTTGTTAGTAAATCTGTGTAATGAGACTGAGAAGTAGATCTCAATGATTAATTCAGTATTTTGAAATTAGTGGAAAAAAGATTACTTTCATGAAAACGTCAGTCGCTTCCAACAAATAAGATGTCTTTGCCAAAACTTCCCAGAAATATGTTTACCTGTGTTTAATTCCTGGTGAAAATATGGGAGGAATTTTTGGTCCAATTTTTAAAGCATCAGGTGGGCATGAACAAGGAGTGACCTATCCTGTGTAACTAAATTATTTAACCTCCAAAGTACAGGTTAAGAGGAGATGCTTACAATACACATACAAGCAGTTTTTCCCATGTTAGATGACCTTACAAGGAAGCATTGACTGTTGAAGGTCACTTATGGTTAATATAGAACAAAGTAGGTTTGGATCATGAATATCATTGTTAAATTAAAATCTCCAGATCATACTTAACAAGTTTTACAGCAGTTTAGAGTTAAACTGGAGAGCACTCGCTCAAAACTTTAAGTATTAAATCTAATCTGTGAAAGAATCAGGCTGGGTTATTGAATGCCATATGTACAGAATAAATAAAGTTTTAAAACACTTGAAATGACTCTCGAACAAGTATCACAAGAGTTATTTTTGGGTCTGAGGAAATAAGACTATAGGTCTACAAAGAAATTAATGTTCAGAGTTGCGCAGACCGCCAACTAACTCATTTTTTAAAGATGCAACACATAATAACCTGAGGTATCTGAGTCAATTTCACAAAGGGAAAAATTATCCCCGTGGTAATAATCAAAATTCATTTCCTAAAAATATTTGCATAGGTGCATATCAAGTAGCAAGAATCAGAAATAATGATCCTCCACAGGTTAAGAAATAAGTACCCCACCTAAAGAGTAGCACAGTTAATAGGAAACCAGTGCAAAAGAAAAGAGAGAATGCGTTTTCTGCAAGGGTACTCATTTTTTCTAAGAATTGCAATGCAAACAACCTTGGAATGAAAAAGTTGAAAGATTTGAGGGAACTTGACAATGTATCATTGTTTGGGTAATCACATGTAAAGGTATTGTTATGCCAAAAAGATTAAACTCTGTTATCAATGTCACAAAGGAAGACACCATATACTAAATTGTAAGGTCTATATGATAAATTTGTTGATAATAATGATAATGTTGACAATCCTGACACAAACAGTAGCTAATGTAAAATTGCTGCTAAGTTAATAATGATGGTTTGCTGAAGTAGCCTTACCTGTGTTACAGTAAAATTGATGATAAAAGGCATAAATAAAAAAATGTACTGCATGTGTTAAGTGACCTGGATCCCAACTTACTTTTATTTAAACGTAATTGTCCTTAATGTGTATGAAAGTACCGATGGGAGATCCCAATACAATTTAAAATTATCTGGTTTTCTCTCAGATAAAAGAGCTCAATTAGTAAAACACTGTTTATTATCTGTCAGGTGGGCACAATGAGAAAAAACGTTTAATGCAGTAATTTAGTAATAGACTTCCAGAGAAAATATCTACAGTAGTGATTAGTAAAGCTACAGAAAAGCTTTTCCACATAATGTAAATTTAGGCACTTCAGGGTAAGTGAATATTCTGTAGTTCGCAATAATATTTTGTATAGGTAGTGACTATATGCCTCACTTTGTAAAGGGTATGGTAAAGAAATGTGGTGTCACCCTTTTGAAGACTGCAGGAGGCCCATGTAATGTATGGTGAAGGATTCCTCGTAAATAATAATTTATAACTAAGGAAAACTACAAATACCATAACTGGTGTGCTTATACCTCCATGAAAATCGCGTACCCCAGTATAATTCTTCCATAGAGGATTGGTGTTTTGGCCAGTGCATAAATTGTGGGAAATAGACAGGCCAATGGAAATAAATGTAAATGAAGAAAAGTCCAGACGATACCTTTTACTCAGGAGTGCAATACCATGAGATGTAAAAATTTGAATCTGACAATACTGGGTACGACTTCCGTGGGAGACTGAACCAACCAGAATCGCCCACTAATTACAGAATGGCAAATATGGACAGTTAAAAAGGGTCAGCTCCGGCGAACTGAGTAGACACCAGAATTGTTAATCTGCCTATAATGATATAATATGCTAAGACCGTTAATTAATAAATTTATATAGAAGATGGTACCTCCTGAGCAAGCCAAATTTATGGTCCATTATTTTACCGACATCACGGATTAAGAAGGCTTCTAAGACCACTTCCTTTTGAGTATATGTTTTAATTGTAATGTGCCAGGAGTAACAATAATGTATCCTAGTTTTAAAATTCATCATGGTTGCCCCTTTTTTTTGAAGGTTTTCATTATCTATCCTGTCTTTTTTTTAGCAGATGCGTTTGGATAAAATGTTATTTTTGAAGGTGAGATCCTCCGCATGATCACTCCCGGTCTTTGACGTTGGTGTTTAGCTCATTTGGGGCCCGAAATTTGTTTTTACCTGATAAAGTTTAATTTCCTCGGTTTACCAAATTGGTAATTGAAATTTCTCATCTTGAATTCATATTGTTTTCTGCACCCTTGAAAGATTGGGTTGATGTCCGCCTGGGCCTTGCAGTGTCTGCAATGGAAGACACTGTATGCGTTGGGGTGTCACTGCAAAGGGAAGACAGGTCTGTGGCTACTCCTTGTCATGTCGATAGAGGTGAAAAAAAAGGGGGAGCAGTACTGTGCCTTGTGGAACAGAGCTTTTACCGTAGCTCCCTGGGACTTTACTCTGTTGACGATACTCCTTGTTTGTTAGTGAGGAAATTATAGATCCATCCCGCTTTTCCGTTATTCCTTTAACACGCTTTTTGTGCGTTTTACGCCCTGGTCACACTTTCGAAGGCTTTTTCAAAGTCGTATAATTCATCTGCATTCTTTTTGTCTTTGTGCATTTGGACCTTGTCGAGTGATCCAATAGTTTAGACAGACAAGAGCGACCTTTCTAAACCATTTACCCTGGGTTGTTAAGATGGGTTTTTAGAGGGTGGTGATCTTGCTTTTAGGCCCCCCTTCAAAATTTTTATGATATGGGGTGTTAGTGCTTCTCGTAGTTCTTTGCGTTGCTTTCTGCCCCCCTTTGTGGAGGGGGCTTTTTCTGTTGTTTTTTTGTAACTGGGGACGACCCCCCTGTCCGGGCCCCCCCCATAGGAGGAAAAGGCTCGTGATAGGGGCTTCTTGCAGTTCTTGATGAAAAAAGGAGTTTTCCCTGAGTCTGGCCCTGGGGAGAGGCATGGGCATGTCATTTATCGCCTGTTCGAAGTATTTGGGGTCAGGATAACACGGGTTGGCTTGTGTTAACCAAATTTTGTGGCTCTCTCATAAAAAATTATTTGATTTCGCTCCGCGTTAGGGGTTGCTAAAAACGAGTCTTTTGGGGGGTTGAGTAGTCACTCACTTCCTTGCTGTCATCTGTGAAGGGGCCCCCTTTTTTAAGTGGGGGCCCCAAAACTGGACGTTGTTCTCGCTTTTATTTGGATAGGAGAAGAAATACTTTGGGTTTTTTCGATTTCATTTATGGGGTTTTAGTTCTTCCCCGATTCGACTCCTAAAAGATTCCTTTAGCTTAAGTTCGATGCTTGCTATTTCTCTGACCCGTGCTCCCTACGCAAAATTTTAGATATATTGACCTCTTTAGCCGCTCTGTTATTCTTTTTCCGTCGCCGTAAAGGGGCGCCTGTCTTTTTATTTTACCTACTCCTCCTTTTTCTTAAGGGGAAAGCCTTGGCATACTCGAGTGCCCCAAATTAATTTTTTGCCCATCGCGTGGCGTTAGGGCCACCTGAAGGATAAGGTGAAGTGTAACATATTATCATCAATTTTCGAGTATCATCTGTATTACCGGAGAGGTGCCGGGGGTCTACGCCCGGAGCAAACAGTGAGATGCAAAGTTGGTCGTTTTGTGTAGTCGTTCCAATTTATTTGGAGGGCAAGCGGAAAATTACGACAAGTTGCTCGTGAGAGGCGTATGTTGTGTAATTAGTTATTTCTGGCTTCATTACTGTCATCATGCCCAAGTCGTTCGGCGCGGTTGGCCAAGTAACACCACGACTGTCCCTTAGAGAGGGAGAGGGGGGCTTGAGGATGGTGAGTAGGAGCTTGATGCACGAATCAGAGCTCCCTTGGATCAGCTCCTGATTTGCCCCCCTTGCCCCGTGCGTCTGAATGACTACTTACGGATGAGCCGCTTGCCTATAATGTATGGATATATATAGATAGATCGATATATATAGACATATATATATAGATAGATAAGAATTTATATATATATATATAGTATAATACCAGGCTACTATACTAGTGGAATAGTTACGGAAGATCAGCAAGCTGCATTGTGAAAAAAAAGGGAATAAAGCCCTGAGGATACCTTCCCCAAACGGAAGGTTCTTGTCGCTAGTGAAGGTCTTGAGCCCTGAATTTGACCTGACTCCCGAACCTAGATCTTACTAGAGTACGTCCCATTCCTCAACGCGGTATTACCTCCCCGGGCTTCTTTCCCCTCACTTCTCATGAAGGTATTAGTGTAAATATTTTTGTAGAAGCAAAATTAGTACAACGAATTTGGGCGTACCCTGCCCCTCAAGGGAGGTTCCTTGACGCAGGTGAGGGGCTCTTGATCTTGGGAATTGACTGTGCTCCCAGTTCCCTGAATTAAGCCCGAATACTTTCCCATCTCCTGCTCCCTGACAGGCAACTATAAATCATAGGGGGTTTAGCGCTGCCCCATAATTATAATTTAAATAATTGCTTCCCTTATCAGACACTACGAGGTTGACAACACATCCGACAGAACACTCTGTGTATCTTCAGGAAGTAATGTAAGTTTTAGCAGGATACACAAATACATTTACTTAAATGAATCAGACATCGCAACATATGTTTAAGTACCTAGGATATCCCAAAAAAGTCAGACAGAGGATGCGATAGTTATTCGACTGTGTGACACATTCGTCGATTCTTCGTGATCACATTTGTTGGTTTTGTTACACTTACCAGACAGATGGATAGTGATACGTGTTGTGAGGTATTTCGCCGGCTCAAGCCTGTGTATAATTTGGCACACGGGTAAGCAAGTGTGTGATTTATGCTTCGGCATAAGTTCAACTGTTACAAGGTTTTTAGATAGTAAATTATGTGGAATTTAGCTAGATGGAGCCTATAGTTATTCTAGGGAGCTCTCCCGTCCTGCTGGGTCTTGTGGCCGGGTGTGGCTGACGCTCACTTACTCGGACATGAGCATTTTCCTAAGGGTGTTCCGGGCTCAGCGCCCCCGCAGTCCGGCCTATGAACTGGCCTCGCAGGGGGATCCTGGTCCTAATTCAATCCTTGTATTATCATCTGAAACAAATTGTTTAGTTAGTTTCAGGAAATCCCATAGTAATGGTGACTTTAAATGCACAGTTACATATGTAACTTCCGTACTTGACCCGGCCGTGGGGGAGTTGTCCTCCGAAACCTTATCCATGTACTCCCCTTTAGACCTCTCGTGACACCGCGGTTGGACAACATTCTCGGTAATTGAAATTTCGCTTGCCTCAGCCTCCGTGTTTGCGTACTACCGTATTCCTGTAGCTTCTTGGCGTAGGCTAATTGGTTGGTGCTTCGTCTTGCTTTTCCGGTTGTGATTCCCGAACAATCCTGGGTAGTAATCGCACAGGACTGTACAAAGCTTGGTTGAGCTTGGTTTGTGATGATACTCTCTCCTGTGGTCGAACGACGACAGACCTTTCGCATATGTCTTCACCCCCCCATATAGCTACGTTCGCTCCCAGGAGCTTTGGCAAGCGGAAGGTTACCTTGAAAGATGCGCCTGAAGGGCGAAGCCGTGGCCACATTAATTTTCACATTATTGCACGTTGGGTCCTTTTACCTATACTTATTGTCCGGTAATGTCTACGTTTTATCACCACCATCTAGTGTTCGTATTTCATACTTCCCGGTTTAAATTATAACATACTGCCAGTATTATGCAAAAGGTATAAAGAAATGAAAAATTTTCACAGAAGTACAGCGTTTTAGAGCGCCTTATAGTGTTGTGCCATGGTTCACCCCAGCAGTCACCTAGGAATAAGATACCCTCATGATACTATTGGGGGAGAACTAAGGTAATTGGATACTGGTACTTGCGTAGGGAAGTGGCTTATTGACTATGAGTGCTTGATCTTTTAAAGTCCGACATGAGCGCTCTTTGGGTGCTCCGAGTCCGTCTTATAGGATTTGTATTGTCGTCGTTTTCACTTCGATCAGCGCGGGTCAACTGCTCACTCTATCGTGGTTTAGCGCGGATTTGCTTAGATCTCAGATACTATCGACTCAACAGCTTGGGGTTACAATGTGCTGGAGATCCGAGGTCAGCTCGGCACTCTAGGGATTTTGACTATGATTATCGTCAGTTTATCATCTCCTCAAACAGAACAGGTAACAATACGTTGCTTCAGTTATTCACAGAACCAATATCCTGTAAGGAAGGAGATGCACACTATACAAAATAGTTGTTTGAAATAGAGATGCGCTTGAATGTTTTATTTTTTGTAGTTTTATAGTTGACTGTTTAGCATTTATTGATAATAACCTTAATCGCTGTGTTCATGGTTCTGCTAAATTTTTCTTCACTCACAGTTATATGCTTTGTACCCGCAGAACAGGATGTTAAATTTGATAGATTTTAAGTGTAAATCTAGGTAATGGATTATAAGACTATAGAATTGTTATATAAAAATTGAAAGTTGCTATTAAGTCTCTATCTAAACTTTGTCCATTTTTTTTAGATGTATCGGTACTATGAGAGAACATAGTAAATGGCCTTGGCGAATTGTAAAGGTAAGTTGTGTGTAGGCTGATACAAACAGTTTTTAAAGCGTCGGTGTTGGTTCTACAGGTGAAGAAGCATGGAGGAGGGAGCCTGGAGAATTAAAGTGGGAGGGTTTTTACATGGCTTATAAATCTATATGGATAATAACATTCTAGAAACTCTTATACGGTATAAATGTTCAAAGAGGCTCTTATTGTACGAATATTAGATTATAATATAAGTATATTCCTGCCAATAATGTTATTCCATATTCATTGTAGAAAACTTACTTGATGGATAGACGAAATTATGTAGGAAGACTGTTTAGTGGCCCCAAGTCCCTTCATAATACTACACCTGTCCCGTCCAACAAGTGTATGAAGGGTTAAAACGTTGCGGTAAGAAATGACGGAACAGTGACACTACTAAGTTGGAGTGACACCTTCATTACCTCGGTGTCGTCCAGACTCAACGTAATAAGCCATCCTGTACAAAACTTAATAATGAGGTGCTACTGTAAACTAGGGTTATTCTCACATCGGTACCAGATGTAGCACCATATATGCCTCAATAAACACAAAAAATACCTCCATAACGGCCATTTCACAGACGACTGGAACGAATTACCACCTAACTTCCTAATGTTGCTCCGTTATCCCGCCCAAACAGGCAGCAGCAGCAGGGAATGCTATGTACTGACGCTTACACTGATCATAGGTTCATATGTAAAATCTCTTAACTTTTTACAAGCTTTGTTGGGGTGGGCACGTATCTTTGTAACTTCCAAATTTTAATACGTGTTGTGAAAATTGCGTGTACTTGATGTTTCATATATACATAACAGTAAATGAATAAAGATAATTATTATTTATCATTAGACATGTAGGAATTTGGGACAACCTAGGAGTCGCAAAAAAATTCCCCCTTCATACCTACCACTGTCATATCCACAAAGTTGCTCTTGGACCTATTAATTACAAAATGAAACATGGTACTATCACCAGTAATGCGAGGTGACAGACATATAAATTTGCTGAACTGTATATTAAAATAAAAAAGGATGATAGATACACACATTTTACATTACAGAAGGAAGATCTTCAATATCACGCACCAATTTCACTGGAGATTAATGTTATCATACCAGAAAACCTAGTCTATACTTGCAAAATAACTGGCCAGAGTTTTAACATACAGACTCATCTGAAGTACCTGGAGCTGTCTTGTCTATTGCCTGGTTTTCTCTTAGTTAGCAGGACTGCACATCCAACACAATCTCGCCTCCTATTTGAAGGGGTGTCAGCCGGCCCAATTTTAACCTCTAGAGCACGAAAAATTCTCTCATTAAGCACAACGTTTGTGTACTCCCAATGCAAACAAAATGGCGACTCTCAGGTCCCATTTTCCATAACCTAATTGTTTTAAATACAATATAGGCCATCTATGTACCTATAAATTTACCGATTTCCGGAAAATAGACCAGTTTTTCCTCTCTGGCGGGCGGCGAAGGTCGTTTTGCTAAACGACTCATAGTGGCTCATTTGGTATTGGTGGAGGACCTGGTAAATATAGACCTGCATCCACACTGCGACTTTTCACAAGATTTAAGCACCCGTTTTACACGTTGCCATCCTTGTTGAAGCCAGAAAGTTTCCCTAAATACAAGTTAAGGTATCTTTACCCCACCGACATACTTTTTTATGGGCATTTAGAAAAATAAAGTTGTTATGATGATGATTTTGGGCAGTCAGATAGGGTGTTTAGCAGAATCACTCATTCAGCATTTGTAACCTACCTCTGCACCTAATTACATTGTTCTCCAAATACAGCCCCAAGTTTCTCGTGTTGTTGGATCCTTTCATAAGGTTTCTTTCCAACATCAATTTAAGCGCTTGTTCCATAGAGTTCCTCCTGTGCCTCTCTGTATCCAATATTCAAGATAGTAAACTTTAAATGAAATATTCATCTGGTTAGAAATTTAAACACCAACTTAGTTACATTGATTTCATCTCTGTGGTAAAGAAGAAGACCTATTATAGCAATGGCTATGGGAAGGAGCAATCATGGAGCGGTGGGCACATAATTTCACAGGAACAATATACTCACCTATATGTACTGGCCAATTAGCTTTATTTACCCAACCACTCGTCCTTAAACCATGAGTCTACATTTACTAATTTAGCATAAGATAAACCTCGAGACAAGAAATCAGCGGTTTCTTCCTCACCAGGTAGATGATTAAATGTTAACATATGTCTTACCCATACCTATTTAACTTACTCTTGCATCTGATTAATTCTCAAGCGACTGTTTTTGTACATACACAATTTAACGGTTTCCATTACGAATCATTGTAGAGACCCATTATCAGACTACAAATTACAGGTGTTGCGAATAATTTATCTCCTGCAACTTTTTTCTTATATAAGTAATGGCTTTATTTGACACCTTCATTAAATGGCTGTTAATTCCAACTGAGATAAGAGTACGTGATTTAATTGGAGACACTTTAGACCTTAAAAAAAAAAAGAACCCCACACAGAACAAGAAAAATAACTCTATTTACATTGAAGAAGAAACAACTGCTCCATATGGCAATTTTGAAGCATCAACATAAAGTGAGTACTTTTTTTCCCATCTGGATTGGCCACCTGGCGGGAACTCCAACATTGGAATTTTCTCATAATCACCAATTTTTGAATCCACCTGTTAATGTATTCCTCAGTAGAATTTCATCCCAAGCACATTTAGTTCCTATGTGTTTTTGCTCCGGAATTAAAATTTCCCTCTTATAGTAAGGGGTGTCACTAACCTAGTGATCAAAACATTTGGAAACTGCAGCAAGCTAAGACGCTCTTATTAATTTTATGGGGCCATACGGTAATTATTAGGTTTTAAAAAATTAACAAATCTCTCGCAGATCCCAAGGTAATCCATACATACTACATTTGGGTACTTCCATCTCTCAGGGTAATCTTACTTATATGTCCATTTAATTTGGACGAATTGCATTCCATTCCATCAGTGGGCAGAGTTGCACTTTGCATTATTTATTAGCCTCTCCATAAGTTATTAACACTTCCTCTGCAGTGGACGTCCACACCCAGGAATTGTCCACGATAAAATTGTGTTTGCTCATTACCTACTAATGGACTTTCCATACGTTTAAGGGTGCATTTTATCGTCCTTGAAGTAGAAAAACGGACGGGATTAGCACCAAATAAGACCTCCTATAGCGAAAGGTTTTCAAGAGGTGCTAAGTGGGTCAACTAGGAGTCGCAGGCATAAGAAGCGGGTACAATCGCGTCACCTCTACTGTAAACCCACTCTTAGGAAAGCTTTTACTATGTCAGCCGTAAAGGCAAATGCTTCACTCTGAAATGTATAAGATATCTCTGCGAATTTTTTCAGTCAACGACGGACCTGTAATCAACAGTCATTAAAACTGAGGTACTTTTGTGTGACTCCTGGCAATACATTTAAACGCGATCCTCAAAAGAGTGTCTTAGAGTTCTTATTCTTCACTCCGTGATGGGCAAATATGACCAAAATTTTGGCTTGCTCAGGAGGTACCTCTGCTATTAAATGTATTACTTAAGTGTTTCAGCAATTATACATTTATAGGCATTTAACAATTCTGGGGGCTTACTCATTGCGGAGCGGAGCCTGTTAAGTGTCCAGATCCATTCCTGTATTAGTGGGCACTGCTGGATGGTTCAGTCTCCACGAAGTCGACCCCAGATTGTCCAGAGTAAAATTTTACATCCTCAGGTATTGCTCCTGAGTAAAAGAATCAACTGGACGTTCTCATGTACTGATATTTTCCAAGCTGCAAATCCCACGATTTATGCACTGGCTCAACACCATCGCTTTGGAATAGCATTATACGGGGTTTACGATTTTCATGAGTAAGACACACAGTTATGTATTTGTAGTTTTCCTCTAGTCATGAATTATTATTACGAGGAAGCCTACCATCACATTACTGTCCTCCTGCAGTCTTCCATAGGTGACACAACATTACTTTACCATACCTTTGACAAAGAGGCATAAGAGTCACTACATATCAAATATTTAAGTTGGAACTAACAGAATCATCACTTACACCAGAAGTGCTAATTTACATTATGTGAATGGTTGTGTCTGTAGCTTTACTAAGTCCCTTACGGTAGTTATTTTCTCGGGGCAATTTCTACAATTACTGCATTAACACGGTTTTCTCATTGCCAACATGACATTACAGAAACAGTATCAACGATTGAGCCCGGTTATCCGAGATAAAACCAGATAATTTTAAAAATGTGGGACTCCCAGCCTGTACTTTTCATACCATCAATCATTTACGTTTATGAAAGTTAACGGCTGGGGGATCCCTGTCGAATAAATGCATCACATTTTTTAATTTATGCCTTTAATCATCAATGTTGTACCTGAACACAGGTAAGGCGACTTCAGAAAAAACAGTCATTATTCAACATTATCAGCAATTTTTAGCAAAGGCCACGGTTGGGTCAGGTTGGTGCATCACTATCATTATTAATCATCATTAGCATAATAGACCGTACACATGACTATAAGGTGTCTTCCGGGGGGATCATTGTAACAGTAGTTGAATTTGGCATAACAATCCTGTTACATGGTGATTACCCAAACACCTGAACATCGGATCAAAAGGGTTTGTTTGTGCCCCCCCCCTCCCAATCGGTCAACTTTACATTCCCATGAATTGTAAGCTTATGCAATTCTTAGAAAAATCTGAGTGCACCCTTGCAGAAGAGACAATCTACTCTTTCTTTGACTGGTTTCTTATTTACTGGCTACTCTTGAGGGTACTTATTTCTGCTTACCTTGTGGAGAATCAGGATTTCTGATTCCGCGACTTTGATATGTTCCTATACAACCTCTTTTTAGAAATGAAATTTGATTATTATCCATTGGGATAATTTTTTCCTGTGAAAACTTGACAGATACCTCCTGAGGTTATTTTGTGTGTGCATCTTTAAAATTGGATTAGTTGGCTGGTCTGCAACTGATCAATTAATTCTTGTGACCTAACTTATTTCCTCCAGACCAAAATAACTCTTGTGATCTTGTTCAGAGTCATGTCAAGTGGTTGTTGACATGCTTAATTTTTCTGGATCTATGGGCAACTCATAACAGTCTGATTCCTTTCAGAGATAGTTATTAAGTAAAGTGTTGAGAGTGCGGCTCCAGTTTAAAGCTCTAAACTGCGTGTTTAAACCTTTGTAAGTGTGGATCGGAGATTTTAAATTAAGCAATATATTCACTAGATCCAACCTACTTTGTTCTATATTACCATAAGTGAACGCCTCAACAAGTCAACTGCTTTCCTTGTAAGAGTCATCTACATGGGGTACAAGGCTTGTATGAGTAGGTGAGCATCTCCTCTTAGCTTGTCTTTGAGGAAATATAATTAGTTACACAGTAAGGGTCGTTCTCCTGTCAGCACAGCTGCTTTGAAAAAGTTGGACCAAAACTCCTCCCAGTTTTTCTCCAGGATGAAATACAGGTATACAATTCTGGAGTTTTGGCAAGACATTATGTCGTTGGAGTAGACTGATTATCTGCCTGGTTTACACATTTAAAGTTATTCCCAGGCCTGACTTTTACAAGAATCGTTTCCTCTAATTCATAATACTGAATAATCATAAGATCTACTTCAAGTCTCATCTACACAGTTTACTAACAATTCTCCTTCAATATTTGTTTTGTAATATCATTTGTATGAACCATATCTTTTACCTAAAGCATCTAAATGCAATTTGTTAAATCATTAGTATTCCACAGTTTCCTTGATTCATAAATTTCAAACATTATATGCCTTTTGTTAACATGACCCTTTCTAGCTTCAATGTTTGCTTTCTTTGCTCTATATTCCATATGTTTGACTCTATATTAATTTCCTCATTTTTCAGCCATGGAAGCAATGTATTAAGATTCAACTTAATAACGCTGATTATGTACTAAATTATGCACTGTATAGAAGGTAAATAGTACATACTTACCTTTAAATAAATCTAGCTACTGGAGCTTACATTTCTTGTAAAAAATTATAGAAATTTTAAAATGGACAGTAATACAAATCTTTAGCCAGCCTTGGCTTATCCAAAATTAATATTATACAAATTAATATAATCCTGCCAGTAGTTGGGCATAGCAAAATTATTATTTATACACATTAATATTAGTTACACTTGGCTTATCAATACACATACACTGAGATAAATCGTGCCAGAATTACGTTCAAATTAATATTATACAAAGACAATTAATATAATCCTTAGCCACTTTGGCTTTCTGGCCAAATTATTATACACATAATATAATTAGCTTACACTTTGGCTTATCAATTACACATACACTGATACACATAATATAATCTTTACCACCCTGAGTCGTAGGCTTATCGAAATTAATATTGTAAGTTATTATAATCCACTATCACATTAAGAAAAATTTGTGAACGTTAACATCCTCCTCCTGTCCTGTTATCTTTCACATATAATTATTAAGTAATTAAACTAATTAATGACCACTATTACCTCCGGATCGGATGGAACCAACGGGCCACTTAATGTGGAAAATGCATTTACTTTGATTGTATCAGTATATGCAATAACAGTAAATGAATTAAAGATAATTATTATTTATCAGTTAGACAAGTAGGATATTGGGACAGCCTAGGTAGCAAAAAATGTCCCCCTTCGATACCTAGTCCACTGGCATAACACAAGTTGCTCTGACCTATTAATTACAAAATGAAAACATTATCACCAGAATGCTGGTAAATATATAAATTTGGAGGGGACTGGTATATTAAAATTGAAAAAGGATTATATAGACTACAACAGTTACATAACAGAAGGAATAGACGTTATATCACACACCAATTTGATGGGAGATTAAGTGTATCATACTCAGAAAACCACTGCTATACTTGAAAATAACTACTGCCAGAGTTATAACATAACAGCACTTAGCTGAGTTCCGTAGTTGTCTTGTCCAGTCGCTTGATATCTCTAAGTTATGCAGCGACCACAGTCCAACACTTTCGCCTCCTATTTGAGGGTTGTCACCCAATTTTAACCTCTGAGCACGAAAAATTCTTCCATTATATACAACGTTTTTACTTCCAAGTCAAACAAAATGGCGACTCACGCTGCGTCAGAGGCACGCAGGCTCAGTTTCCATTTTCATAACCTAATTTTATTAAATACAATATTAGGCCATCTATTTACCTAAAATTACCGTATTTCGGAAAATATACATAGTTTCCACAACTGTATGGGTCAGCACTGTCCTCTTATTATATAATAGAAATACCCTATAGTGTTACTAGTACATTTAGTATTTTAGTAATGAACATAATGTCCCTTCATGTTGCCTTAGGTGAGTGACGAGTATACTAGAAGTTGAACCCCATGGGTCAGTTCCTGCACTCCCTTGTTGGTAGTCAACCTTGACTAGGCAATCAGTATGTATTACAAGCAACTGTGTACTCTACGACAGGAAGAGGACGTTAGATACACGGCAACACAGGCTGCTAGCTGAGGGACTGACGAAGCCTCTTATGTCTTTAGTACATCTGCGTGAACTATGACGCCATGGTTGGCTATAAAAGTCAGCAAATGAAGATACCCAGGTGGTGCAACATGTCTAATTACTCATTCATCAGTATAATAGTCTGACTTGATGAGGAGAGGAGTAGATTGAAACATTATATGCAATAAGTTCACAATAGGTGTTGGCTTGTAAAGTGTATATCAGAAGGACCTCATGTCCCTACATGTGCAGTCCATTTTTATTTTTCAGCTTAGCATCATGGGTAGGTGCCGGAGGAAGCCAACCCTCAGAAACCACGGCTACCGTAGGACTTACTTCTAGGCAAAGGTAAACTTTCATTATGTATTTACGTCCCCTGGAACGACGTCTCTTGATGCCGGTGAGGAGCTCTTGATTCATGGAACTGACCTGTCCCTTCTTTAGACGTGTGTGTGACCTCCATGGGTTTACCGATGCATCTGTTGTATGCGTGCTCTGGCTGTGTGGGTGGGGTTAAGGGGGGGTTAAAACTTATCGACTTACTATTATACTCATTACAATTGCACCTAGCGTGTCGCCCCAATCCGTCTCAGTGTATATACACGAGAGGACATGATTTTGCCGGTGTATATATCTTATATTGTGAGATTATGAATGAAAAGTAGAGGTTCATTTCGTCAGATGGCTGTATATGTTTTATATTATTAACCTGAAGATTAAAATAAAAATTATAACCAGAAGATATTGCAGTTCAGCAGATCTTTTAAATTGGAAAGATTTTTTTCTTCCTTCTAAGGGGCCGCGAGATAGGCGAGGTAATAGCTCGTGTATCCAGCCCTACAATACATGTAGCAGTGCTACAGAAAAGTAGGGAGGAGAGAAGAAAATGGAATGGACAGCTTTTGCATCATGAAGGTTCCAGTGGGAGGCATTATCCAGTGTACCGTGTGGCTGTATCGTGTGCTGTAGTCATGTGGTACAATACCTTAAAAAACCGCGGGATCTGAGGGGATTGAATGTGCCGCGTGAGTGAGAAGTAAACTCCAGACCGACTGAGCCACTGTAGCCACGGGCTACAGTGCTAACCGTCGGTCGGAGTGTCACGACTCGCCCACCGAGGGTTCAAGTCCCCACCCGTACCGTGGTTTGTTTCATCGTGTCTTTACGAGTTCTGAGTTAAATAACTTGAGTTTCAGACACAAATGGAAATCTAACTTATGCTATATTATAAATAATGTGTGCAGTACCGACCAGGTGATGAACAAGACACGTTGCACACTGAGTGTCTTGATTGACGATAAATTCGCCGGCGCTGCCAGATTCATCAGGTTGAATAAGAGGGAATTACTAGCTGTAATTCCAATCGACTAATGCAGCTTGCAGTGAAAACGAAAAGTTTTGATCCAATAGATGCGTAGTGGTCGAAACGGCTTGCTCATCAGAACGCTCTAGAGCATAAATGTACTTCTTCAAGAAAGATCTTGTTGGATAATCTCATTGTTATTAACTCCTCCTGAGGGTAAACCCAGGAGAGTTAGGGCGACACTGTTACGACCTCCGGAGTGTAAGGAACCCGGGAGTTAGTGCGTCACAGTTACTACCTCCTGAGGGTACGAACCGCAGGAGAGTTAGGGGCGACACTGTTTACTACCTCCCTGATGTATGAACCCAGGGAGTAGGTGCGACACGGGTTACCACCTCCTTGTAGTTATAAGAACCCTGGGAGTAGGGGCGACCTGTGACCGGACCTCCTGAGGAAGAACCCAGGGAGTTAAGTGCTGACACTGTTGTTACTACCTCCTGAGGGTAAGAACCCAGGGAGTTAGGGGCGACACTGTTTACTACTCTCCGGAGTGTAAGAACCCAGGAGTTAGGGGCGACACTGTTACCACCTCCTGAGGGTAAGAAAAACCCAGGGAGTTAGGGCGACACTGCTGTTACTACCTCCGGAGTTGTAAGAGACCCAGGGAGTTAGTGCGACACTCTGACTACCTCCTGATGGTAAGAACCCAGGGAGTTAGGGCGACACTGTACTGACCTCCTAAAAGGGTAAGCAACCCAGGGAGTTAGGGCGACACTGGTTACTACCTCCTGAGTTGTAAGACGCCACAGTGGAGTTAGGTGCGACACTGTACTACCTCCTGTAGGGTAAGAACCCAGGGATCGTTAGGTGCGACACGGTTACCACCTCCTGAGGGTAAGAACCCAGGGAGTTTAGGGGCGACACTGTTACTACCTCCTGACATGTAAGAACCCAGGAGTTAGGTGCGACACTTTTTGGGGAGGGGGGGGGGGGGGTTTTTTTAAAAAAACTACCTCCTGAGGGATAGGAACCAGGGAGTTAGGGGCGAGCACTGTTACTACCGTCCGAGGTCACAAGAACCTCAGGATTAGGGGCGACACTGTTACTACTCCTGAGTGTAAGAACCAGGGTTGTTAGGTGCGACACTGTTTTTACTACCTCCTGAGGGTAAGTAACCCAGGGAGTTTGGTGCACACTGTACCACCGCCTGAGGGTAAGAACCCTGGAGTAGGTGCGACACTGTGTACTACCTCCTGAGGGGAAGACCCAGAATTCGGTGGCGACACGGTTACCACCTCCTGAGGTATGACCCTGGAGTTAGGAGCGACACTGATACTACCTCTGAGGGTACGAACCCAGAGTTAAGGGCTGAAACTGTTACTAACGCTCTTGAGGTAAGAACCCAGAGGTTAGGGGCGAAACTGTACTACCTCTTGAGGTAAGAACCCAGGAGTTAGGGGCGAAACGGTTACTACCTCTTGAGGTAAGAACCCAGGGAGTTAGGGCGAACTGTTACTACCGCTTGAGGGTAAGAACCCAGGGAGTTAGGGCGAACTGTTACTACCTCGTAGGTAAGACCAGGGATTAGGGGCGAAACTGTTACTACCTCTTGAGGGTAAAACCCGAGTAGGGCGAAACTGTTTCTAACCTCCTGAGGGTAAAACCCAGGGAGTTAGGGCGACCACGTCATGAGCTGCTACGCTTGAGGGTAAAATACCCAGGGAAGTTTAGGGGCGACACTGTTTACTACCTCCTGAGGGAAGAATCCAGGAGTTAGGGGCGACACTGTTACTACGTTCCTGAGGGTAAAATCCGCAGGGGAGTCCGCGACATTGTAATACCTCTTTGAGGGTAAGAACGCCAGGATCCGCGAACATTTAGCGACCTCTTGAGGGTTAAGACCCAGGGGAATTTAAATGAACAACGCTACGTGACTAAAGCTAGAACTGGACGCTACTTTTTCGCGCAGGTCCTTGGGTCTAGGACGGCAACGGCTAGCTACGACCGGGGCGTCCGCACCGTGGGTTTCCTGAGGGTAATAAAAACTGCCCAGGGTAGGAGTGTTTAGGTGGGCCGACAACTGGGAACTGTTGATACTAAAGATCGAGAGAGTAAGGACCGCCACTCTGTCCTTGCGTCTAGGTACGGTGAGACTATTTATACTTACCCTGGGCGTGAGGAAGAAGCCGGGAGGGGAGTCCCGCGACAACCTTACGAAAAACGTCTTGGAGGGTCAAGTACCCCAGGAGTTGAGGAACAAACGTTACTACTTCCGTGGGTAAGAGCCCAGGGAAGTTTAGAGGGCGATCAACTGTTACTGACCTCGTCAGGGTAAGAGTCAAGGGAGTTAGGGCGACAATGGTACTACCTCCTCACAGGGAAAACCCAAGGACACTATATTAAGAAGCCACGACACTTTTACTACCTTCTGAGGGTAGAACCTATGTGAGTTAGGCGCGACATTGTTTCGACCATCCAATGGGATGAACCCAGGGAGTTAGGAGCGACACTGGACTGTCTTCTTTCTTCCTTTACAAACCTCATGAAGTAGATCAAGCTTTAAATTTCAAATTGTAGAGCCTAATTAATGTTATGCTTACCGTACTTTAACCAGTTTTCTCACCAACTACTACCCAGCAGCCTTGGAAACAGCTTCTAACAGACTTTGCAGGGAAGTATTCAGTGGGAGACGAGTGACACTGGCTGACTGCGCATTTTCACAGATCGATAATGCTACCAGGTAAGACTACTGGAATGAGTGATTTGTATACAGATCTTGCTATATGACGTACGCGGTTCATAATAAAGCATAAGGACTTTGTATAAACTTTCGCCGTCTACTGTATGGTGTCTTGGATACAGTTGATTTTTGTGGAATTTATAGTAGTAAAGGGAATTGGCGTATATATGTTTTTATTTTATGCCAAATAACTTTTTCCTACGAGATTTTAAACTGTAGTTGCACAATAACACATACACTTTTAATAATGAAAAATTGGGATTTTTATAAGTTAAATAGTGTTACAGCTCATAAATCTATAAAATTTATTATGGCATAATCATTTACTAGGACCATTTTCCAGATTCAAGGTTTGTTATGGCGACGGCCCGACCATCAGGAGGGTTTTACGACGCTCTCGCTGAATTAGACCCAGTTAAAGCGGCGCACCCTCCCAACCAGCCAGACTGTCCTGAAAGAAATGAAATAACAGGAAATTTAACAAATGGTGAAAAAAGAACTAGTCTTTAATAACATCTGTTCACATTGTTATCATAATAGGGTTTATATGGGGTGGGGTTATTAGGGTAGTAGCCTGTTGCGTAGGTTAAGTATAGTCACACTTCATTTGCGCACGAACATCTGTAATTTTTGTTCTCCATTTGAGTCTGAACGCTTCTTTCACTGTATTTCCCACTCACAGCAGTATGAACAAGGCCGCCGCTATAAATCGAGTCACTAGGAGAGTTTGGGTCAGAGTCATGTAGCTCAATCAGCTTTTAATGGAGACAAAATGTCAGTGGACATTGCTGTGGTTAGCCAGGGGATTCAGTCATTCCAAGAATTATACTTGGTCCTGCAATTTTGTATCTAGTATTCAATTTTATATTTGATACGGCACTTAAGAAGCTAATTGCGTAAAATCGTGTTGAAGCGAGAAACAGTGGTGCTTTAAGAGCATACAATAAATTGTTTCTTTAGCTCCAAACTTAGGCAGTTCAGGTTAGGACTCAGCGTCTGTACCGGACTGTGAGCTTCCGCGCTCGGGCTCCATGCTAGTGGTTGGCTGGGGCGAATAATGGAGACTGGAAGATAAAACCGAGTGTGTAGCGGAATTAAAAAAGTTTAGAAGAAAACTTAGTATGGTATGTTTTAGGGTGCAAGACTGGTGTCTCAGCAAGTAGTCAGGACTGGTGTCTTCAGCAGTGGTGCAAGACTGGTTTCCTCACAGTAGTGTAGGCAGCCTGTACTGTCTGCACAGACAGCCGTATGCTGGCTGCCAGCTTAGTTCATATTTTCGGCGGCACTAAGGTGCGTGCCATCTCTGTAGGCCAGCTCTCGTGGGCACGCCACCTGCCTGCCCTTGCCTCTGCTTACTCCACTCGGCCTAGCAGGAAGACACAAGGCCTATTCCTCGCTCCCTCGGGGGCTTGGCCCGCCCGGCCATGGGGCACAAACAACACAAGCCCTGTGTACCCACCACGACTTAACAATAAGTAAGAAGCCTCCGAAAAGATATAGATTTTGAAACCCCGCTACCATATACCACAATTCAAGTCCGTTAGTAGGGCTTAACTGGTGTCTTCAGCAGTGGTGCAAGACTGGTGTCTTCAGCAGTAGTGCATGACTGGTGTCTTCAGCAGTGGTGCAAGACTGGTGTCTTCAGCAGTAGTGCATGACTGGTGTCTTCAGCAGTGGTGCATGACTGGTGTCTTCAGCATAGGCAATGACTGGGGTCTGCTAGCATGGGCAAGAGGAAGAGCCCATCGCGTGGCGTTAGGGCCACCTGAAGGATAAGGTGAAGTGTAACATATTATCATCAATTTTCGAGTATCATCTGTATTACCGGAGAGGTGCCGGGGGTCTACGCCCGGAGCAAACAGTGAGATGCAAAGTTGGTCGTTTTGTGTAGTCGTTCCAATTTATTTGGAGGGCAAGCGGAAAATTACGACAAGTTGCTCGTGAGAGGCGTATGTTGTGTAATTAGTTATTTCTGGCTTCATTACTGTCATCATGCCCAAGTCGTTCGGCGCGGTTGGCCAAGTAACACCACGACTGTCCCTTAGAGAGGGAGAGGGGGGCTTGAGGATGGTGAGTAGGAGCTTGATGCACGAATCAGAGCTCCCTTGGATCAGCTCCTGATTTGCCCCCCTTGCCCCGTGCGTCTGAATGACTACTTACGGATGAGCCGCTTGCCTATAATGTATGGATATATATAGATAGATCGATATATATAGACATATATATATAGATAGATAAGAATTTATATATATATATATAGTATAATACCAGGCTACTATACTAGTGGAATAGTTACGGAAGATCAGCAAGCTGCATTGTGAAAAAAAAGGGAATAAAGCCCTGAGGATACCTTCCCCAAACGGAAGGTTCTTGTCGCTAGTGAAGGTCTTGAGCCCTGAATTTGACCTGACTCCCGAACCTAGATCTTACTAGAGTACGTCCCATTCCTCAACGCGGTATTACCTCCCCGGGCTTCTTTCCCCTCACTTCTCATGAAGGTATTAGTGTAAATATTTTTGTAGAAGCAAAATTAGTACAACGAATTTGGGCGTACCCTGCCCCTCAAGGGAGGTTCCTTGACGCAGGTGAGGGGCTCTTGATCTTGGGAATTGACTGTGCTCCCAGTTCCCTGAATTAAGCCCGAATACTTTCCCATCTCCTGCTCCCTGACAGGCAACTATAAATCATAGGGGGTTTAGCGCTGCCCCATAATTATAATTTAAATAATTGCTTCCCTTATCAGACACTACGAGGTTGACAACACATCCGACAGAACACTCTGTGTATCTTCAGGAAGTAATGTAAGTTTTAGCAGGATACACAAATACATTTACTTAAATGAATCAGACATCGCAACATATGTTTAAGTACCTAGGATATCCCAAAAAAGTCAGACAGAGGATGCGATAGTTATTCGACTGTGTGACACATTCGTCGATTCTTCGTGATCACATTTGTTGGTTTTGTTACACTTACCAGACAGATGGATAGTGATACGTGTTGTGAGGTATTTCGCCGGCTCAAGCCTGTGTATAATTTGGCACACGGGTAAGCAAGTGTGTGATTTATGCTTCGGCATAAGTTCAACTGTTACAAGGTTTTTAGATAGTAAATTATGTGGAATTTAGCTAGATGGAGCCTATAGTTATTCTAGGGAGCTCTCCCGTCCTGCTGGGTCTTGTGGCCGGGTGTGGCTGACGCTCACTTACTCGGACATGAGCATTTTCCTAAGGGTGTTCCGGGCTCAGCGCCCCCGCAGTCCGGCCTATGAACTGGCCTCGCAGGGGGATCCTGGTCCTAATTCAATCCTTGTATTATCATCTGAAACAAATTGTTTAGTTAGTTTCAGGAAATCCCATAGTAATGGTGACTTTAAATGCACAGTTACATATGTAACTTCCGTACTTGACCCGGCCGTGGGGGAGTTGTCCTCCGAAACCTTATCCATGTACTCCCCTTTAGACCTCTCGTGACACCGCGGTTGGACAACATTCTCGGTAATTGAAATTTCGCTTGCCTCAGCCTCCGTGTTTGCGTACTACCGTATTCCTGTAGCTTCTTGGCGTAGGCTAATTGGTTGGTGCTTCGTCTTGCTTTTCCGGTTGTGATTCCCGAACAATCCTGGGTAGTAATCGCACAGGACTGTACAAAGCTTGGTTGAGCTTGGTTTGTGATGATACTCTCTCCTGTGGTCGAACGACGACAGACCTTTCGCATATGTCTTCACCCCCCCATATAGCTACGTTCGCTCCCAGGAGCTTTGGCAAGCGGAAGGTTACCTTGAAAGATGCGCCTGAAGGGCGAAGCCGTGGCCACATTAATTTTCACATTATTGCACGTTGGGTCCTTTTACCTATACTTATTGTCCGGTAATGTCTACGTTTTATCACCACCATCTAGTGTTCGTATTTCATACTTCCCGGTTTAAATTATAACATACTGCCAGTATTATGCAAAAGGTATAAAGAAATGAAAAATTTTCACAGAAGTACAGCGTTTTAGAGCGCCTTATAGTGTTGTGCCATGGTTCACCCCAGCAGTCACCTAGGAATAAGATACCCTCATGATACTATTGGGGGAGAACTAAGGTAATTGGATACTGGTACTTGCGTAGGGAAGTGGCTTATTGACTATGAGTGCTTGATCTTTTAAAGTCCGACATGAGCGCTCTTTGGGTGCTCCGAGTCCGTCTTATAGGATTTGTATTGTCGTCGTTTTCACTTCGATCAGCGCGGGTCAACTGCTCACTCTATCGTGGTTTAGCGCGGATTTGCTTAGATCTCAGATACTATCGACTCAACAGCTTGGGGTTACAATGTGCTGGAGATCCGAGGTCAGCTCGGCACTCTAGGGATTTTGACTATGATTATCGTCAGTTTATCATCTCCTCAAACAGAACAGGTAACAATACGTTGCTTCAGTTATTCACAGAACCAATATCCTGTAAGGAAGGAGATGCACACTATACAAAATAGTTGTTTGAAATAGAGATGCGCTTGAATGTTTTATTTTTTGTAGTTTTATAGTTGACTGTTTAGCATTTATTGATAATAACCTTAATCGCTGTGTTCATGGTTCTGCTAAATTTTTCTTCACTCACAGTTATATGCTTTGTACCCGCAGAACAGGATGTTAAATTTGATAGATTTTAAGTGTAAATCTAGGTAATGGATTATAAGACTATAGAATTGTTATATAAAAATTGAAAGTTGCTATTAAGTCTCTATCTAAACTTTGTCCATTTTTTTTAGATGTATCGGTACTATGAGAGAACATAGTAAATGGCCTTGGCGAATTGTAAAGGTAAGTTGTGTGTAGGCTGATACAAACAGTTTTTAAAGCGTCGGTGTTGGTTCTACAGGTGAAGAAGCATGGAGGAGGGAGCCTGGAGAATTAAAGTGGGAGGGTTTTTACATGGCTTATAAATCTATATGGATAATAACATTCTAGAAACTCTTATACGGTATAAATGTTCAAAGAGGCTCTTATTGTACGAATATTAGATTATAATATAAGTATATTCCTGCCAATAATGTTATTCCATATTCATTGTAGAAAACTTACTTGATGGATAGACGAAATTATGTAGGAAGACTGTTTAGTGGCCCCAAGTCCCTTCATAATACTACACCTGTCCCGTCCAACAAGTGTATGAAGGGTTAAAACGTTGCGGTAAGAAATGACGGAACAGTGACACTACTAAGTTGGAGTGACACCTTCATTACCTCGGTGTCGTCCAGACTCAACGTAATAAGCCATCCTGTACAAAACTTAATAATGAGGTGCTACTGTAAACTAGGGTTATTCTCACATCGGTACCAGATGTAGCACCATATATGCCTCAATAAACACAAAAAATACCTCCATAACGGCCATTTCACAGACGACTGGAACGAATTACCACCTAACTTCCTAATGTTGCTCCGTTATCCCGCCCAAACAGGCAGCAGCAGCAGGGAATGCTATGTACTGACGCTTACACTGATCATAGGTTCATATGTAAAATCTCTTAACTTTTTACAAGCTTTGTTGGGGTGGGCACGTATCTTTGTAACTTCCAAATTTTAATACGTGTTGTGAAAATTGCGTGTACTTGATGTTTCATATATACATAACAGTAAATGAATAAAGATAATTATTATTTATCATTAGACATGTAGGAATTTGGGACAACCTAGGAGTCGCAAAAAAATTCCCCCTTCATACCTACCACTGTCATATCCACAAAGTTGCTCTTGGACCTATTAATTACAAAATGAAACATGGTACTATCACCAGTAATGCGAGGTGACAGACATATAAATTTGCTGAACTGTATATTAAAATAAAAAAGGATGATAGATACACACATTTTACATTACAGAAGGAAGATCTTCAATATCACGCACCAATTTCACTGGAGATTAATGTTATCATACCAGAAAACCTAGTCTATACTTGCAAAATAACTGGCCAGAGTTTTAACATACAGACTCATCTGAAGTACCTGGAGCTGTCTTGTCTATTGCCTGGTTTTCTCTTAGTTAGCAGGACTGCACATCCAACACAATCTCGCCTCCTATTTGAAGGGGTGTCAGCCGGCCCAATTTTAACCTCTAGAGCACGAAAAATTCTCTCATTAAGCACAACGTTTGTGTACTCCCAATGCAAACAAAATGGCGACTCTCAGGTCCCATTTTCCATAACCTAATTGTTTTAAATACAATATAGGCCATCTATGTACCTATAAATTTACCGATTTCCGGAAAATAGACCAGTTTTTCCTCTCTGGCGGGCGGCGAAGGTCGTTTTGCTAAACGACTCATAGTGGCTCATTTGGTATTGGTGGAGGACCTGGTAAATATAGACCTGCATCCACACTGCGACTTTTCACAAGATTTAAGCACCCGTTTTACACGTTGCCATCCTTGTTGAAGCCAGAAAGTTTCCCTAAATACAAGTTAAGGTATCTTTACCCCACCGACATACTTTTTTATGGGCATTTAGAAAAATAAAGTTGTTATGATGATGATTTTGGGCAGTCAGATAGGGTGTTTAGCAGAATCACTCATTCAGCATTTGTAACCTACCTCTGCACCTAATTACATTGTTCTCCAAATACAGCCCCAAGTTTCTCGTGTTGTTGGATCCTTTCATAAGGTTTCTTTCCAACATCAATTTAAGCGCTTGTTCCATAGAGTTCCTCCTGTGCCTCTCTGTATCCAATATTCAAGATAGTAAACTTTAAATGAAATATTCATCTGGTTAGAAATTTAAACACCAACTTAGTTACATTGATTTCATCTCTGTGGTAAAGAAGAAGACCTATTATAGCAATGGCTATGGGAAGGAGCAATCATGGAGCGGTGGGCACATAATTTCACAGGAACAATATACTCACCTATATGTACTGGCCAATTAGCTTTATTTACCCAACCACTCGTCCTTAAACCATGAGTCTACATTTACTAATTTAGCATAAGATAAACCTCGAGACAAGAAATCAGCGGTTTCTTCCTCACCAGGTAGATGATTAAATGTTAACATATGTCTTACCCATACCTATTTAACTTACTCTTGCATCTGATTAATTCTCAAGCGACTGTTTTTGTACATACACAATTTAACGGTTTCCATTACGAATCATTGTAGAGACCCATTATCAGACTACAAATTACAGGTGTTGCGAATAATTTATCTCCTGCAACTTTTTTCTTATATAAGTAATGGCTTTATTTGACACCTTCATTAAATGGCTGTTAATTCCAACTGAGATAAGAGTACGTGATTTAATTGGAGACACTTTAGACCTTAAAAAAAAAAAGAACCCCACACAGAACAAGAAAAATAACTCTATTTACATTGAAGAAGAAACAACTGCTCCATATGGCAATTTTGAAGCATCAACATAAAGTGAGTACTTTTTTTCCCATCTGGATTGGCCACCTGGCGGGAACTCCAACATTGGAATTTTCTCATAATCACCAATTTTTGAATCCACCTGTTAATGTATTCCTCAGTAGAATTTCATCCCAAGCACATTTAGTTCCTATGTGTTTTTGCTCCGGAATTAAAATTTCCCTCTTATAGTAAGGGGTGTCACTAACCTAGTGATCAAAACATTTGGAAACTGCAGCAAGCTAAGACGCTCTTATTAATTTTATGGGGCCATACGGTAATTATTAGGTTTTAAAAAATTAACAAATCTCTCGCAGATCCCAAGGTAATCCATACATACTACATTTGGGTACTTCCATCTCTCAGGGTAATCTTACTTATATGTCCATTTAATTTGGACGAATTGCATTCCATTCCATCAGTGGGCAGAGTTGCACTTTGCATTATTTATTAGCCTCTCCATAAGTTATTAACACTTCCTCTGCAGTGGACGTCCACACCCAGGAATTGTCCACGATAAAATTGTGTTTGCTCATTACCTACTAATGGACTTTCCATACGTTTAAGGGTGCATTTTATCGTCCTTGAAGTAGAAAAACGGACGGGATTAGCACCAAATAAGACCTCCTATAGCGAAAGGTTTTCAAGAGGTGCTAAGTGGGTCAACTAGGAGTCGCAGGCATAAGAAGCGGGTACAATCGCGTCACCTCTACTGTAAACCCACTCTTAGGAAAGCTTTTACTATGTCAGCCGTAAAGGCAAATGCTTCACTCTGAAATGTATAAGATATCTCTGCGAATTTTTTCAGTCAACGACGGACCTGTAATCAACAGTCATTAAAACTGAGGTACTTTTGTGTGACTCCTGGCAATACATTTAAACGCGATCCTCAAAAGAGTGTCTTAGAGTTCTTATTCTTCACTCCGTGATGGGCAAATATGACCAAAATTTTGGCTTGCTCAGGAGGTACCTCTGCTATTAAATGTATTACTTAAGTGTTTCAGCAATTATACATTTATAGGCATTTAACAATTCTGGGGGCTTACTCATTGCGGAGCGGAGCCTGTTAAGTGTCCAGATCCATTCCTGTATTAGTGGGCACTGCTGGATGGTTCAGTCTCCACGAAGTCGACCCCAGATTGTCCAGAGTAAAATTTTACATCCTCAGGTATTGCTCCTGAGTAAAAGAATCAACTGGACGTTCTCATGTACTGATATTTTCCAAGCTGCAAATCCCACGATTTATGCACTGGCTCAACACCATCGCTTTGGAATAGCATTATACGGGGTTTACGATTTTCATGAGTAAGACACACAGTTATGTATTTGTAGTTTTCCTCTAGTCATGAATTATTATTACGAGGAAGCCTACCATCACATTACTGTCCTCCTGCAGTCTTCCATAGGTGACACAACATTACTTTACCATACCTTTGACAAAGAGGCATAAGAGTCACTACATATCAAATATTTAAGTTGGAACTAACAGAATCATCACTTACACCAGAAGTGCTAATTTACATTATGTGAATGGTTGTGTCTGTAGCTTTACTAAGTCCCTTACGGTAGTTATTTTCTCGGGGCAATTTCTACAATTACTGCATTAACACGGTTTTCTCATTGCCAACATGACATTACAGAAACAGTATCAACGATTGAGCCCGGTTATCCGAGATAAAACCAGATAATTTTAAAAATGTGGGACTCCCAGCCTGTACTTTTCATACCATCAATCATTTACGTTTATGAAAGTTAACGGCTGGGGGATCCCTGTCGAATAAATGCATCACATTTTTTAATTTATGCCTTTAATCATCAATGTTGTACCTGAACACAGGTAAGGCGACTTCAGAAAAAACAGTCATTATTCAACATTATCAGCAATTTTTAGCAAAGGCCACGGTTGGGTCAGGTTGGTGCATCACTATCATTATTAATCATCATTAGCATAATAGACCGTACACATGACTATAAGGTGTCTTCCGGGGGGATCATTGTAACAGTAGTTGAATTTGGCATAACAATCCTGTTACATGGTGATTACCCAAACACCTGAACATCGGATCAAAAGGGTTTGTTTGTGCCCCCCCCCTCCCAATCGGTCAACTTTACATTCCCATGAATTGTAAGCTTATGCAATTCTTAGAAAAATCTGAGTGCACCCTTGCAGAAGAGACAATCTACTCTTTCTTTGACTGGTTTCTTATTTACTGGCTACTCTTGAGGGTACTTATTTCTGCTTACCTTGTGGAGAATCAGGATTTCTGATTCCGCGACTTTGATATGTTCCTATACAACCTCTTTTTAGAAATGAAATTTGATTATTATCCATTGGGATAATTTTTTCCTGTGAAAACTTGACAGATACCTCCTGAGGTTATTTTGTGTGTGCATCTTTAAAATTGGATTAGTTGGCTGGTCTGCAACTGATCAATTAATTCTTGTGACCTAACTTATTTCCTCCAGACCAAAATAACTCTTGTGATCTTGTTCAGAGTCATGTCAAGTGGTTGTTGACATGCTTAATTTTTCTGGATCTATGGGCAACTCATAACAGTCTGATTCCTTTCAGAGATAGTTATTAAGTAAAGTGTTGAGAGTGCGGCTCCAGTTTAAAGCTCTAAACTGCGTGTTTAAACCTTTGTAAGTGTGGATCGGAGATTTTAAATTAAGCAATATATTCACTAGATCCAACCTACTTTGTTCTATATTACCATAAGTGAACGCCTCAACAAGTCAACTGCTTTCCTTGTAAGAGTCATCTACATGGGGTACAAGGCTTGTATGAGTAGGTGAGCATCTCCTCTTAGCTTGTCTTTGAGGAAATATAATTAGTTACACAGTAAGGGTCGTTCTCCTGTCAGCACAGCTGCTTTGAAAAAGTTGGACCAAAACTCCTCCCAGTTTTTCTCCAGGATGAAATACAGGTATACAATTCTGGAGTTTTGGCAAGACATTATGTCGTTGGAGTAGACTGATTATCTGCCTGGTTTACACATTTAAAGTTATTCCCAGGCCTGACTTTTACAAGAATCGTTTCCTCTAATTCATAATACTGAATAATCATAAGATCTACTTCAAGTCTCATCTACACAGTTTACTAACAATTCTCCTTCAATATTTGTTTTGTAATATCATTTGTATGAACCATATCTTTTACCTAAAGCATCTAAATGCAATTTGTTAAATCATTAGTATTCCACAGTTTCCTTGATTCATAAATTTCAAACATTATATGCCTTTTGTTAACATGACCCTTTCTAGCTTCAATGTTTGCTTTCTTTGCTCTATATTCCATATGTTTGACTCTATATTAATTTCCTCATTTTTCAGCCATGGAAGCAATGTATTAAGATTCAACTTAATAACGCTGATTATGTACTAAATTATGCACTGTATAGAAGGTAAATAGTACATACTTACCTTTAAATAAATCTAGCTACTGGAGCTTACATTTCTTGTAAAAAATTATAGAAATTTTAAAATGGACAGTAATACAAATCTTTAGCCAGCCTTGGCTTATCCAAAATTAATATTATACAAATTAATATAATCCTGCCAGTAGTTGGGCATAGCAAAATTATTATTTATACACATTAATATTAGTTACACTTGGCTTATCAATACACATACACTGAGATAAATCGTGCCAGAATTACGTTCAAATTAATATTATACAAAGACAATTAATATAATCCTTAGCCACTTTGGCTTTCTGGCCAAATTATTATACACATAATATAATTAGCTTACACTTTGGCTTATCAATTACACATACACTGATACACATAATATAATCTTTACCACCCTGAGTCGTAGGCTTATCGAAATTAATATTGTAAGTTATTATAATCCACTATCACATTAAGAAAAATTTGTGAACGTTAACATCCTCCTCCTGTCCTGTTATCTTTCACATATAATTATTAAGTAATTAAACTAATTAATGACCACTATTACCTCCGGATCGGATGGAACCAACGGGCCACTTAATGTGGAAAATGCATTTACTTTGATTGTATCAGTATATGCAATAACAGTAAATGAATTAAAGATAATTATTATTTATCAGTTAGACAAGTAGGATATTGGGACAGCCTAGGTAGCAAAAAATGTCCCCCTTCGATACCTAGTCCACTGGCATAACACAAGTTGCTCTGACCTATTAATTACAAAATGAAAACATTATCACCAGAATGCTGGTAAATATATAAATTTGGAGGGGACTGGTATATTAAAATTGAAAAAGGATTATATAGACTACAACAGTTACATAACAGAAGGAATAGACGTTATATCACACACCAATTTGATGGGAGATTAAGTGTATCATACTCAGAAAACCACTGCTATACTTGAAAATAACTACTGCCAGAGTTATAACATAACAGCACTTAGCTGAGTTCCGTAGTTGTCTTGTCCAGTCGCTTGATATCTCTAAGTTATGCAGCGACCACAGTCCAACACTTTCGCCTCCTATTTGAGGGTTGTCACCCAATTTTAACCTCTGAGCACGAAAAATTCTTCCATTATATACAACGTTTTTACTTCCAAGTCAAACAAAATGGCGACTCACGCTGCGTCAGAGGCACGCAGGCTCAGTTTCCATTTTCATAACCTAATTTTATTAAATACAATATTAGGCCATCTATTTACCTAAAATTACCGTATTTCGGAAAATATACATAGTTTCCACAACTGTATGGGTCAGCACTGTCCTCTTATTATATAATAGAAATACCCTATAGTGTTACTAGTACATTTAGTATTTTAGTAATGAACATAATGTCCCTTCATGTTGCCTTAGGTGAGTGACGAGTATACTAGAAGTTGAACCCCATGGGTCAGTTCCTGCACTCCCTTGTTGGTAGTCAACCTTGACTAGGCAATCAGTATGTATTACAAGCAACTGTGTACTCTACGACAGGAAGAGGACGTTAGATACACGGCAACACAGGCTGCTAGCTGAGGGACTGACGAAGCCTCTTATGTCTTTAGTACATCTGCGTGAACTATGACGCCATGGTTGGCTATAAAAGTCAGCAAATGAAGATACCCAGGTGGTGCAACATGTCTAATTACTCATTCATCAGTATAATAGTCTGACTTGATGAGGAGAGGAGTAGATTGAAACATTATATGCAATAAGTTCACAATAGGTGTTGGCTTGTAAAGTGTATATCAGAAGGACCTCATGTCCCTACATGTGCAGTCCATTTTTATTTTTCAGCTTAGCATCATGGGTAGGTGCCGGAGGAAGCCAACCCTCAGAAACCACGGCTACCGTAGGACTTACTTCTAGGCAAAGGTAAACTTTCATTATGTATTTACGTCCCCTGGAACGACGTCTCTTGATGCCGGTGAGGAGCTCTTGATTCATGGAACTGACCTGTCCCTTCTTTAGACGTGTGTGTGACCTCCATGGGTTTACCGATGCATCTGTTGTATGCGTGCTCTGGCTGTGTGGGTGGGGTTAAGGGGGGGTTAAAACTTATCGACTTACTATTATACTCATTACAATTGCACCTAGCGTGTCGCCCCAATCCGTCTCAGTGTATATACACGAGAGGACATGATTTTGCCGGTGTATATATCTTATATTGTGAGATTATGAATGAAAAGTAGAGGTTCATTTCGTCAGATGGCTGTATATGTTTTATATTATTAACCTGAAGATTAAAATAAAAATTATAACCAGAAGATATTGCAGTTCAGCAGATCTTTTAAATTGGAAAGATTTTTTTCTTCCTTCTAAGGGGCCGCGAGATAGGCGAGGTAATAGCTCGTGTATCCAGCCCTACAATACATGTAGCAGTGCTACAGAAAAGTAGGGAGGAGAGAAGAAAATGGAATGGACAGCTTTTGCATCATGAAGGTTCCAGTGGGAGGCATTATCCAGTGTACCGTGTGGCTGTATCGTGTGCTGTAGTCATGTGGTACAATACCTTAAAAAACCGCGGGATCTGAGGGGATTGAATGTGCCGCGTGAGTGAGAAGTAAACTCCAGACCGACTGAGCCACTGTAGCCACGGGCTACAGTGCTAACCGTCGGTCGGAGTGTCACGACTCGCCCACCGAGGGTTCAAGTCCCCACCCGTACCGTGGTTTGTTTCATCGTGTCTTTACGAGTTCTGAGTTAAATAACTTGAGTTTCAGACACAAATGGAAATCTAACTTATGCTATATTATAAATAATGTGTGCAGTACCGACCAGGTGATGAACAAGACACGTTGCACACTGAGTGTCTTGATTGACGATAAATTCGCCGGCGCTGCCAGATTCATCAGGTTGAATAAGAGGGAATTACTAGCTGTAATTCCAATCGACTAATGCAGCTTGCAGTGAAAACGAAAAGTTTTGATCCAATAGATGCGTAGTGGTCGAAACGGCTTGCTCATCAGAACGCTCTAGAGCATAAATGTACTTCTTCAAGAAAGATCTTGTTGGATAATCTCATTGTTATTAACTCCTCCTGAGGGTAAACCCAGGAGAGTTAGGGCGACACTGTTACGACCTCCGGAGTGTAAGGAACCCGGGAGTTAGTGCGTCACAGTTACTACCTCCTGAGGGTACGAACCGCAGGAGAGTTAGGGGCGACACTGTTTACTACCTCCCTGATGTATGAACCCAGGGAGTAGGTGCGACACGGGTTACCACCTCCTTGTAGTTATAAGAACCCTGGGAGTAGGGGCGACCTGTGACCGGACCTCCTGAGGAAGAACCCAGGGAGTTAAGTGCTGACACTGTTGTTACTACCTCCTGAGGGTAAGAACCCAGGGAGTTAGGGGCGACACTGTTTACTACTCTCCGGAGTGTAAGAACCCAGGAGTTAGGGGCGACACTGTTACCACCTCCTGAGGGTAAGAAAAACCCAGGGAGTTAGGGCGACACTGCTGTTACTACCTCCGGAGTTGTAAGAGACCCAGGGAGTTAGTGCGACACTCTGACTACCTCCTGATGGTAAGAACCCAGGGAGTTAGGGCGACACTGTACTGACCTCCTAAAAGGGTAAGCAACCCAGGGAGTTAGGGCGACACTGGTTACTACCTCCTGAGTTGTAAGACGCCACAGTGGAGTTAGGTGCGACACTGTACTACCTCCTGTAGGGTAAGAACCCAGGGATCGTTAGGTGCGACACGGTTACCACCTCCTGAGGGTAAGAACCCAGGGAGTTTAGGGGCGACACTGTTACTACCTCCTGACATGTAAGAACCCAGGAGTTAGGTGCGACACTTTTTGGGGAGGGGGGGGGGGGGGTTTTTTTAAAAAAACTACCTCCTGAGGGATAGGAACCAGGGAGTTAGGGGCGAGCACTGTTACTACCGTCCGAGGTCACAAGAACCTCAGGATTAGGGGCGACACTGTTACTACTCCTGAGTGTAAGAACCAGGGTTGTTAGGTGCGACACTGTTTTTACTACCTCCTGAGGGTAAGTAACCCAGGGAGTTTGGTGCACACTGTACCACCGCCTGAGGGTAAGAACCCTGGAGTAGGTGCGACACTGTGTACTACCTCCTGAGGGGAAGACCCAGAATTCGGTGGCGACACGGTTACCACCTCCTGAGGTATGACCCTGGAGTTAGGAGCGACACTGATACTACCTCTGAGGGTACGAACCCAGAGTTAAGGGCTGAAACTGTTACTAACGCTCTTGAGGTAAGAACCCAGAGGTTAGGGGCGAAACTGTACTACCTCTTGAGGTAAGAACCCAGGAGTTAGGGGCGAAACGGTTACTACCTCTTGAGGTAAGAACCCAGGGAGTTAGGGCGAACTGTTACTACCGCTTGAGGGTAAGAACCCAGGGAGTTAGGGCGAACTGTTACTACCTCGTAGGTAAGACCAGGGATTAGGGGCGAAACTGTTACTACCTCTTGAGGGTAAAACCCGAGTAGGGCGAAACTGTTTCTAACCTCCTGAGGGTAAAACCCAGGGAGTTAGGGCGACCACGTCATGAGCTGCTACGCTTGAGGGTAAAATACCCAGGGAAGTTTAGGGGCGACACTGTTTACTACCTCCTGAGGGAAGAATCCAGGAGTTAGGGGCGACACTGTTACTACGTTCCTGAGGGTAAAATCCGCAGGGGAGTCCGCGACATTGTAATACCTCTTTGAGGGTAAGAACGCCAGGATCCGCGAACATTTAGCGACCTCTTGAGGGTTAAGACCCAGGGGAATTTAAATGAACAACGCTACGTGACTAAAGCTAGAACTGGACGCTACTTTTTCGCGCAGGTCCTTGGGTCTAGGACGGCAACGGCTAGCTACGACCGGGGCGTCCGCACCGTGGGTTTCCTGAGGGTAATAAAAACTGCCCAGGGTAGGAGTGTTTAGGTGGGCCGACAACTGGGAACTGTTGATACTAAAGATCGAGAGAGTAAGGACCGCCACTCTGTCCTTGCGTCTAGGTACGGTGAGACTATTTATACTTACCCTGGGCGTGAGGAAGAAGCCGGGAGGGGAGTCCCGCGACAACCTTACGAAAAACGTCTTGGAGGGTCAAGTACCCCAGGAGTTGAGGAACAAACGTTACTACTTCCGTGGGTAAGAGCCCAGGGAAGTTTAGAGGGCGATCAACTGTTACTG
This sequence comes from Cherax quadricarinatus, assembly GCF_026875155.1. Lineage (NCBI taxonomy): Eukaryota > Metazoa > Arthropoda > Malacostraca > Decapoda > Parastacidae > Cherax > Cherax quadricarinatus. The sequence goes on along the minus strand of NC_069405.1, from coordinate 91,977,769 downwards.
ACCTCGTCAGGGTAAGAGTCAAGGGAGTTAGGGCGACAATGGTACTACCTCCTCACAGGGAAAACCCAAGGACACTATATTAAGAAGCCACGACACTTTTACTACCTTCTGAGGGTAGAACCTATGTGAGTTAGGCGCGACATTGTTTCGACCATCCAATGGGATGAACCCAGGGAGTTAGGAGCGACACTGGACTGTCTTCTTTCTTCCTTTACAAACCTCATGAAGTAGATCAAGCTTTAAATTTCAAATTGTAGAGCCTAATTAATGTTATGCTTACCGTACTTTAACCAGTTTTCTCACCAACTACTACCCAGCAGCCTTGGAAACAGCTTCTAACAGACTTTGCAGGGAAGTATTCAGTGGGAGACGAGTGACACTGGCTGACTGCGCATTTTCACAGATCGATAATGCTACCAGGTAAGACTACTGGAATGAGTGATTTGTATACAGATCTTGCTATATGACGTACGCGGTTCATAATAAAGCATAAGGACTTTGTATAAACTTTCGCCGTCTACTGTATGGTGTCTTGGATACAGTTGATTTTTGTGGAATTTATAGTAGTAAAGGGAATTGGCGTATATATGTTTTTATTTTATGCCAAATAACTTTTTCCTACGAGATTTTAAACTGTAGTTGCACAATAACACATACACTTTTAATAATGAAAAATTGGGATTTTTATAAGTTAAATAGTGTTACAGCTCATAAATCTATAAAATTTATTATGGCATAATCATTTACTAGGACCATTTTCCAGATTCAAGGTTTGTTATGGCGACGGCCCGACCATCAGGAGGGTTTTACGACGCTCTCGCTGAATTAGACCCAGTTAAAGCGGCGCACCCTCCCAACCAGCCAGACTGTCCTGAAAGAAATGAAATAACAGGAAATTTAACAAATGGTGAAAAAAGAACTAGTCTTTAATAACATCTGTTCACATTGTTATCATAATAGGGTTTATATGGGGTGGGGTTATTAGGGTAGTAGCCTGTTGCGTAGGTTAAGTATAGTCACACTTCATTTGCGCACGAACATCTGTAATTTTTGTTCTCCATTTGAGTCTGAACGCTTCTTTCACTGTATTTCCCACTCACAGCAGTATGAACAAGGCCGCCGCTATAAATCGAGTCACTAGGAGAGTTTGGGTCAGAGTCATGTAGCTCAATCAGCTTTTAATGGAGACAAAATGTCAGTGGACATTGCTGTGGTTAGCCAGGGGATTCAGTCATTCCAAGAATTATACTTGGTCCTGCAATTTTGTATCTAGTATTCAATTTTATATTTGATACGGCACTTAAGAAGCTAATTGCGTAAAATCGTGTTGAAGCGAGAAACAGTGGTGCTTTAAGAGCATACAATAAATTGTTTCTTTAGCTCCAAACTTAGGCAGTTCAGGTTAGGACTCAGCGTCTGTACCGGACTGTGAGCTTCCGCGCTCGGGCTCCATGCTAGTGGTTGGCTGGGGCGAATAATGGAGACTGGAAGATAAAACCGAGTGTGTAGCGGAATTAAAAAAGTTTAGAAGAAAACTTAGTATGGTATGTTTTAGGGTGCAAGACTGGTGTCTCAGCAAGTAGTCAGGACTGGTGTCTTCAGCAGTGGTGCAAGACTGGTTTCCTCACAGTAGTGTAGGCAGCCTGTACTGTCTGCACAGACAGCCGTATGCTGGCTGCCAGCTTAGTTCATATTTTCGGCGGCACTAAGGTGCGTGCCATCTCTGTAGGCCAGCTCTCGTGGGCACGCCACCTGCCTGCCCTTGCCTCTGCTTACTCCACTCGGCCTAGCAGGAAGACACAAGGCCTATTCCTCGCTCCCTCGGGGGCTTGGCCCGCCCGGCCATGGGGCACAAACAACACAAGCCCTGTGTACCCACCACGACTTAACAATAAGTAAGAAGCCTCCGAAAAGATATAGATTTTGAAACCCCGCTACCATATACCACAATTCAAGTCCGTTAGTAGGGCTTAGCGTGGTGTTTTCAGCAGTGGTGCAAGACTGGTGTCTTCAGCAGTAGTGCATGACTGGTGTCTTCAGCAGTGGTGCAAGACTGGTGTCTTCAGCAGTAGTGCATGACTGTGTCCTCAGCAAGTGGTGCATGACTGTGTCCTTTCAGCATAGGCAATGACTGGGGTCTGCTAGCATGGGCAAGTTTGGTTTATCATGGGTTCTCTACACATATCTGTTTTAAATCTACGCAACTGATTTGTGGAACCTGAATAAATTTTACAAACCTTTCCCATATTTGAGTCCTTCCTGCTGGTGGGGATGCGGTGGGGAGACGGGGAGTGTGGGGGGAGCGAGGGTTCCCTGCGTTCAGTACTGTTGCTGCCTGTGTGGAGGTTTGTATGGGCTCCACCAACATGAGTGCTCCCAAGGTAAGATTTGCCATAATAATATATATATTGTTGTTTCGAAGTTATTAATTAACAAGGCTGATTGCATTTATTTTAGTCAGGAACAAGCGCAAAATCCGTAGGGATGACTTAGCTCCTGGTAAATGGGAGGCATTCAGGTTTCGTTGAAGGATGGGTAAGTCCAGTTCCTTGGATGAAAGCCCATCGCTTGCATTAAGGCACCTTAAGGAAAAGGTAGAGTTTAACATATTAACATCATATTTACTATTATCAGTCTGTATTACCTGGAGAGAGTTCCGGGGGTCTACGCCCTGAGCATAACAGTGATGATGCAAATTTTCGTTTTGTGTATCGTTCCAATTTATTTTGAGTGCAATCGTAAAATACGACAAGTTCATATATGCTTAATGTTGTAATAAGTTAGTTATCTTGCTTATTAACAGTCATCATGCCCAAGGTCGTTCGTCGCTGCTGGGCCATAGTAACACCACGACTGTCCTTTTGAGGCGGGAGAGGGGGTGCCTTGATGCTGTTGATAGGCTCTTGATTCACGGAATCAGAGCTCCCTTGGATCAGCTCTGATTGCCCCCCATTCCCCGTGCGCTGCATGACACTTAACGGGATTAGCGTTTGCCTATTAATGTATATAAAATTAATATAATATATATATATATAAATATATAAATATATATAAATATATATATAGTATATATATTTTAATAAAATATTATTGCCAGGCTATAACTAGTTGAATATTTACTGAAGGAACAGCAAGCTGCATTGTAAAAAAAGGTATTAAAAAGCCCCTGAAGAAACCTTCCCCAACGGAGATTCCTTGAAAAAGCTAGTGAAGGACTTGAACCCTGGAATTTGACCGAACCTCCCTAACCTTAGATCTTACTAGATTACTTCCCATTCCTCAGACGCTGTATTACCTCCACGGGGTTAGCAATCCCCCTCCCCTTTTCATGAAGGGAATAGTGTAAATATTTTGTAGTAACAAAATTAGTACAGACTGAATGTTTGGCTTCCCTGCCCTCAAGGGAGGTTCCTTGACGCAGGTGAGGGGCTCTTGATTGGGAATTGGATCTGTGCTCCAGTTCCCTGAATTTTTGCCCGAAATACTTTCCATCTCCTCCCCTACAGGCACTATATAATCATATGGGTTTAGCGCTTCCCCATAATTATAAATAAATAATTGGCTTCCCTTATCCGACACTACGAGGTTACAACACAACCGACATGAACACACTGTTTATCTTCAGTAAGTAAGTAAGTTTTATTCAGATACACAAATACGTTACATAGTTTAATCATACATACAGCATATGTGTAAAGTACCTAGGATAACTCAAAAAAGTCAGACAGAGGTGTCTAGAAGTTAAACTACTGTGTGACACATTCTTCGATTCTTCGTTATTACTTATCACTTACCATACAGAGGGGAAAGTGGAACTTGGTTTTGGTATTTCGCCTTCCAAGCCTTGTGTATATTTGGCACACGGTTAAGCAAGTTTTAAATTTAAAGCTCTTGCATAATTTCAGACTTTTACATGTTTTAGATAGTAAATTATGTGGAATTTAATCTAGGATGATCCAATAGCTATTCTAGGTGAGCTCCCCTTCCTTCTGGGTCTTGTTGGACGTTTGTCTGACGTCCTCACAAACTCGGACATGAGCATTAAACCTAGAGGGTGTTCCGGGGTCAGCGCCCCCGCAGTCCGGCCTATGACCTGGCCTCGCAGTGGATCAGGTGCCTAATTCAATTCCCTGTTAGTCCCTCTTAAAAATTTTTTAAGTTTTCAGTAAATCCCATATATGTACAAAAAGGCTACCATTAGCAAAATTTAACTTCCTTCGACCGGGCCCGGGGGGGGAGTTGCCCCCCGAAACCTTATCCATGTACCCCCCCTTTTATACCTCTTTTACACCTCCCTTTTTGAAAACTTTGGGTTAATTTAAAAATTTTTCTCTTGCCACAGCCGACCCTTTTTCGTACTCCGAAGTTCCTGCTTTTGGGCGTTCAGAATTGGGGGGTCTTCGTTTTTGTTTTTCCTTGGGGCCCCTTTTAACCCTGGTAGAACCCCAACAGGCTAACAATCTTGTTGAGCTTGTTTTTGGATTACTCTTCCTGGGGTTCGAACACGACAGAGTTTTTCGCTTTGTCACACCCCCCAACAACGTTTCGTCTCCAAGCTTTTAAACCGTAATGTTCCCTGAAAGACCCCTTGAAGGCAAAGCCTTGCCCAAAAAAATGCACATTGTTGCCGTGTGCCTTTTACCTAACAAATTGTCGGAAAATTTTCCTTTTACACCACCATCTAGTGTTTATTTCTTTTCCCCCTTTTAAATTAAACTAGCCCTTTGTATGAAAAAAGTATAAAAAATTGGAAAAGATTTTCACAAAATTTACAGTTTTTTTAATGAACCCTTAACGTTTTTGCCGGTTCCCCCCAGCAGTACCTAGGGGGATAAGATACCTCTGATCTATTTGGGGAAACTAATGAATGATATGGTACTGTAGTGGAAGTGGCAAATTTTTTTCTGTGTGTTTTCTTTTAAAGTCGACATGAAACTGCCTTTGTGTGCTCCCAGTCCGCCTTTTATTGTATTTCTCTTTTACGCTTCGATCGCGCTTTTGATCCTTGGTTTTGGCTTTTGTTAGTTTTAAAATTTAAAATTTTGGTGTTACATGTGTCTGTATATCCCTTTTAGCTCGGCAACAAGGGAGTTTTACTAATATCGTCCATTCCTCCTCAAAAGGAAAAGGTAACAAAACTTGCTTCATTTATTCACAGAACCAAAACCTGAAGTATGATATGACACTAATACAAAAAGTGTTTGAAAAATTAAAATTTGCTTTATTTTTTTTTTTTTAGTTTATTTTGACTGTTTTTTGCTTAAGGAGTAATAATTCATCGCTGTTCCTTGTTCTGCTAAATTTTTCTTTCACTCCAGTTATAGCTTTTTCCCCGCATAACAGGGAGGTTTTTAATGTTTATATATTTTAAGGGTAAATCTGGGAAAGGTATTATAAACAAAAATTTTTTTATAAAAATTGAAATTTTTTCTTTTAAATTTTCCTAAATTCAAAAATTTGCCCTTTTTTTTTTTTTTTAGTTTTCTTTTCTTTTTGGGAAAAAATTTGAAAAGGGGCCTTTGGCAAAATTTTAAGATTTAATTGTTTGGAAAGGGCAAAACAAACTTTTTTAAAATTCTTGTGTTGGTTTACAGGGGGGAAAAAAAGGTGGAGGATGGGTTTTAAAAAAATTTAAAATTTTTTGGTTTTTTTTAAATGGTTAAAAATGATAGGGAAATAACAAATTCTGGGAAAATATATACTGAAAAAAATTTTTTCCAAAATGCTTTTATTGTACAATTTTTAATTTTTAATCTTTCATTTATTCCTCCCAAATTTAAGTTTTTCCCCTTTATTTTTGGGGTTTGGGAAAAACTTTTTTTGATGGAAAGACGAAATTATTGTGGGGAAGACTTTTTTAGTGGCACCAAGCCTTTTCAAAAATATACCCTGCCCCCGTCACAACAATTGTAGGGAACGATGCTGAAAAGTTTGGGGCTTGACAATTAATTTTGAGGGGCCCCCTTTTCATTACCTGGGTTTTCGTCCAGGCCCCCAAAAAACCCGGTTTTAAGCCGGGCCCTGTACAAAAAAATTATTTTGGTGTCCTGAAAACTTAGTGTTTTTTCCCTAACTTTTCACCCCCGATTGTAGCACCAAAAAGCCCAAAAAAAACCAAAAAATATCCACAGTAAGGGCCAGTTTCACAGACACGGGGAACGAATAAAAATTTAATTCCTTAATGTTGCTCCTTAAAGCCCTTCCAAAAAACCCAGCGCAGAAATTTTATGCAAATTTACTGCGCTTAAAACTGGCTAAAATAGGTTCATTTTAAAAATTTTCCCCTTAATTTTTAAAATTCTTTTGGTTTTGCCAGGAATTTTAATTTTCCCAAATTTTTTTAAAAAATGTTGGGGGAAAATTGCTTTTTTTGGTTGTATCATTTTTTTCCAAAAAGTAAATGAATAAAGAAAAAATTATTTTTTAAAATCAGTTAGCCCAAGTGGGTTTTTTGGGGGAACCCCTAGGTCGCAAAAAATTTTTCCCCCTTCGTTTACCTACACTGTCATATCCACAAGTTGCTCTGGACCTATTAATTACAAATGAAACATGTATCACCAGGAATGCTGGTAAATAATAAATTTGTGAACTGTATATTAAAATTAAAAAAAGGATTATATATACACACATTTACATAACAGAAGGAATATCTTTTAATATCACTCACCAATTTCACTGGAGAGATTAATGTGTATCATACTCAGAAAACCTCATGTCTATACATGAAAATAACTGGCCAGAGTTATAACATAACAGACTCATCTGAAGTTCCTGGAGCTGTCTTGTCCAGTTGCTTGATATCTCAAGTTATGCAGGACTGCACATCCAACAATCTCGCCTCCTATTTGAGAGGTGTCAGCCCAATTTTAACCTCTAGAGCACGAAAAATTCTTCTCATTATGCACAACGTTTGTTACTCCAATTCAAACAAAATGGCGACTCTCAGTTTCCCATTTTCCATAACCTAATTTTTATTAAATACAATATAGGCCATCTATTTACCTATAAATTACCGGATTTCCGGAAAATATACAGTATTTTCCACACTGCGGCCGGGCGGAGGTCGTTGCTAAACGACTCAAATTGCTCATTTGGTAATGGTGGAGGACCTGGGTACATATAGGACCTGGCATCCACACAGCGACATATTACACAAGATTTAATCACCCTTTTTACACTTTGCCATCCTTGTGGAATCCAGAAAGTTTCCCTAATACAATTTAAGGTATCTTGTACCCCACCATGCATTACATTTTTATGGGCATTTAGAAAAAATCAAATTTGTTAGATGATGAGTTTTGGGCAGTAAGATAGGGTGTTTAGCATAATCACTCAATTCAGCATTTTGTAACCTACCTCTGCACCTAATTACATTGTTCTCCAAATACAGCCCCAATTTCTCTGTTATGGAACCTTTCATAATTTTTCTTTCCATCATCAATTTAATCTCATTTCCATAGATTTCCTCCTGTGCCCTCTTTATCCAATATTCAAGAGAATGTGAAAACTTAAATGAAATATTCATCTTGTTTAGAAATTTAAACACCAACTTAGTTACATTGATTAGTTTGGGTAAAGAAGAATACCTATTTATATCAATGGCTATGGGAGGACAAACTATTGGAGCGGTGGTCACAGTAATTTCAACAGGAGCAATATACACCTTTTGTACAGGCCAATTAGCTTTATTTACCAACCAGCTCGGTCCTTTAAACCATGATACAGCATTTACAAATTTAGCATAAGATAAACCTCGAGACAAGAAATCAGCTGGATTCTCCTCACCAGGTATATGATTAAATGTTAACATATGCTGACCCAAACTATTATACTTCTCTTGCATCTGATTAATTTCAGCGACTGTTTTGTACATACACAATTTTATTTTTTCCATTACAAACCCATTGTAAGGATACCTTTTTATCTCCCAATTACAGTGTTGCTAATATTTTTTTCCTGAAAAATTATTTTTTTTAAAATTAATTTTGAAAATTTGGGAACCTACTTTAAATGGCTTTTAAATTCCAACTGAGAAAAGGTACTTTGTTTTTATTGGAGACACTTTAGCCTTAGACATAACAAAAAAAAATTTTAACCCACTTTTAAACATTGAAGATAACCAACTGCCCCCATATGTCTTTTTTGAAGCATCACAAAAAATTTTTGGGGGTACTTTTTCCCATTTTGGTTTGGCCACCTGGCGGGGGGGAACTCCAACTTTGGAATTTTCTTTAATCCCCAATTATTTCATCCCCCCTGTTATAAATTTCCTCGGTTTAAAAATTTCATCCAAGCACATTTAATTTCCCCATGTTCCTGAATTAAAAAATTTCCCTCTTAAAATTTGGGTGACACAAAAACCCTGGGGGATCAAAACTTTTGGGGAAACTTCGCAAGCAAGACTTTTTAGTTAATTTTTTGGGGTTACTTTTAATTATTGGGTTTTTAAACTTTAAAAAAATTTTCTTCAGTACCCCAATTTTAACCCCAATCATTATTTCTTTTTGGAAATTTTCTTTCCAGGGTAATCTTTATTTTATTATGTCCTTTATTTGGACGAATTGCTTTTTCCATTCCCCAGAGGCATATTTGCCTTTGCATTATTTTTTTAAACCCCTCTCCAAAATTTTATTAACATTCCTTTTCAGTTGAGTCTAACCCGGGGAAATTGTCCCACATAAAAATTTTTTTGTCTTTTCCTTTTTTAAAGGGACTTTCCTTTACTTTTAAAGGTGGGGCATTTATCGTCGTTTTGAAGTGGGAACGGACTGGTGTAGCACCAAAAAATACGCTCCTAAAGCAAAAGGTTTTCAGAGTGCTAAGTGGGGTCACTAGGATTCTCGGGCCCATAAAAAGGGGGGGGAACAATCTCGGTCAGCCTCTTGAAAAACCCCTTTTTGGAAAAGTTTTACTTATGTCAGCCGTAAAGGCATAATGCTTCACTCTAAAATTTTTAAATAATTTATCTCCAAATTTTTTTCCGTCAACGACGGCCCCTGTAATCAAACTTTTCATTAAACTAGGTAAAATTTTTTTTTACTCTGGCACTAAAAATTAAACGGGGGATCCCAAAAATTGGTCTTAGGGTTCCCTTCTTCATTTCCGGGATGGGGGAAATAGGGACCTTTTAAATTTTTTGGCTTGCTCAGGGGTTACCCTTTATAAATTTATTAAAAATTGTTCAGCTTTTATATCATTATAGGCATTAAAACAATTTGGTGTTTTACTCGTTTTGGGACGACCCTTTTAATTGTCCATATCCCTTTCTTTTAATTTTGTGGGCAATTCTGGAGGGTTCAGTCTCCACGGAAGTGTACCCAGTTTTGTCCGGAATTAAAAAATTTTTCATCTCTCAGTATTGCCCCGGGTTTTAAAGATTCACCCTGGACTTTTTTCATTTACTTTATATTCCAAGGCTGTCTTTTCCCACTTTTTATGAAACGGGCTCAACCCATCCTTAGGGGAAGGCTTTATACTGGGGTACGTTTTTCATAAATAAAAAAACACACAGTTATGGTATTTGTATTTTTCCCTTTTAGTCATAAAATATTATTAGAGGAATCCTCCCATCCATTCCCATGCCCTCCTGCAGTTCAAAAGGGTGACACCACATTTCTTTCCATACCCTTTACAAAAGGGGGGCATTAAAAAGTCACTACCTAAACAAAATATTTATTGGGGAAAATACAGAATCATCACTTACAAACCCGAAGGTGCTAAATTTTTCCCTTTTGTGAAAGTTTTTCTGTAGCTTTTTTCTTAAAACCCCAATGTAGATATTTTCCTGGTTGTCTTTCTTCAAATTTCTGCATTAACACGTTTTTTCTCATTGCCCAACATGAAGTTTCATAAACCCGTATCATTTCATTTTAGCCCTTTTTTTCCGAGGAAAACCAGATAATTTTAAAATTTTGGGGGTCTCCCATCGGGACTTTTTTTCCCCTCAAGTCATTTACGTTTTATGAAAAAAAAGTGGGGTCCTGGTCGAATAAAGCAGTTACATTTTTTTATTTTTGCCTTTATCATCAATTTTTACCTGTAACACCCCCCCCCCCCCCCCCCCCCCCCCCCCCCCCCCCCCCCAACCCCCCCCGGGTGGGATTGAAAAAAACTTTTTTAAAAAAAATTTTTCCCCCAAAAACCCAAAAATCCAAAATTGCCTTACACATGACTATATGGGGTCTTCCTTTGTTTACATTGATAAAAAAGAAGTTTAATTTGGCCCTAACAATCCTTTTTCATTTGTGTTTTCCAAAAACCTGATTTTTCATTGTCAAGTTCCCCCAATTTTTTTCACTTTATCATTAAAGGAAAAATTTTTGCATTGCAATTTTAGAAAAAAAAGTTCCCTTTAGAAGAGAAAAATCTCTCTTTTTTTTTGACTGGGGTTTTTTTTAAAAAAGGGGTACCCTTTGGGGGGGTACTTATTCTTTTACCTTTTGGAGAATTTATTATTTCTGATTCCTGCTACTTGATTTGGACCCCATGCAACTTTTTTTGAAAAAAAAATTTGATTATTACCCCTTGGGATAATTTTTTTTCCCTTTTTGAAACTTGACCGATTTCCCCAGGTTATTATGTGTTGCATTTTTAAAATGAGTTAGTTGGCTGGTCGCAACTGAACAATTTTAAATTTTTGTAGACCTATTTAAATTTCCCCCAGACCAAAATAACTCTTGTTTATACTTGTTGAGAGTCTTCAAATGTTTTTTTCGCTTAATTTTTTTTGTACAATGGAAACAATAAAACCGTTTTGTTTCCCTTTTGATTATATTTATTACTTTTAAAAATTTTTAGAGTGTTTTCCCGTTTAACTCTAAAAAGCTGTAAACCTTTGGGAAAGGGGGGGTGATCGGGGGATTTTAAATTAACAATTTATATTCAATAGATCCAACCTACTTTTTTTATAATTTTCCATTTAAAGGGCCCCCCAAAAAAGTCAAAATTTTCCTTTTTAAAAAGTCATCTACTTGGGAAAAAGGGTTGTATGGTATGTGGCATCCCTCTTACCTGTCCTTTTAGGTAAAAAATTTAGATTACACAGGTAGGTCCTCCTGTCATGCCCCAGGGCTTTAAAAATTGACCAAAATTTCCTTTCCCCGTTTTCTCCGGATTAAAAAACAGGTAAACATAATTCGGGGAGTTTTGGCAAAACATTATTGTTGGGAGTAGATTTAACTCCCGGTTTTTACACTTTTAATTTTTAAAACCCCTGACTTTTAAAAAATTTTTCCCCTCAAATTCATAAAAACGTTAAATCATAAGATCTCCCTTTCTCTATCACACAGTTTAAAAACAAATCCCCTTTCAATATTGTTGAAATAAAATTTTTATAATCTATCTATTACCAAAAGCTCTAAATGAAAATTTTAAATCATTAGTATTCACAGTTTCTTGATTCAAATTTCAAACATTATAGCCTTTGTACATGCCCTTTCTAGCTTGCAATTTTGCTTTTTTTGCTTATTTTCCTTTTGTTTGTTTTCAAAATTTTAATTTCCTCTTTTTCACCTGTGCAATGTATTTAAATTCAACTTAAAAACCCTGTTAGTCTAAATTATGCACTTTATAAAGGTAAATAGTACAATTACCTTTAAATAAATTCTGCTATTTGGCTTAGCAATTACTTGAAAAAAAAAATTATTAAATTTTTTTAATGCTTAATACAAATCTTTAGCCAGCCCTTGGCTTATAAAAATTAATATTATACAATTAATAAATCCTTCCCCAGAATTTGGCATAGCAAAATTAATATTATACACATTAATATTAGTTACATTGGCTTTCAATTACCAAACGATAAAAAACTTGGCCAGAAATCTTATCAAATTAAATTTTTTCAAATACAAAAAATTTAAAAAGCCACTTTGGCTTTGCAAAATTAAATACACAAAATAAAATTAGCTACATTTGGGGTTATCAATTAACATACACTTTTACCATTAATTATTTTTTGCCACCCTGAGCTTAGCTTATCAAAATTAATTTTGTAAAAATTAAACCCACTACCATTAGAAAATTTTGTGAACTTAACATCCACCTCCTTTCTGTTATTTCACATATAATTATTTAAGTAATTAACTAATTAAATGCCCATAATTACCTCCGGTTCGAGGGACCAAGGGGGAAATAAATGTGGAAAATTTCATTTTTCTTGATGTACAGTATATGCATAACGTAAATGAAATAGATAATTATTATTTATCAGTTTTAACGGGGGGAAAATTTGGGACACCCAGGGACAAAAAATGTCCCCCTTTTACCTCCACTGTCATAACCACAAGTTGCTCTGGACCCATTTAATTACAATGAACTGTATCACCAGGAATGCTGGTAAATATATAAATTTGTGGACTGTATATTAAAATTTAAAAAGGATTATATATACACACATTTACATAACAGAAGGAATATCTTTATATCACTCACCAATTTGACTGGAGATTAATGTGTATCATACTCAGAAAACCTCTGTCTATACATGAAAATAACAACTGGCCAGAGTTATAACATAACAGACTTATCTGAGGTTCCTGGAGTTGTCTTGTCCAGTCGCTTGATATCTCAAGTTATGCAGGACTGCACATCCAACAATTTCGCCTCCTATTTGAGAGGTGTCAGCCCAATTTTAACCTCTAGAGCACGAAAAATTCTTCCCATTATATACAACGTTTGTTACTCCAATTCAAACAAAATGGCGACTCTCCTGCGCAGACGCAGGCTCAGTTTCCCATTTTCCATAACCTAATTTTTATTAAATACAATTTAGGCCATCTATTTACCTTAAAATTACCGTATTTCCGGAAAATATACAGTATTTTCCACAACTGTATTTGTCAGCTCTGTCCTCAGATTATATTAATATAAATACCCATATTTTACTAGTACATTTAGTATTTTAGTAATGACATACTGTCTTCATGTTTTCCTTAGGTGAGTGACGAGTATAAGAAGTTGAACCCCATGGGTCAGGTTCCTGCACTCCTTGTTGGTAGTCAAACCTTGACGCAATCAGTAAGTATTACAACAACTGTGTACACTACTGACAGGAAGAGGAATTAGATACACGTGCAACACAGGCTGCTAGGCTGAGGGACTGACTGAATCATCTTATGTCTTTTGTACATCTGCGTGGAACTGATGAAGCCAGTGGTTGGCTAAAAGTCTTCAAATGAAAGATACCCAGGTGTTGCATACATGTCTAATTACTCAGTCAGTCAGTATTAATAGTCTGACTTGATGATGGGATAGGGATTATATAGAAACATTATATGCAATTAAAGTTCAACAATATTTGTTGCTTTTAAGTTGAATATTCAGGAAGAGACTCATTCCCTACATGTGCAGTCATTTTTTTTTTCAGCTTAGCATCATGGAGTACCTGGAGGAAGCCTACCCTCAGAAACCACTGCTACCGAAGGACTTACTTCTGAGAGCAAAGGTAAACTTTCATTGTGTATTTTTGTCCCCTTGGAACGACGTCTCTTGATGCCGGTGAGGAGCTCTTGATTCAAGGAACTGGACCTGTCCTTTCTTTAGACGTTGTGTGACCTCCATGGGTTTACCGATGCATCTGTTGATGCTTGCCTCTGTCTGTGTGGTTGGTTAAGGGGGGGTTTAAAACTTATCGACTACATTATACTCATTACAATTTCACCTAATCTTTTCGCCACCATTCCTCTCAGTGTATATACACTGAGAGGAATGAATTTGCCGGTGTATATATCTTATATTGTGAGATTATGAATGAAAGTAGAGGTTGCATTTCTTCAGATGGGCTGTATATGTTTATATGTATTAACCTGAAGATTAAAATAATAAATTATAACACAGAAGATATTACAGTTCAGCATATTCTTTTAAATTGGAAAGATTTTTTCTTCCTTCTAAGGTGCGCGAGATATGCGAGGTAATAGGCTCGGGTATCCAGCCGCTACAAAACCTGTCAGTGCTACAGAAAGTAGGTGAGGAGAAGAAAATGGAATGGAGCAGCTTTTTCATCAAGAAAGGTTTCATTGGTGAGCATTATCCAGTGTACCGTGTGGCTGTATCGTGTTGCTGTAGTCAGTGTTGGTACAATAACTTAAGAAACCGCGGTACTGGAGGGGATTGAATCCGCGGTGAGTGAGAAGTAAAACTCCAGACCGACGTTAGCCACTGTAGCCAGCTGGCTACAGTGGCTAACGCGTCGGTCTGGAGTTTCACGACTCGCCCACCAAGGGTTCAATCCCCACCCGTACCGTGGTTTGTTTGCAATCGTGTCATTACGATTTCTTGAGTTAAAATAACTTGAGTTTCAGACACGAAATGGAAATCTACTTATTTCGTATTATAAATAATGTGCAGTACCGACAAGTTGATGAACAAGACACGTGTGCAGCACTGAGTGTCTTGATTGACGAAAAATATCGCCTGCGCTGCAGACTTTATCAGTTGAATAAGAGGTGAATTACAAGCTTTAATTTCAATCGACTAATGCAGCTTGCAGTGAAAACGAAAAGTTTTGTCAATAGATGCTTAGTGGTCGAAACGTCTTGCTCATCAGAACTGCTCAAGAGCATAATTTACTTCTTCAAGAAAATCTTGTTGGATAATCTCATTGTTATTAACTCCTCCTGAGGGTAAGAACCCAGGGAGTTAGGGGCGACACTGTTACTACCTCCTGAGGGTAAGAACCCAGGGAGTTAGGGGCGACACTGTTACTACCTCCTGAGGGTAAGAATCCAGGGAGTTAGGGGCGACACTGTTACTACCTCCTGAGTGTAAGAACCCAGGGAGTTAGGTGCGACACTGTTACTACCTCCTGAGTGTAAGAACCCAGGGAGTTAGGGGCGACACTGTTACCACCTCCTGAGGGTAAGAACCCAGGGAGTTAGGTGCGACACTGTTACTACCTCTGAGGGTAAGAACCCAGGGAGTTAGGGGCGACACTGTTACTACCTCCTGAGTGTAAGAACCCAGGGAGTTAGGGGCGACACTGTTACCACCTCCTGAGGGTAAGAACCCAGGGAGTTAGGGGCGACACTGTTACTACCTCCTGAGTGTAAGAACCCAGGGAGTTAGGTGGCGACACTCTTACTACTCTGAGGGTAAGAACCCAGGGAGTTAGGTGCGACACTGTTACTACCTCCTGAGGGTAAGAACCCAGGGAGTTAGGGGCGACACTGTTACTACCTCCTGAGTGTAAGAACCCAGGGAGTTAGGTGCGACACTGTTACTACCTCCTGAGGGTA
The DNA here is from genome assembly GCF_026875155.1 of Cherax quadricarinatus. Classification (NCBI taxonomy): domain Eukaryota; kingdom Metazoa; phylum Arthropoda; class Malacostraca; order Decapoda; family Parastacidae; genus Cherax; species Cherax quadricarinatus. The sequence continues at coordinate 91,962,536 of NC_069405.1, read as the reverse complement.
AGAACCCAGGGAGTTAGGTGCGACACTGTTACCACCTCCTGAGGGTAAGAACCCAGGGAGTTAGGGGCGACACTGTTACTCCTCCTGAGTGGGAAGAACCCAGGGAGTTAGGTGCGACACTGTTACTACCTCCTGAGTGGTTTAAAAACCCAGGGAGTTAGGTGCGACACTGTTACTACCTCCTGAGGGTAAGAACCCAGGGAGTTAGGGGCGACACTGTTACTACCTCCTGAGTGTAAGAACCCAGGGAGTTAGGTGCGACACTGTTATACCTCCTGAGGGTAAGAACCCAGGGAGTTGGTGCGACACTGTTACTACCTCCTGAGGGTAAGAACCCAGGGAGTTAGGTGCGACACTGTTACTACCTCCTGAGGGTAAGAACCCAGAGAGTTAGGTGCGACACTGTTACCACCTCCTGAGGGTAAGAACCCAGGGAGTTAGGAGCGACACTGTTACTACCTCTTGAGGGTAAGAACCCAGGGAGTTAGGGGCGAAACTGTTACTACCTCTTGAGGGTAAGAACCCAGGGAGTTAGGGGCGAAACTGTTACTACCTCTTGAGGGTAAGAACCCAGGGAGTTAGGGGCGAAACTGTTACTACCTCTTGAGGGTAAGACCCAGGGAGTTAGGGGCGAAACTGTTACTACTCTTGAGGGTAAGAACCAGGGAGTTAGGGGCGAAACTGTTACTACCTCTTGAGGGTAAGAACCCAGGGAGTTAGGGGCGAAACTGTTACTACCTCTTGAGGGTAAGAACCCAGGGAGTTAGGGGCGAAACTGTTACTACCTCCTGAGGGTAAGAACCCAGGGAGTTAGGGGCGACACTGTTACTACCTCTTGAGGGTAAGAACCCAGGGAGTTAGGGGCGACACTGTTACTACCTCCTGAGGGTAAGAATCCAGGGAGTTAGGGGCGACACTGTTACTACTTCCTGAGGGTAAGAATCCAGGGAGTCCGCGACATTTAATACCTCTTGAGGGTAAGAACCCAGGGAGTCCGCGACATTTAATACCTCTTGAGGGTAAGAACCCAGGGAGTTATGAACAACGCTACTACCTCCTGAGGGTAAGAACCCAGGGAGTTAGGGGCGACACTGTTACTACCTCTTGAGGGTAAGAAGCCAGGGAGTCCGCGACACTTACTACGTCTTGAGGGTAAGAACCCAGGGAGTTAGGAACAACGTTACTACCTCCTGAGGGTAAGAGCCCAGGGAGTTAGAGGCGACACTGTTACTACCCTATAATTATATAGAAACCTCCCACCCTCACCTATCTATATTTGCTCACCTAATATACTGAGTATCATTATTATATATTATAATATATTATATTCTATATTTAAATCACTATATATATATACATTAAATATATATTATTTACATTTATATATTTTAGATATATATGTATATATATTATATATATATACTGTATATATGATATTATAAACATATATATATATTATAGATATATATCATACTTATATATATATTACATATTTATTATATATTTTATATTTATATATTACATATATTTTATATACATAACGATTATATAATATTTATATATATAGTTATATACATATATATTTTATATTATATATATATAATATAGATAATATATATTATATTAATATACAGTAAATATGGTATATATTATTTATATCCATATCCTATTTCTATATATATTATATTATATACATATATTAGATATATAATCAGGATATTTATATATATATTTTATATATTTATTATATATAACAATATTATACTATATTATATATATACTTATATATATATTATATATATACATATATATTATCATATATATATATACATAATATAATATATATAATACATATATATTTATTTTTATTTATTTATATATACTTATATTATATATATATATATATTTCTATATAATAATATTATTTATATATATAATTATACATATATTTATATTACCATATTATATTATATTATTAACCATATAATATCATATACATATATATATTATATATTAATTTATAATATATATATATTACTATATTATATATTATATATTATATATATATATATATATTATTAATTATTATATATTAATATATATTGAATAAGATATATATATATTATATATATAATATATATTTATATATATATTACTATTTGTATATATAGTATACAGATATATATCTCATATATAGATATAAATAATATATGTATATGTATATATATTATACTATACATATATACTATATTCTATATATATATATTATAAATGTATAGATCTATATATATTATATATATATTATATAATATATATTATGTATTTACTATTATACTATATTATATATTTTAATATATTATATTTATATTTATTATACTAAATATACTATTATAGATAGATATTATTATATATATATATATATATATATATTATATATAATATATATATTATATATTTATGATATGATATATTATATATTATATATGTAAATATATATATATATTATTATATATATATATCTATAAGTATATATATATATATTTATAATATATTATAGATATATTTTATATATATATTTATATTATATTTTATATATATATATATTATAATTTAAATTTATATATATATATTATATATATATATATCATATATATATATACGATTATATGATATTTATATATATTATTATATATTATATTATTATATTATTGTATGATATATACTGTCGCTAGGCCGCAGTATGTAAAAAACTGGTCAATTAGCGAAGAGAAAACTATTTGTAAACAATTTAAGTCCACTTTCTAATGAATTTTTCTTGTTTTACTGTATGAGCGTTTTAAAGATATATTTTTTTATTAATGTTGATGTAAAAATTATCAATTAGCCACTCACCCAGGAAACTGGAATTACCTAAACCTTATTATAAACGACGCGTACAATTTTATTTTTGTCCTAACCCTTACTAAATATATTTTTGATTTTGTTTACAATAATTAATGCTACAACAAACAGTGTGAAATATATTTTTTTCGTAGGTCAGAAGGATTTTGGCGAAATTATTGCATAACAAAATTTTTCACTTGTCTATATGGCAAGATGAGCGTTGCTATTTAAGGCCAAAGATCGCAAGTTCTGCCTACTTAGCGCACGACATTTAGTATATATATGTGGGACGTGTGTGTGTGTGTGTGGTGTGTTTTGTGTTGTTGTGGGTTGTGTGTGTGTGTGTAATATGGGTAGCAAGCTTTAAGACGGGGCGGAGGGAAGTTCACATATATCTTGCTTCCCATTAACGTGGAGCGTCTTCACCTTTCACCCCCATATATACGTCACTGGTACATTGGACTTTAATCGTAGCATTTAGACAACCTCGCATATAATTGTGTAATAGCACTGTATGCGCTACTTTAATCCTTAATGTGTCAGCGTGAGGCTATTGCTGTATCAAGTCAGAGCGTAGGTTGAAGATGTCGGGGAATATAAAGTATTGTGACTTTCGGTGAGATTAATGGTTTGTAAACGGTGGGTTGGCAGTATAACACAGGGTTAACTAACCTACATGTTTCAGGATAGGCTAACATATATATAACCCCTGGACAGTTTTGGTAAGGGCACTTCTCGTGTTGTATTAGGTTGGGTGTGTGTGGTGTGTGTGTGTGTGTGTGTTGTGTGTACGCCTAAGTTGGTGGGTTTCAGGGGTCGAGACTCGGTCTGGGCCTCTCGCCTTTCACTGACCGCATATGGGTCCCCTACTCTGCTCCATAGCTTTATCTCTTAGCAACCTCGTTCTTAAAACGGATGTATGATTTCTGCATCTCCACTAATCACTTGCCAGCTATTATCACTTTACCTAACAACTCTGTGCTCAAGAAATTGTATTACCTAACATTCCCTTTAATTTCTCATTGAGTTTATCCTACCAATTGGGACCCCTTGTTTCTGTTCCCCTCTTGGTGCCTCTGTCTCTGCCACCTGATCTATTCCACGCAGTATTTTGATGTCGTTATCATGTCTTCCCTGAACTCCTGTCCTCCAGTGTCGTCAGTCAGAAGTTTCCCTTAACTTTGTACTGCGCATGGTACATTCCCCTCTTGACTCTGGAACTGCCTTGTGCAAACCTTTGCACTTTTCTTTTATTTGCTTGGTCGTGCGCGTTGACCAGGTCCTTGTGGGTTCCAAAACTTGGTGTTGCGCTGTACTCCTGTATGGGGACTTGACGTACACAGTGTATAGTCTTGGATTCCTTGTACTGAGGTTCGGAACTCTGCGGCTACTTCTCTAGGTTTGCTCATGCGTCTCATTTGCCGCAGATATCTGGTTGATGTGTGGCTTCGCGGCGACGTGCTCAGTATTATACTCGCCCCTAGATCTTGTCTCATTGAGTGATTGTTTGCAGTACTTGGCCACCTTAGCTAATATTGTCTAGGCGGTCCTTCTTTGCCTCTTCCCCGATACTTCGGACTTTGGCGGGGTTAAATTTAGGAGCCAAGTTGTCTGGATCGCTCGCGTCTCCAGCCTGTCGAGGTCTCTTGTAGAGCCTGTCTGATCCGCATCTGATTTACTTCTCTTAACTTACACCACTGCAAACAGGGACACGCTTTCTGAGTATCCCGCTTTCGCCGTATGGTCTATACCAAGATTAGCATTGTCCCAGGACTGACCCCACTGTGGGAACCGCGTCACAGGCGACCCACTGTGATACCTCTGTCACGTACCATGATCTCGCTCTGTTGCCTCCCCTGTTAGGTATTCTTGATCCATTTGCAGTGCCCTTCCTGTTAGGTGCCTGATCCTCTTGCATTTCATTTATAATTCTTGTAAGGAACTGTATCGCTCGCAAGGCCTATCTTGATCTGTCAAAAAATGCGCAGTCAACCCACCCACCTCCCTTCATATCTCGCTTGAACTTCAGTACCTTGTCATAGAAACTCCAGTTAGGTTTGTGACACAGGATTAGCCTTCCATGAATCCATGTGGATGTCGCATTTTATTACCTTTGTTCCGTTCAGGTGCTCACTACTCTCTCCTGATATATCTTCTCCATGACTTTGCATACTGTACAACGTCCGTGACACTGATGTTCTATAGTTTAAGTGCTTCATTTCTGTTCCTTTTCTCTAATAGATGGGGATACATTAGCTCGTCTCCATGCCAGTGTTCAAGGGGATATGTTGAGATTGTGGTTGGAGGGGACACACACTGTTCTCTCGCGCCCTTCTATAAGGACCCACAAGAGATGTCCGTCCAACCGCCTTTGAGGTTTCAAGGTCACTTATGAGCTGCTTCACCTTCTCGGTTGTGTGTATTTCATCCACACTTGTTGGTATATCCCTTGTGGGTGTACCCCTCTGTTTTGTCTTCCCCGTATCCTTCTGCCTCCACTGTAAATTACTTCCGAAATCTTGTTGAGCTCCCTCACTACTACATGGTCGTTTTTTTGTGTGCTCCTTCACCTTTCTCAGCCTGATTACCTGGTCCTGACGTTGTTCCTCCCAGTTGTTGGTGGCTGTTAAAGCAGTTTCATGTCTGATCTTGACTTTTCAGTTGGCTGTCGTTTTGTATGCCTGCTGGGCTACTTCCACTCGCTTATTATACGAATGTGCATACTCGTTTCTGCATCTTCGACTACTCTCTTTTGGCTTTTGTCCTTGAGTGCCTTTTGACGAGCTTCTTGTCTGTACATTTTCTCCATCTCTAGAGCGTATACGATGAGTGAGTATTCCCACGTTTCCCTACACTTCGGGTAAACAAGGGGCTCGTTCGTGGTCTATTGCCAAATATCTTTTTGTGTTAATTCTCTGTTACCCTTGGGAACGAAAGCCTTTCCTCTGCCTACTTGCATTTTGTTGTTACGATCAGTCCATTTCATTTACTGACTTTTCATACCAGCTCTTTCCCAATAGACCTCCTGCAGGGAAGGTCCTTCCTATTACTTGGGTAACCCCCCACTTTTATGTTTGGCTTTTTCCTTATCCTACTCTGTTACCCTCGTCAACTTGAGCTCTACGATGTATTCAAAGCTCAGATCCCACGTGGCTCACTAGCTCCAACGGGTGCCTTTCATATGTGATGTCTCGATGTCTGAGTCGCTACACCTCAGGGTGAAACACAAGGACCAGTCTTGCTGGTTCATCCTCACCCTCTCCTCTCTTGGTAGTGTCCCCTACGTGTTCGTGATGAGGTTTTCCAGTACACATCCATCATCTTGGCTCTTCATTTTTGGGACCATCATGTGGCTTACAGGTTTTTCCCAATCAATTTCCCTGTAGTAGACAGTCACCATTAAACCAGTAGCTTTGCTCTACTTGGTGTGTTCATCTTCTTGCATACGCCTCAGCTACTGTGTTCCACAAATTGCTTTGTTGGTGTCTTGTGTGTGTGTGTGTGTGATGTTGTGGTGTTGTCGTGATGTGGTGTGTGTGTGTGTGTGTGTGTGTGGTGTTGGATGGTGATTGTGTCGTGTGTGTGTGTGTGTACTCGCTAATTGTGGTTACAGGGTCGTCGAGCCTTGGTCTGGCCCTGCCTCTTCACTGATCGCTACGAGGTCCTCTCCCTCTCTGCTTCTGAAGCTTTGCCATACCTCTTCTCAAAACTCTATGTATCGGTTCCTGCCTCCACTGACTTACATAGCTAGGCTATTCCACTTCCGGACGACTCTGAAAGAAATTCTTTCCTAACGTGGCCCTTGTGAGTGTTCTGAGTCTTCAGCTTCTGTTGTGACCCTGTTGTTTCTTGTGCCCCTAAGTCTGGAACATCCTGATGCTCTGCTGTCCACCTTGTCTATTCCCCGCAGTATTTTGCTATGTTCGTTTTTCTATGTCTCTTCTGACCACCCTTTTCGGTTTCTTCCAGTGTCGTCAGGTCGCTCAATTTCCTCTCACTTCTCGTAAGACATTCCCTGAGCTCTTGGGACTAGCCTTGTTGCAAACCTTTTGTACTTTCGCTTAACTTCTTGACGGGCTTGACAGGGTGTGGTTCCAGATGGTGTCTGCATACTCCAGTATGGCCTGACTCTTACACAGTGTTCAGTCGTTATTGATCGATTCCTTATTAAGGTATCGGATTGCTATTTCAGGTTTGCCAGGCGCCCGTATGCTGCAGCAGTTTTTGGTTGATGTGTGCTCCGGTGCACGTCGGCTCGGTTGTTATGGTGACCCCAAGGTTCTTTCTCCCTGAAGTGACGGTGTCTCTGTAGTCTTTGTTCCACTAAGCCCTATACTGTCAGCGGTTTACTTTGCCCACTCCCCAATCTTCATGAACTTTGCTATTTTGGGCAGGATTTGAATTCGAGAAGCCAGTTTCTGGACACATGTCCAGCCTGTCCAAGTCTCTTTGCAGTCCTGCACTCATCTCATTGATTTAATCTTTTCATCGCTTCACATCATCTGCGAATAGGGACACTTCAGAGAGGCTATTCCTTCCATCATGTCTGTCGATTCTATCAAAAATAGCACTGGTCCTAGAATCTGACCCCTGTGGGACTGCTCTCTCGTCACAGGCGCCCACTGTGACACCTCTTCAGTATCACCTATGGACTTCGTTTGTGCCTCCCTGTCAGGTATTCCTGATTCCATTGCAGTGCCCTCCCTGTTATATGGCGCCTGTATCCTCCAGCTTCTGCATAAATCTCTTGGCTGGAACTGTGTCAAAGGTTTCCTGCAAGTGGTGTATTGTAGGAAAACGCAATCAATCCGACCGCCTCTCTCTCGTCTTACTTCTGTTACCCTTGTCATAAAACTCCAAGGAGGTTCTGTGACACCCGATTTGCCTTCATGTACCCATGCTGGTTTTCATTTCATAAATTTGGTCCGTTCCAGGTGTTCCACCAACTCATCCTCTGATAATCTCTCTTTGACTTGTGCACACAATATCATGTCAGAGACACAGGTCTGTAGTTTAGTTTGCCCTCTATTCTGTTTCCTTTCTTAAATATGGGGATACATTTGTGTCTTCCATTTCTCAGGTAGTTGCCCAGTTCAAGGGAATGTGTTGAAGAATTGTGGTTAGGGGCACGCACAGTATCTCTAGCTCCTTTCTAAGGACCATGGGGAGATGTCGTCCACCGCCTTTGAGGTATATCAAGGTCATTAAGCAGCTTCTGCACCTCATCCTCGGTTATCCGTTGGATGTCATCCATCACTTGTTGGTATATCCCTCTTTGGTGTATCTTCTTTGTGTTCCTCAGACCTCCTGTATACTGTAAAAACTTTCTTAAAATCTCCTGTTTAGTCCCTCACATACCTTTCTGATCATTCTTGTGAGTTCTCCCCCTTATGTCTCAATCTGGATCACCTGTTTTGACTGTTGTTACTTCCTCTGGATGTGGACTATACAACAATTAGGGTCAGTCTTTGATTTTCGATGCTATGGAATTTTCATACTGTCGCTGCGGCCTCCCTACTTCACCAGTGCATACTCGTTCCTGGCTCTGCGACACTTGAGTCTCGCACCTATTTTCTCGATGTGTTCTCGTGCCTTCTGTACTTTTTCTATTCTCGATTGCACTTTAGTTTTTTGCCTCTTACCGTCGGTAAACCAGGGGCTCGTTCTGGACTTCCAATGTTTCTGTTGCCCCTTTGGAATAAACCTTTCCACTGCCTCCTTGCATTTTGTTGTTACTTTATTCCATAATTTCGTTTACTGTCTTTCCTGTCAGTTCTCTGTCCCACGGAACCTCCTGCAGGAAGTTCCTCAACCTATGTAGTCCCCTCTTTTATAGTCAGGCTTTCCCATTCAACTCCTGTTACTCTCTCCACTTGCAACTCTACTATGTATTCAAAGCACAGAACCACGTGGTCGCTAGCTCCTAGGGGGGACTCATACATGATGAATCCTCATGTCTGAAACATGCCAGGTTTGACCACAAGGTCCAATTTTGCTGGTTCATCCTCCCCTCTCACTCTGGTAGTGTCCTTAACATGTTGGTGCATGAGGTTTTCCAGCACCACGTGTGTGTGTGAAAAGAACGAACGATTAGGGAACGAGGTCTCTAATGTAATATTATATTGAAACTTCGCGTGTTTCTTTTCCTCTCATCGATGTGGGTTTTTTAAATGAATTAATATATTCAACAGATCGATGGGTTTTATGTGGTGTCACTTTTGTATGTTGCGAAGTGCGAGTATGTCTACCTATTAAGAGAAGCTGCTGGTGTTTAATTGTATAACTCTAACATCTGCGGATTATCATAGTTGGAATATCTGTTATTCATACACAGTTATTTGACGAACAAATGAATTTTACAAAAACTGTAACAAGCGATGTACAAAAATAAACGAGACTTGAAAATCTCTGCAAGTGCCCGTGAGCGTTATTTGAATCTTAGGGACGGTATGACTGGACTAACTAATCTGAAAATGGGAAGAGGCGTCGCTGCGGTTGCCCGCTAAAATTTCAATTCCGACATAATCGCAAGTGACCATGGTGGAAACGCCACGAGCGGGGCGCATGGCGGATTCCCAGCTCTCGGAGACTCTCTGATGTCCGGTGGATCAGTAACCTCCGAAGCCTCAGCTCGGTGGAAGCAGAGGCTTTACGGGACGACACCTCAACACTGCCATATCTCCCAGTGTACGGGTAGGTACTAAACAAGGCACTTCTTTCTTTGCTATTCAGGGCACATTCAAGGGGATTTGAGCCATTCCCTTTTATCATACTCTTATTGACCCTTAATAAGGTACTGTCTGGAACCGCAAAGGAAGTATATCATTCTTTTATCATACGTAAACCAATAGGAACCACTACGTTTTGGTGCTGCCTCCTGGACCATCGTTATCAGCTCGTCCCAGAGAATTGGTCATGAGCTACCGCAATGTCATCTGAAGTTATTTGCCTATGAGGTAGGTGAATTGTTCCGCCACGGTATTGTAGGCGAGTTGTGAATTGTTCTAGCCACAGTATTTTGGGCGAGATGAATTGTTCCAGCCACTGTATTTTGGATCTACCTGGAGTCTACCTGGAGGGTATTCCGGGGGGTCAACGCCCCGCGGCCCGTGTCACGACAGGCCTCCGTTGGATCAGGGCTGATCAACAAGGCAGTTATGGTGCCCCACGGGCAATCAACGTAACGAAAACCACAGCCCGGCTGATCCGGCACCGTCTTTAGGTATCTGTCTAGCTCCCTCTTGAAGACAACCAGGGGTCTTCCCGTAATGGCCCTTATTGCTGGTTTGGAGGTGCTTGACAGTGTTTGGGCCCCGACGTCCCACTTATTGTGTTTTCCTCTTAGTATACAGTGGACCCGCCCCTACTCTTTTTCAAGGGGGGTATGTTTCATCGCCTGCCAAGTCTTTTTGCTTTCGTTATGGAGTGATTGCTGTGTGCTTATTAGGGACCAGTCCTCCAGAATCTTCCAGGTGTAATTATTGCGATAATCTCTCTTCGCTGCGCTTAGTGGTACAAGTCAAGTGCTTCCAGGCGTTCCAGTAGTTTGTGTGTGTGGGGTGGGTGTCGAGTGTGTGTTGGTGGGTGTGTGTGGGTGTGTGTGGGGGGGTGGGTGTGCGTGTGTGTAGTGTGTGTCGGGTTGTGGGTGTGTTTTGTAGTGTGGTGTGTGTGTGGTGTGAGTGTGGTGTAGTGTGGGTGTGTGTGTGTGGGGTGTAGTGTGTGTGCGTCTGGTGTGTGGTGTGTAGCTGTGTGGGGTGTGTCGTGTGTGTGTAGTGGGTTGTGTGTGTGGTGTGTGTGTGTGTGTGGGGTGTGTGTGTGTGTGTGCGTGGGTGTGTGTGTGGGTGTGTGTGTGGGTGTCGTGTGTGGGTGTTGTGTGTGTGGTGTGTTGCTGGTGTGTGTGTGCTGTGTGTGGGTAGTGCGTGTGGGTGTGCTGTGTGTGTTTGTGGTGGTGGTGTGGGTGTGTGTGATGTGTGTGGGTAGTGTGTGTGTTGTGGGTGTGTGTGTGACTGGGTGGAGTGCGGTGTGAGTGGGTGCTGTGTGGTGTGTGTAGGTCGGTGTCGCTGTGTGTGTGGGTGTGTGTTGTGGTGTGGTGTGTGTGTGTGTGTGGGTGTAGTCGTGTGTGTGGGTGTGGTGCTATGTGTGGGTGTGTGTGTCGTGGGTTGTGTGTGTGTGGGAGATTGTGTGTGTGCTTGGCGTGTGATGTGGTGTAGTGTGTGTGGGTGTTTGTTTGTGTGTGTGTGGGCTGTGTGTGTGTCGTGGTGTGTGTGTTTGTGTGGTGTGTGGGTGTTGTGTGTGTGTGTTGGGTGTGTAGTGTGTGAGGTGTGGTGTGGGTGTTGTGAGTGTGTGGGTGTGGTGGTAGTGTGATGTGTGTGTGTGGGTGTGTGTAGTGCTGGGTGTGTGGGTGTGTGTGTTGTAGTGATGTGTGGTTGGGGGTGGGTGATGTGTGAATGTGTGGGTGTGTTGTGTTGTTGTGTGGAAGTGGTGTGTTTGTGTGGTGTCTGTGGTGTGGGTGTATGTGTGTGTGTTGTTTGTGGTGGTGTGTGGTGTGTGTGTGCTGTTGTTGGTGTAGTGTGTGTGTGTGTGGCTGTGTTGTTTGATTGGTGAGTGTGAGTGTGTGTGTGTGGGTGGTGTGTGTGGTGTGTGCTGTGGTTGTGGGTGTGTGTGGTGGTGTGTGTGTGTGTTCTGTTCTACTGTGGGTCCACGACGCCGGTGTGTGTGGTGTGGTGTAGTGTGGTAGTGTGTGAGTGTTGTGCTGTTGTGGGTGTGTGGTGTGAGGTGTGTGTTGGTGTGTGTGGTGTGTGTGGTTGTGTGAGTGTGTGTGTGTCGTTGTGTGGTGTGTCGTGTGATGTGTGTGGTGTGTGTGTGTGTGTGTGGTGTGTGGAGTGTGGTGTTGTGGGTGTGTTTAGTCTTGTGGTGTGTGGTGTTGTAGTGTCGTGTGGTGTGTAGTGGTAGGTGTGTGGTTTGCAGCGTGCTGTCGGTGTGTGTGTGTAGGTGGTGGTGTGTGGGGTGTGTGTGTGTGGTGTGGGTTAGTGTTGGTGTGTCCGGTGGTGGTGAGTGGGGTAGTTTGTGTGGCTGTTAGTAGCTTAGTGTAGTGAGTCGTTGTAGTTGTAGTGTGTGTGTGGGGTGGGTGTGTGGGAGTGTGTGTGTTGGTGGTCGTTTGGTGTGTGTTGTGGTGTGTGTGGTGTGTGTGTTTGTGTGTGTTGTGTGTCGAGTGTTGATGTGGTAGTAGTGGTCGTGGGGGGTGTGCTGGTTGTGTAGTGTGGTGTGTGATGGCGTGGTGTATGTGTTGGTGTGTGTGTGTGTAGTCGTGGAGTGGGTGATGGTGTTTGTGTTGTGGGTGTAGTGTTGGGTGTGTGTGTGTTGAGACGTGTGTAGGTGTGTGCTGTGGTGTGTGTGGTGTGTGTAGTTGGCATTGTGGATGGTGTGTAGTGTGAGTTGTGTGTAGGTGTAGTGTGTGTGTGTGGGTCGGTGTGGATGTGTGTTGTGTGTAAGGTGTGTGTGGTGTTTGGTTTGTGTAGTGTGATGTGAGGAGGAGGGTGTGTGGTAGGTACGTTGGTGGTGAGGTAAGTGTTGTGTGTGGTAGCTGATGTCGGGCGTAGGGTGATGGTGTGAGTGTTGTGTGTGGGTGTGTGGGTGGTCGTATTGGATGTGTCTGAGTTTGTGTGTCGTGTGTGTGTGTTGGGTAGAGTGTGGCGTTCGTCGGATATGTGAGTGTGTTTGGTGTGTGGTTTGTGTGTGGTTGGGGTGTGTGTGTGTAGTGTGTTGTTGGTGTGTGTGGTGTGATTGAGTGTGTGAGTGTGGTGTTTGTACGTGGTGCTGTGTGGGTGAGTGTGCGTGTATGCGTTTTATGTGTGTGGTGGGGTGTTGTGTGTGTGTGTGTGCGTAGGTCGTCGTGTGGATGTGTGTTGGGGTGTGTGTTGTTTGTGTGTGTGTGTGTGGTGGTGTGTGTCGAGTAGTGTGTGGTGGTAGTGTGCTTTTGTTGAGTTGTGGTGATATTGGTGTGGATTAGAGATTTTGTTGTGTGGAGAGTGTGTTGTGGAGTGAGTGGGAGTGTATTGAGTGAGTTTAGTTTTTTTGTTAGTGTGAGAGTTTTTAGAGTTCTTGGTTATGATATTATATATATTTGATATTATTTTCTTATAGTTTTATATTATTTTATGTATATATGTTATATTTTATATATATATACTATTATATATATTTATATAATATATTATATATATATATATATTATATATTTTATATTATATATATTATATATATATATATTTATATATATATATTATATATATTATATATAACTATATTAAATATATATATTATATATATTATATATAAACTATAAAAAACTCATAAAAATTCTGACACAAAAACAAAATATTTATATTTAATATACACAAAAACACACAAAAAACACAAAACACTACACAATCCAACTGACACAAACAATAGCACACACAACAACACACACAACACGACAAAACACATAAATAACACATACACCCTTAACAAAAAACACATCACTCAAAAAACCAAAAAAGACATACCCCAAAAACCTATAGCACACAAACACAAACAACACACCAAAAATCTCTCTCAAACACAACCAACTCACGCCTCACTCACAACAATCACTCCTCACTATATCTCTCTCTCACTCTCTCTCAATCTCAACTCAACTCTCACCTCTATCACACAACACACCATACTCACACCCCTCAACAAACAAACTCCCTCACCTCAACCAACACCTCACCATCACAACAAAAAACACACAAAAAGAACCACACAACCCACTCAAAACCCCTCACATCAAAATCCACACTACAATAAGAAAGATCGACTCCATATATAGAGTATGTTCAGTTTATATTTGTTTATAATTTTCTATTATATGTATATTATATATATATATATATTATATATATATATATTATTATATTATATTATATTATATTGTATTATTATATATATATCTATATTTATATTATACTATATTATATACTATATATTATAGTTATTATCATATGTATATATATTAATTACATATATATATACTACTTATTAATAATATATAATTATTATAATATATAATTATTTACTATATTTATATATGTATATATATATATATTAATATATATATACATATATATAGATATATATATATATGTATTTATATCATATATTAATTTATATATATATAATAGGGTATATATATAGATATATATCCTTATATAGAAATATGTAATTATATATATTATATATATGTATTTATATATATTTAATATTAGTATAATATATTTATAGATCATACATATATATAGTAATATTTATGTAATTATAATATATTTATATATGTATTTAATATATATATATTATTTTATTTATCATATTTATATTATTATTATAGTATACATTTTATATATATATGTATATATGATTTTTTTATATATTTATTTTATATATATAGTTTATATAATAGTATATATATTATTATATATATATTTTATATATATTATTTATACTATAGTATATATATTATATTATATTTATATTTTATTTATTATATATATATTTTATTTAGTATTATATATATATATTATAATATATTTATTATATATATATCATATAAATATATTATATTGTATTATCATATATATATCATTTATATATTATATATCTATAATTATACTTTATATAATAGATGTATAATAATATATATAATATATATATATATATAAGAATATTTATAATATATATACTATATATATATATATATATATATATATTTTATATATATATTTATATATATATATGATAATATATATATATATATATATTATGTATATAATTTATTATATCATATATCTTGTTAATATATACTATTTATTATATATTTCTGTTAATATCTATACATATATCTATTATATATTATATATATATGCTATATATATATATTATATATTTATATATGTTATATATATATTATATATATATTAATATGTATATATAATAATTTTATATTTATATATGATAATGTATATTTATATATTATACTATATTATATATATATGTATATTTAATATTATATCTATATATATATATTGTTTTTATATATATATTATATAGTATTATATATGTATATATATATTATATATATCATATATGTATATATATTTATATTTATATATATTATGTATATATATATTTATATATATATATATGTTTTTAATTTATTTAAATTTATGGTATCTATATCATATTTATAGTTATATATGTATGTATACTTATATTATTCTATAATATATATATAGTATATTTTATATATATATATATTGTATATATATGTATATATATATTAAATGTATAATTTATATTATATATAATTATGTTATGTATATATTTTGATATTATATTATATATTCATATTATATATATATATGTATTATATAATATTATACTATATTTAGTATATATATTTATTATATATTATATATTTATATTTATTATATCATTGGTATATATATATTATCTATTTATATATATATATATAAATATATATATATTATATATTGATTATGTTGGATTATATTTATATTATATTATCTATATATAATATATATTATATATATATTATTATATATATATTATATATATATTATCATATATATATATATATATATATAATATATATATCTCATATACTATATATAATATATATATAGTATATATATTTATAATATATATATATATTATTTATATATTCTGTATTAAGTATACTATTATAATATATATATATATTATATATATATTATATATTATATTATTTTATAAATTTTATATATATATTTATATATATATTATATATAATATTATATATCTTATTATATATATTAATATATATATATATATATTATATAATATAATATATATTATATATATATTACTATATATATTATATTAAATATATATATTATATATATTATATTTTATACATATATATTTATATATTTTATTATATAATATAATATTGGTATTAATATAACTAATATATATATTATATATTATATATATTATCTATATATCATATTATTATATAATATTATATATATATATATTTTATCACATTATATATTATATTATATATAATATAATTATATATATATTATATATATATTATTATATATATATATATATTATTATTATTATTTATATTATATATATACTATCATTTACTATATATATATATTATATATAATTTTATTATATTTTCGATATATATTATATTTAATTTATTATATATTTATGTATATATATATATTATTTATATAATACCTATATATATATACTTACTATATATAATATATGTATATATATATATTTTAATATATATATATATTTATATGTAATATATATATATATATATAAGCTATTTATATATCTATATATAATATATATTAATATTATATTTGTATTATATTGTTAATTATTTATATATAGTTTACTTATAAATGATATATAGATATATATTACTATATATATATTATATATAATTATATATATATATGTATAAAATTTATTATATATTATATGTGTAATATATTATATATAATGGTATTAGTATAATATATTATTGTAATATTGTATTATAAATTTATATAATTATATCTATAATATATATTATATATATAATAATTTATATTATTTATATAATATATATATATTTATTATAATATATATATTAATATATATAATATTATATATATAAAATACTATTATATATAATATATATATATATAATATATTATATTATACGATATTATATATAAATATTATTATATATAATATATATATAATATATGTATTATATATATAATTATATTATATAATATATAATATCACTTTATATTAAATAGATATATATATAGTTATATTATGTATATAAATATATATTTAATATATATATATAATATTTATATATCTATGTTTATGTAAATATAATATTAGATTAAATACTATATATTATCTATATATATAAATATATATAGATAAATTATATATATATATATATATATATATAAATGTATATATATATATATTAATATATAAATAAAAATATATATATTAATATTATTATATTTATACTATATATATATATTATATTAATATTTATATACTATTTATTTATATATTATCTTTATATATGTGAGTATACATAATATATTATATATATATTATAAGTTAATGTATATATTATTATATATATATCTATATAATTATATAATATATATATATATATATAATATATATATATTATATATATATATATATATATAAAATATATATATATTACATCATAATATATTTATATATTTTACTAATATATATTTATTAAATATTTTTTATATTATTTTTTATATATATATTATCATTATTTTATTATATATATTATTATTTTATGTTATATATTTATATTTTATATATATATATATATATATTTATCTAATTATTATATATTTTATAATATATATTATATATTGAATATATAAATATTATCTGTTTTATATATATATATAATATATATTTTGTAATATATTTCTATTAATATATATTATTATAATATATATATATATATTATACTGTATATATATTACATATAGTATATTATAGTATATATATATTATATATAAAATATTATTTTATTTTATTAATTATATATAATTATATAGAAACCTCCCACCCTCACCTATCTATATTTGCTCACCTAATATACTGAGTATCATTATTATATATTATAATATATTATATTCTATATTTAAATCACTATATATATATACATTAAATATATATTATTTACATTTATATATTTTAGATATATATGTATATATATTATATATATATACTGTATATATGATATTATAAACATATATATATATTATAGATATATATCATACTTATATATATATTACATATTTATTATATATTTTATATTTATATATTACATATATTTTATATACATAACGATTATATAATATTTATATATATAGTTATATACATATATATTTTATATTATATATATATAATATAGATAATATATATTATATTAATATACAGTAAATATGGTATATATTATTTATATCCATATCCTATTTCTATATATATTATATTATATACATATATTAGATATATAATCAGGATATTTATATATATATTTTATATATTTATTATATATAACAATATTATACTATATTATATATATACTTATATATATATTATATATATACATATATATTATCATATATATATATACATAATATAATATATATAATACATATATATTTATTTTTATTTATTTATATATACTTATATTATATATATATATATATTTCTATATAATAATATTATTTATATATATAATTATACATATATTTATATTACCATATTATATTATATTATTAACCATATAATATCATATACATATATATATTATATATTAATTTATAATATATATATATTACTATATTATATATTATATATTATATATATATATATATATTATTAATTATTATATATTAATATATATTGAATAAGATATATATATATTATATATATAATATATATTTATATATATATTACTATTTGTATATATAGTATACAGATATATATCTCATATATAGATATAAATAATATATGTATATGTATATATATTATACTATACATATATACTATATTCTATATATATATATTATAAATGTATAGATCTATATATATTATATATATATTATATAATATATATTATGTATTTACTATTATACTATATTATATATTTTAATATATTATATTTATATTTATTATACTAAATATACTATTATAGATAGATATTATTATATATATATATATATATATATATTATATATAATATATATATTATATATTTATGATATGATATATTATATATTATATATGTAAATATATATATATATTATTATATATATATATCTATAAGTATATATATATATATTTATAATATATTATAGATATATTTTATATATATATTTATATTATATTTTATATATATATATATTATAATTTAAATTTATATATATATATTATATATATATATATCATATATATATATACGATTATATGATATTTATATATATTATTATATATTATATTATTATATTATTGTATGATATATACTGTCGCTAGGCCGCAGTATGTAAAAAACTGGTCAATTAGCGAAGAGAAAACTATTTGTAAACAATTTAAGTCCACTTTCTAATGAATTTTTCTTGTTTTACTGTATGAGCGTTTTAAAGATATATTTTTTTATTAATGTTGATGTAAAAATTATCAATTAGCCACTCACCCAGGAAACTGGAATTACCTAAACCTTATTATAAACGACGCGTACAATTTTATTTTTGTCCTAACCCTTACTAAATATATTTTTGATTTTGTTTACAATAATTAATGCTACAACAAACAGTGTGAAATATATTTTTTTCGTAGGTCAGAAGGATTTTGGCGAAATTATTGCATAACAAAATTTTTCACTTGTCTATATGGCAAGATGAGCGTTGCTATTTAAGGCCAAAGATCGCAAGTTCTGCCTACTTAGCGCACGACATTTAGTATATATATGTGGGACGTGTGTGTGTGTGTGTGGTGTGTTTTGTGTTGTTGTGGGTTGTGTGTGTGTGTGTAATATGGGTAGCAAGCTTTAAGACGGGGCGGAGGGAAGTTCACATATATCTTGCTTCCCATTAACGTGGAGCGTCTTCACCTTTCACCCCCATATATACGTCACTGGTACATTGGACTTTAATCGTAGCATTTAGACAACCTCGCATATAATTGTGTAATAGCACTGTATGCGCTACTTTAATCCTTAATGTGTCAGCGTGAGGCTATTGCTGTATCAAGTCAGAGCGTAGGTTGAAGATGTCGGGGAATATAAAGTATTGTGACTTTCGGTGAGATTAATGGTTTGTAAACGGTGGGTTGGCAGTATAACACAGGGTTAACTAACCTACATGTTTCAGGATAGGCTAACATATATATAACCCCTGGACAGTTTTGGTAAGGGCACTTCTCGTGTTGTATTAGGTTGGGTGTGTGTGGTGTGTGTGTGTGTGTGTGTTGTGTGTACGCCTAAGTTGGTGGGTTTCAGGGGTCGAGACTCGGTCTGGGCCTCTCGCCTTTCACTGACCGCATATGGGTCCCCTACTCTGCTCCATAGCTTTATCTCTTAGCAACCTCGTTCTTAAAACGGATGTATGATTTCTGCATCTCCACTAATCACTTGCCAGCTATTATCACTTTACCTAACAACTCTGTGCTCAAGAAATTGTATTACCTAACATTCCCTTTAATTTCTCATTGAGTTTATCCTACCAATTGGGACCCCTTGTTTCTGTTCCCCTCTTGGTGCCTCTGTCTCTGCCACCTGATCTATTCCACGCAGTATTTTGATGTCGTTATCATGTCTTCCCTGAACTCCTGTCCTCCAGTGTCGTCAGTCAGAAGTTTCCCTTAACTTTGTACTGCGCATGGTACATTCCCCTCTTGACTCTGGAACTGCCTTGTGCAAACCTTTGCACTTTTCTTTTATTTGCTTGGTCGTGCGCGTTGACCAGGTCCTTGTGGGTTCCAAAACTTGGTGTTGCGCTGTACTCCTGTATGGGGACTTGACGTACACAGTGTATAGTCTTGGATTCCTTGTACTGAGGTTCGGAACTCTGCGGCTACTTCTCTAGGTTTGCTCATGCGTCTCATTTGCCGCAGATATCTGGTTGATGTGTGGCTTCGCGGCGACGTGCTCAGTATTATACTCGCCCCTAGATCTTGTCTCATTGAGTGATTGTTTGCAGTACTTGGCCACCTTAGCTAATATTGTCTAGGCGGTCCTTCTTTGCCTCTTCCCCGATACTTCGGACTTTGGCGGGGTTAAATTTAGGAGCCAAGTTGTCTGGATCGCTCGCGTCTCCAGCCTGTCGAGGTCTCTTGTAGAGCCTGTCTGATCCGCATCTGATTTACTTCTCTTAACTTACACCACTGCAAACAGGGACACGCTTTCTGAGTATCCCGCTTTCGCCGTATGGTCTATACCAAGATTAGCATTGTCCCAGGACTGACCCCACTGTGGGAACCGCGTCACAGGCGACCCACTGTGATACCTCTGTCACGTACCATGATCTCGCTCTGTTGCCTCCCCTGTTAGGTATTCTTGATCCATTTGCAGTGCCCTTCCTGTTAGGTGCCTGATCCTCTTGCATTTCATTTATAATTCTTGTAAGGAACTGTATCGCTCGCAAGGCCTATCTTGATCTGTCAAAAAATGCGCAGTCAACCCACCCACCTCCCTTCATATCTCGCTTGAACTTCAGTACCTTGTCATAGAAACTCCAGTTAGGTTTGTGACACAGGATTAGCCTTCCATGAATCCATGTGGATGTCGCATTTTATTACCTTTGTTCCGTTCAGGTGCTCACTACTCTCTCCTGATATATCTTCTCCATGACTTTGCATACTGTACAACGTCCGTGACACTGATGTTCTATAGTTTAAGTGCTTCATTTCTGTTCCTTTTCTCTAATAGATGGGGATACATTAGCTCGTCTCCATGCCAGTGTTCAAGGGGATATGTTGAGATTGTGGTTGGAGGGGACACACACTGTTCTCTCGCGCCCTTCTATAAGGACCCACAAGAGATGTCCGTCCAACCGCCTTTGAGGTTTCAAGGTCACTTATGAGCTGCTTCACCTTCTCGGTTGTGTGTATTTCATCCACACTTGTTGGTATATCCCTTGTGGGTGTACCCCTCTGTTTTGTCTTCCCCGTATCCTTCTGCCTCCACTGTAAATTACTTCCGAAATCTTGTTGAGCTCCCTCACTACTACATGGTCGTTTTTTTGTGTGCTCCTTCACCTTTCTCAGCCTGATTACCTGGTCCTGACGTTGTTCCTCCCAGTTGTTGGTGGCTGTTAAAGCAGTTTCATGTCTGATCTTGACTTTTCAGTTGGCTGTCGTTTTGTATGCCTGCTGGGCTACTTCCACTCGCTTATTATACGAATGTGCATACTCGTTTCTGCATCTTCGACTACTCTCTTTTGGCTTTTGTCCTTGAGTGCCTTTTGACGAGCTTCTTGTCTGTACATTTTCTCCATCTCTAGAGCGTATACGATGAGTGAGTATTCCCACGTTTCCCTACACTTCGGGTAAACAAGGGGCTCGTTCGTGGTCTATTGCCAAATATCTTTTTGTGTTAATTCTCTGTTACCCTTGGGAACGAAAGCCTTTCCTCTGCCTACTTGCATTTTGTTGTTACGATCAGTCCATTTCATTTACTGACTTTTCATACCAGCTCTTTCCCAATAGACCTCCTGCAGGGAAGGTCCTTCCTATTACTTGGGTAACCCCCCACTTTTATGTTTGGCTTTTTCCTTATCCTACTCTGTTACCCTCGTCAACTTGAGCTCTACGATGTATTCAAAGCTCAGATCCCACGTGGCTCACTAGCTCCAACGGGTGCCTTTCATATGTGATGTCTCGATGTCTGAGTCGCTACACCTCAGGGTGAAACACAAGGACCAGTCTTGCTGGTTCATCCTCACCCTCTCCTCTCTTGGTAGTGTCCCCTACGTGTTCGTGATGAGGTTTTCCAGTACACATCCATCATCTTGGCTCTTCATTTTTGGGACCATCATGTGGCTTACAGGTTTTCCCCAATCAATCTCCCTGTAGTAAAATCACCCATAACCAGTAGCTTTGCTCTCGAGTGAGCTCTTCTTCCCACCTCACTACGGGGTGTCCACCATTGTTTTTTGGGTGTGGTGTGTGTGTGTTGTGTGGTGTGTGTGGGTGTGTGTGTGGTGGTGTGTGTGTGTTGTGTTGTGTGTGTGTGTTGTGTGTGTACTCGCCTAATTGTGGTTACAGGGGTCAGACTTGGCCCTGGCCCCCCCTTTTCACTGATCGCTACTAGGCCTCTCCCCTCTTCTTCCTGAGCTTTGCCATACCTCTTCTCAAAACTATGTATGGTTCCTCCCTCCACTACTTCCTAGCTAGGCTTTTTCCACCCCTGAGACTCTGAAGAAATACTTCCTAACGCCCGTGACTCGTCTGAGTCTTCACTTCCATTTTGACCCCTTGTTTCTGTTCCCCTCTCTGGAACATCCTACTCTTCCACCTTGTCTTTTCCCCGCATTTTTGTATGTCTTACATTCTCCCCTGACCCTTCGGTCTTCCAGTGTCGTCATCCCAATTTCCCTAAAAACCTTTCCTCGTAGACTTTCCCCCCTGACTCTGGACACCTTGTTGAAAACCTTTGTACTTTCTCTAACTTCTGACGGCTTGACCAGGTGTGGTTCCAACTGTGCGCTACTCCAATGGGCCTGACATACACAGTGTACATGTTTTGAACGTTTTCCTTTTTAAGGTAGGGAAGCTATTCTCGGGTTTGCCAGGGGCCCTTTGCTGCACAGTTATTTGGTTAGTTGCCTCCGGTGACGTGCTCGGGTTAGGTGCCCCAAGGTCTTTCCCCCCCGAGTGAGGTCTGATCTTTGTCCACCTAGCCATACTGTCTCGGTCTTCTTTTTTCCCCTCCCCCCAACTTTATGACTTTGCATTTTTGGGAGGGTTGAATTCGAGAAGCCAGTTCTGGACCCCATTCCGCCTGTCCAAGTCCTTTGCATCCTGCCTCATCCTCATCTATTTAATTCTTCTCATCACTTAAAAATCTCTGCGAATAGGGACACTTCAAGGCAATTCCCCCCACAGTCGTTCGCATAATCAAAAATAGCACGGTCCTAAACGCCCCCTGTGGGACCCCGCTCGCAACGCCCACTGTGACACCTCTTCACGAAACCAACTTTTCTGCCTCCCTTCAGGTTTTTCCCTGATCCGGGCAGTGCCCTCCCTTTTATCCCTGATCCTCCACTTCTGCACTAATCTCTTGTGGGGAACTGTGTCAAAGGCCTTCCCTGCAGTCTAGGAAAACGCAATCAACCCACCCCCTCTCCGTCTTACTTTCTTTTACCTTGTCATAAAACCCGGGATTTTTTGGACACGGGAAATTTCCTTCATGTACCCATGCGGGGTTTTTCTTTTTAAAAAAATCTTGGTCCGTTCCAGGTTCCACCACTCCCTCCTATAATTTTCTCCTTGACTTTGCACCAATACAGTCGAGACACGGGCGTATTTAGTGCCTCATTTTTTTTTTCCTTTCTTAAATAGGGGACTACATTTGCTGTTTTTCCTTTTCTCAGTAGTTGCCCAGTTTAAAGGGAGTGTTGAAGATTGTGGTTAGGGGACGCACATATTTTCTGCTCCTTTCTCAAGGCCCCAGGGGGAAATGCCCGGGCCCCACCCCCCTTTGAGGTATCAAGGCACTTAGCAGCTTCCACCTCCTCCTGGGTTTTTTTCGTATGCATCCAACACTTTTTGGTATATTCCCTCTTGGTGTTCCCTTTTTTTTCCCACACCCTTCCGTCTATTTAAAAAAAACTTTTTTAAATCCCTGTTTAGTCCTCACATACCTTCTGACATTTTTTTGTGAGTTCCCCCCTTCTGCCCAATCTGATCACCTGGTCTTGACTGTTTTTCCCTCCTGATTGGCTATACAAAAATTTGGGGTCAGTCTTGTTTTTCCCGTTTCTATGTCTTTTTTCAACTTCGTGGGCCCCCTCCTTACCTGTGCATACTCGTTCCGGGCCTGCGACTGATCCCCTTTTTTTCGTGTGTTCTCTGCCTTCTTATTTTTTCTATTCTCTTTCATTGTTTTTTTTTTGCCTCCTTACACCGCGGGAAACCAGGGGCCGTTCTGGTCTTCCCATTGTTCGTTGCCCTTGGGAATAAACCTTTCCACGCCTCCTTGCTTTTTTTGTACAATTCCATCTTTTTTCTTTTACTGTCTTTCCTGTCATTTCTGTCCCACGGAACCTCCTGCAGGAATTTCCCCTCAACCTTGATCCCCTCTTTTTATCGGGGTTTTCCCCCATTCAACCCTTTTTATCTCCCCACTTGCAACTCTACATGAAATCAAAGCACAGAACCACGGGGTCCCAGCTCCTGGGGGGGACTCATACATATTCCTCAATGTCTGAACTGCCCAGGGTAAACCCAAAAAGGTCCAATTTTCTGGTTCAATCCCCCCCTCTCACTCGGGAGTGTCCTTTAACTGTTGGTGCATGGGGTTTTTCCAGCACCACGTGTGTGTGTAAAAAGAACGAAGATTAGGGAACGAGTCTCAAATGAAATTTTATATTGAAACTTCGGGGTTTTTTTCTTTTCCTCTCACGAGGGGGGTTTTTTTAAATGAATTAATATATTCAACAGACGGGGGTTTTATGGGGTGCACTTTTGTATTTGCGAATGCAGATGTCTACCTTTTAAAGGGAAAGCTGCGGGTTTTTTAATTGTATAACTCAAACATCTCGGTTTAATCAATTGGAATATCTTTTTTTAAACATTATTTGACGAACAAATAATTTAAAAAAACTTAACAAGCGATGTACAAAAAATAAACAACTTGAAAATCTCTGCAAGGCCCGGAGCGTTTTTTGAATCTGGAGGGTATGACTGGACTAACTAATCTGAAAAGGGGAAGAGGCGTCGCCGGTTGCCCCTAAAATTTCAATTCCGACATAATCGCAGTGACCAGGGGGAACGCAGAGCGGGGCGCATTGGGGTTCCCCAGGCTCTCGAGACTCTCTTTTGGGCGGTGGGTCAGGAACCCCCCGAAGCCCCCCACCTCGGTGGAAGCAGAGGCCCCCCCGGACACTCAACACGCCATCTCCCAGTGACGGGTAGTACTAAAAAAAGGCACTTCTTCTTTGCTATTCAGGGGACATCAAGGGGGTTTGGCCATTCCCTTTTATCATACTCTTTTGACCCTTAAAAAGGTACTGTTGGGAAACCGCAAAAGGGAAATATATCATTTTTTATCATACGTAAACCAAAAGGGAACCACTACTTTTTTGGGGCTGCCTTTCCCGGGCCATCGTTTTTCAGCCGCACCCAGATAATGGTCCAGGGGTACAGCAAAAATTTTCTAATTATTTCCATGAGGTATGAAATTTTCCGCCACGTATTAGGGGAGTTGTGAATTGTTCTACCACAGTATTTTTGGGGGGATAATTGTTCCAGCCCCCGTATTTTGGATCTACCTGGATTTTACCTGGAGGGTATTCCGGGGATCAACGCCCCCCCGGGGCCCGGGCCACCCAGGCCCCTTTCCCTTGGATCAGGGCCCCGATCAACAAGGCATTACTGTGGGCCCCACGCAATCCAACGTACGAACCACAGCCCGGCTGATCCGGCACCGTCTTTAGGTATCTGTCTAGCTCCCTCTTGAAGACAACCAGGGGTCTTCCCGTAATGCCCCTTATTGCTGGTAGGAGGCTGTTGAACAGTGTTGGACCCCGGTCACTTATTGTGTTTTCTCTTAGTATACCAGTGACGCCCCTACTTTTTCACTGGGGGTATGTTTCATCGCCTGCCAAGTCTTTTGCTTTCGTATGGAGTGATTGCTGTGTGCATATTAGGGACCAGTCCCTCCAGAATCTTCCAGGTGTAAATTATGATACATCTCTCTCGCCTGCGCTCTAGTGAGTACAAGTCAAGTGCTTCCAGGCGTTCCCAGTAGTTAAGGTGTTTGATGGAACTTATACGTGCAGTAAAGGTTCTCTCTACATTCTCTAGTTCTGCAATTTCACTTGCCTTGAATGAGGATGTCAATGTACAGCAGTATTCCAGCCTAGAAAGAATAAGTGATTTAGAAAGGATCATCATTGGCTTAGCATCTCTTGTCTTGAATGTTCTCATTATCCATCCTATCAGTTTCCTAGCAGATGTGATAGTGGCATTGTTGTGGTCCTTGAAGGTGAGGTCTTCGGACATTACCACACCCAGGTCCTTCACATTACTTTTCCGCTCTATTCTGTGATTGGAGTTTGAGTTATGAATTGTTCCAGCCACTGTATTTTGGGTGAGTTATAAATTGTTCCAACCACTGTATTTTGGGTAAATTATGAATTGTTCCAGCCACTGTCAGGACGGGTCCTGGTCCAGGTCTTCTTGCGGTGACTCGGCAGTCGCTTCCGAAGGAGTGTCATAGTCGGTATAAGTTATGTACCGTTTACAGCCGTATGGCGAGGGCAGGCCTATGACAAAGGCATGGTGAGTCTTCTGCAGGTCAAGTGGAAGCGGTACTCCACTGGACCTTTGGCGGGGGCAGCCCTGTGGCAATGGCACGGTGAACTGTCTTTGTACCATTTGCAGCCCAATGGCGGGGGCACGTTGAGTCTTTCAACTCAGTTGAGCCATCCCTGGCACTCGCGCTGCTGCCTGAGAACGACTCCGGAGATTCTCTGGAGGCTTGTCATTCATTCATTCATTCATTCATTAGAGGTTTGCCGGTACTTCCGGCCCGGGTCTTCTCCATATGGTGACCCGGCTGTGGCCCCCGGTTGGGGGTGTCGTTCATCATCTTTCTTCTGTCTTCTTTCTTGGGCTCTCCGGCTGGAGGGTAACATCTTCTCTCTTGCGGCGACTCCCCGGAGGGGAGTGTCTTCTCGCTTCTCATCTTCATCAGCAGGCGTCCACTTGGGCCGAACATCTAACGTCTGACAGAAGTCTGACTGTAATGTGATTTATTTATTTCACAAATAACGCTATTTTCTAATTTTGGGGGGTTATCCTGGATTACGTCCTAAGAAAATGCTCACAATTATAAATAAATCACGTGTTTAATACAAAACATTGTGGAAATTAAAACTAGGATGTCTAAGAACCATTGGATACGTAGTTTATGTAGCCGGGATAAACCTCACATGGGAGACAAATACTCACAGGTTGACTGAACTCCTGTCGATTATGTATGATGAGGCTTTAGCTTTGATAAATCATAAAATAAATGTACAATAACTATTTTTTAAAGCGTTGGACGGGTAAGCCAGATGACCAAACACTCCAGCTGAGGGTCATCATACGACTAACACCCGCGTCAGGAAACACTTTTTCTGTTTTCTGACGAACCTACCTTACCTAACCTAATAAATCGGTCTTTACTTCCATCATTTCTAAATCTAACTATCCTATTTTGAAACATTTGTTAAGAGTCCTTGATTTTTTTCCTCATCTAAATCAGTGTGTGTCCACTCTATTCCGTTACATCGGGTTGCACTTAATGCTTCGCCCTGTAAGAGAATGTAGCTTCATTAATCTTATGTTTTTTAAGAAAAAGAAATATACTGAACTAAATTTTTGCCATCATCTGCATGTTTTCAGAATAATTAATGTCCATTACTTAGCATGGTTGCTAAGAGAATATAATCCAGAGGAAGTTTTATCTGGTCGATGTCGTGTATTCTTCTCCACACCACCACCATGAAGATCTAACTTTTTTTTATTGGAATCAGATATTACGAAATATTTGTTTTACTAAACTTATTATGAGTTGGTGCTGGCGGCTCGATCCTGTGTCCATTAATAAAGAGAGAGACACGCAACCGAATTGATGTGAACTTGGCTGCGAGAGAAGTATTGGTTCAGTTACTGACTGTGGATCGATCCTCCACTACTTCCACTCGATGACACATAAGGGTTAATTAATCGCCTCACTTAAATATACATGAAGGATAATATCACGTTTGGGTTCTTATAACGAGGTGTCGCTGGAAGACAGTTGTCCAAAAAAAAAAAATTAAAATTTTGCCTTGATAAAATGTTTTTGTCATTAACTTCATCCAGTCACTGCATAGTGCTGCTGGTGCTTCTTCTTTTTCTTCTTCTTTTCTTCTTGTGGTGGTGGTTCCAAAGACATCGTCAGGTATTTGTCATCATCAGAGTAATAACACAAGCATCGCCTAATGCTTT
>NC_069405.1:91921275-91928775 GCF_026875155.1 Cherax quadricarinatus | reverse complement strand
TTTGTTTTCATCAGAATTTTCTTGACATTTTTCCCGGGAGTCGACCTTTATCTTGCGTTAAGAATGTGCAGAGTACAGCCAGCTGCCATTGCTGTCTGACTGCCTGCCTGGGTGGGAGTCTTAATCTGTCGATTTACCAATGAATTTAAACCTGTATATATATATAATATATATAATATATATATATAAATATATATATATATATATATTATAATTATATATATATATAATATATATATTTTTTCTTTTCCTTCGATTCTTCAGCAGGGAAAAAGTGGCAGTCTTGGAAATGTGTACTTACATTTGTTGTGGTTCATTTTTTTAAAGGATAATTTGGTATTATGATAATGTAGTGGTAATGTGATGTGTGTTATCCCCGGCCAGGCTTGGGTCGACAGTGAGCTCCCTCGACCAGACCATGACTCGCTCCCTGGGCTCCCGCGGCTCCCTCTGCGATGAAGCTGCTGACGACTGTGATAATATCAACGTCGTCGTCAGGTAGGTACTCTCCCTTCTACTGCTGCTGCTGCTCACCTGACTCGTACACAAAAACTTTGTTTTTACGCAATTAACTTTACAAACTGAGCTGTTATGCTACCTTTGCTCGTCTTAAAAAAAAGATCTAAAATATACTTCCGACATTCATGCTGCAGCTGCTCACAACAGTAGGTTAACTTTCAGAGCAGCAGATGTAAGAACATTAGAGTAAAACACAACAGAAGGCCTACTGGCCCATGCTAGGTAGGTCCACGACTGGACCGCTGGGGCGTTGATCCCAGGAATGCCCTCCAGGTATACCCAACCATTATCCTTTAGAAATGTTGAGAGACATGACCATACACTCGGCCCAGTTTTATTTTTCCCAAAATTAGGATTTTGCCAACTATTTTTTGTTTTCAGATTTCCGTAAATGTTGTATACTTGCAGTACATGGTTTCCACTAGCAACTATAACGAAGCTGTAATAATGTTGGTAAGATTACTGATAATGTTAGGTAAAAGGACCATAAGAACTTAATTTTGACTTAGGTTTCGGGAGACGCATGACACGTTTCTGTACATCTGCTATCCTTGTTCCCCCCCCCCCCTAATGTGTTAGTAGATTGTTGAGTCAAATATGGGGAGAAATGTGAAGAGGATAGCGGACTACAGACAAGTCTAAATAAACTCTGGAAAGAGTTGAGGCTGGATAACAGCTCCTAACATGTTAAATTAACCGTGAAAAACGTACTCAAAACAGAGCTGAGAAAACTTTTCATTTACACTTACCTGTAGCATTACTTTGAGATACAGCAACTTTGTCAAGCCGTTACGGCATGACAGAACTTCTGGAGAGCAAAATGTTGTCAATGAAAATGTGGCATTAGTTACATTTGTGTCCTTTTATCTAACATATCACGAGATTGACTAGGCAGCTAGCTGCAATATATCTCGACAAACTTACGTGGTTTTCTTGGTATTTCTGCCAGTTTTACTCTGAACTGTAAAGTTGGTTTAATACAATTTTGACAAATATGGTGATGAGAATAATAATCATAAGATGATACAGATTTTCATTGTGCTGAAATTCTTTCCATAATTATTTCATTAGTTCGTCCCTCAATGACTGGTTCTAGGCCGCCTCAATTCAATTTCCACATGACACATTGCTTATACAGAAATGGATGACAATTGATATTGCATGCAGAAAACTCATGGTTTTACAGAGTATTTCGGAATATACGTCCTTATGCATTCTAATTAATCCGTTGTACTATCCTGGGTCTTTGTTATACATAACAAAGGCCTAGAATAGTGCTCCTTTATATACAACGTGCAAACTGACTATAGCATCCCACGATATAATGTTTACCTTTCTACTGTGTGGAAAGCCAGTTGATAGAATCTGAGAGCTAAATTTAGACAAATGACCAAAAGCCTCACGTAGCATCAGGAGATATTTTTCCATCTCTCCTGATGTAACGAATGCCTCTTTGTATCATCTGTTTATTTATATAATTATTCAAAATTATATGACATGTATAGTAATGAATATATGATGCAAAGAGGCATTCCTGGCACTGACTTAATACCCCATGAACACTGCCCATATATATTGGTTCAAAAAAAGAAGACACTTTTTTTTATTTATTACTTGAAGAAAACCAACGTTGTGGAAGGCCTGAGCTTGCTACTACCTGCAGCTCACAAGACTGCCATCCACACGAGCCCCTTTGGGGCGGGGCAGATGGCAGACCAGAGGCCTAGCTTCTCCCTACGAGCCCCGTGAGGGCGGGGAATGTGGCTAGGCCTGGGGACAGTTGGTCCCAAAGATGAGGGGGTACTTGTACCTCCTCCCATGGGAGACTTAAGTCTCGAGACACTCCCCAGATAGGGAGCCAAGGCCGGGTCACCACTACTTGGAAAAGACCCGGGCCGGGAGAATACCGGCGAAAAAAAAAAAAAAAAAAAAAAAAAAAAACGTTGTGGCTTAGTGAAAAATGTTAGGTTTTCCACTGGTTTTAAATACACTTCAAAAACCACCGTTCCTTGAGGAGGAAAACTTTGTATTCTGTGCCCCGAGCTGCACCTGTGCTACAGATCTCTGCTTCCCAGGGAAGGATTCCACATCAACATTACACATTGTAGCTCGGATTTATTATACTGGTGATCTTTGGTTATTATGGGTTTTGAAATAAGACTTGAAATTTAATGAAAGGTTATTTTAGCATTAAAAGAATACTTTTCTCATAGTTTGATTACAACATCAAGTTATTAGGTTAGAGAATGTTCGTAAGGAAACAGGACAAGTTTCCTGATGTGGGTCTTAACGGCGGGTCATCTAAGTCATTAAATATGGAATGCACAGGAGTGTACCTAGCTGCCACAGTAACGATCCTTTATGCTAGTGAAGGGATCTTGATCCAAGGTATTGAAATAATCCATCCCTTTCATGGATCAAAGTGATCACCTCCCATTTCACTAACACTGTCTGACCCCTCTAGCGCCTTTCCATAAATGTAAGAATAACAATGACAGTTCTGTGATCATTGTACGAGTTTTTTATTTATTCGTAGGGAAATAAATTAACTGAGGCAGATTTCCGTCATAAGACGAGTCGTTCAGTGATGCCGACAGTATAGCTGGGTCAGCAAGACGGCGTCTCCAAGGACACATGTAAAGGTCAGGTTGGGTTTTGCCCTTAATTTTCATTGTAATAATAACAATGTTGGGTAGCTGATGACTTGCATCAGACCAGAGCTGCAGCCGCTGTTGACACGAGTTTTGGCTTGGAAATATTTCACTACCGTGACGCACAGGTAAAACGCTACCCGCATATCCGTGGGTCTCCAGTTCACGCCCCGTTATAACACCTTCTCACATTAACAGATTCATTGACTAGAAGCCCACCATAAAAGTGCGAATCATGCAACACAGGAAGATGGTGTTCACCCAGGCAGTCTAGTTTGGAGTGTGGGGCTCCCCGCTCCTCTGACCTACTAACCAAATATCATCCACTAGGACGATGCTCAATATTTTATAAGGAAGCTTAAATATCACACTTATACAAGAATCAGGACTAAATATACATCTTGAGTGATGTAGCCGATACTGCAGCAGCTGTATGATGCAGCTGTGGCTGATGCTGCAGCTGTATGCTGCAGCTGTATGCTGCAGCTGTATGCTGCAGCTGTATGCTGCAGCTGTATACTGCAGCTGTATGCTGCAGCTGTATGCTGCAGCTGTATGCTGCAGCTGTATGCTGCAGCTGTATGCTGCAGGTGTGGCTGATGCTGCAGGCGTGTGTTACAGCTAAGTTGTGGCTGCTTTAAATATTATTGCATAGGACCTCTGCACCTCTTGTATCTAATCTGATTGCCTCTCGTGTCCCTGGAGTTGCGTAACCCCTGTGGGTTCATCCCTCCTCCAACCCCTTAAATCACATTTGATGTTCACTGATGAGGGTGCTTTTGGAAGACTCAAGAAGAGTCCTAAATGTTAGTAAAGGAGTTTGACGAGTTGGAAAAGAGTACAATTGAAAGTAAAAACAAGAAAGTGGGCAAGGTGATGAGGGTAGAAGTCTATGGAATGAAAAATTGAAAGCGAGACTAGGAGGAAGAAATGTGGAAAACTTGAATAGATTGACAATTTTGCCTGGTTATGTGCCGATTGTTGGGGCTATGAAAAATGAGGTGAATCACTGAACAGATGAAGGAAAGAACCCAACAATGAAATGAAGAAATTTTTAGCTGAATAGGAAAAAAAAAGCTAAGAGTATAGTAGTACTGACGTATTGGCATGGATTAAGTCATGGCCCTTCACTGTTGCAGGAAGGAAGAGCCTGGAGGAAGATGGGATCTTAAAAATTCAT
This sequence comes from Cherax quadricarinatus, assembly GCF_026875155.1. NCBI lineage: Eukaryota > Metazoa > Arthropoda > Malacostraca > Decapoda > Parastacidae > Cherax > Cherax quadricarinatus. The sequence continues at coordinate 91,924,425 of NC_069405.1, read as the reverse complement.
GTGGAAACAGAGAAAGAAATCGAGCAAGAATGTGTAACTCTGGTGGGAGGGAGGTGTAGGGGACGTTCCAGGTGGAGTTAAAAGAAGGGCAAGAAAATGCTGAATATAGAGACTTGAGCATCTGACATGTGTATGTCAGTCGAGACGGAGCTAAAGAGGTGTTATGAGGAAGCGAATTTGAGGACTTGGCGTGAAAACATGCTTAGAATATTTTAATTTTAAAATTGGGGAGTATGGTGCCTGCACTCTGAAAGCCGAGCTGTTATGATTTTTGTGGGTTATGGAATTGTGAGGCCTCTGCACTTCTGGAAAAACTAGTAGGGAAAGAATGATGAATGTGTTTCTTTGGGTCACATTACCATGGTGGATAATGTGTAATGTATTCAAGGTAAGTTACCAAGACTTTACCCAAGAGTTAGAATGATGACGTACTTGACTTTAAACTTGGTGTAAATGTGACTTAAGTGACGTCGTTATTTAGTGTGAATAATTGTGAAGAAAACTTTAAAAAGTCAGACTTAAATCTTTTTTTAGATTGTTTAAACCCGTGTGCGCCTTGCAGTGCAAGGAGGGAGGAGGTTCCATTCTCAGTCATTGTAGGTTATATGTAATCAGCCAGGCTGTTGGTGAATGTTTCATCATTGGGGGCGGGTGCACCACAAAGTTCTTGGGATTCTGGTATCCAGTATTGTAGGAAAAAAATTATCTAACGCTATGCAAGTCATTTTGTTTACGAGCCCGACACTGTTCATGTTGCTGCCCGCTTATGTTCTAACTCCCTAGTTCTGATTTAGCAGTGTAAGAACAAAATTGCTGGTGTTACCCGGTAATTATCCTTTATTTTAGCTCTTTTCATCTCTCTAAGTAATTAAAAGCTGGAGTGGTGGAGTAGGTTGTGATGGTTGGCAGAAGGTTTGTTGATACAATCCTTTGATATTCTAGTTGATTGGAAGGTGAAAACTCTCTTAAATACAGTCTCGGGAAATGGTAAAACACACAAGACTAAAATTCACCCATCTTTAAACAGACATTTACAATGACATGTAATTTGTCATGAGAGCTGATTGTGACTGACATAAATAATGGATCTATGGGTGACAATAACAGTCAATCACAAGTGTACTGTGCACAAACAAGCACAGTAATGTATTTACGAACCATGACACAAATCCGTATAATCCTGGAGTAAAAGCACATCAACTCGCATATCAAATTATATCTTTAAGTCCTCTACTAGACAACCAGCAAAAGTACAAATTCTCACTTAGTATATGAACTAATTCCACACAGGGCATAAAGTTCAAGAAACCTCTGCTCTGAGACTGTTCAACACTGGACATAGCAGACAAGAACTAAGGAAACTCACCACAGTGTAAATAATGTGTGAGCGTAGCCGTTTCAAAGAGATGCTGAACGGCATATGAGCACGGTAACCAGACCAATTAGTTAGTCCACTACCGTGTATCTCAAAGCGAGGATGGTGGACGGTTGCTCCTCGCAGGGAGACATAAGCTTCTTTCCCTGTTTCTTGTGCAGCTTCTTCCCCTGCTTCTTGTGCAGCTTCTTCCCCTGCTTCTTGTGCAGCAGTTATCCAAGTAAAGTGTGGCGGCACCTACGGTGCTCATCACCTTCTCCTAGGGTGAGGGACTGATTACCTCGTCTTCCACTGTCTTCTGTATATCTAGTAGGGTGGGCAGGTTGGGCAATGCCACACCTCATTGGCTGAATTTTTTAGATTTTATGACGTCATCTTCTAGAGGTATGTAGCACTGGTTTTTTGACCCCAGGAACTGGACCTATCCTCCACTTCCTTGGATTGAACCTTTCTGCCTCACATTTCGCTCGTGCTGTACGACCCAAAGCTCTATGATTTAGCTCCTTTCACATGAATGATAATAGTGAATTACCGAGGTCAGTCTCGAGGCCCATAATATACCTTCTTTAGGAACTAACGACGAAAAGATTAACTTTTTTTTTTTTTTTTTTTTTTCGACCGCCTCAGAATAGCTGGAGTGATGTAATCACCAGTGTTGTTGATAGTGGTTGTGGTAGTTAATCTTGCATGTTGGTTGTGGGTTTTTGGTTTTGGTTGTATTGTGTGTGTTGTGTGTGTGTGTGTGTGTGTGTACTCACCTAGTTGAGGTTGCGGGGGTCGAGTCCGAGCTCCTGGCCCCGCCTCTTCACTGATCGCTACTAGGTCACTCTCCCTGAGCCGTGAGCTTTATCATACCTCTGCTTAAAGCTATGTATGGATCCTGCCTCCACTACATCGCTTCCCAAACTATTCCACTTACTGACTACTCTGTGGCTGAAGAAATACTTCCTAATATCCCTGTGATTCATCTGTGTCTTCAGCTTCCAACTGTGTCCCCTTCTTACTGTGTCCAATCTCTGGAACATCCTTTTCTTTGTCCACCTTGTCAATTCCTCTCATATTTTTGTATGTCGTTATCATGTCCCCCCCCCTCTCTCCTGTCCTCCAGTGTCGTCAGGTTTTATTTCCCTTAACCTCTCCTCGTAGGACATACCTCTTAGCTCTGGGACTAGTCTTGTTGCAAAACCTTTGCACTTTCTCTAGTTTCTTCACGTGCTTGGCTAGGTGTGGGTTCCAAACTGGTGCCGCATACTCCAATATGGGCCTAACATACACGGTGTACAGGGTCCTGAATGATTCCTTATTAAGATGTCGGAATGCTGTTTCTGAGGTTTATTAGGCGCCATATGCTACAGCAGTATTTGGTTGATGTGCGCTTCAGGAGATGTGCCTGTGTTATACTCACCCCAAGATCTTTTTCCTTGAGTGAGGTTTGTAGTCTCTGACCCCCTAGACTGTACTCCGTCCTGCGGCCTTCTTTGCCTTTCCCAAATCTTCATGACTTTGCACTTGGTGGGATTGAAAATCCAGGAGCCAATTGCTGGACCAGGTCTGCAGCCTGTCCCAGATCCCTTAGTAGTTTCTGCCTTTTCTCTTCGATCGAGTGAATTCTTCTCATCAACTTCACGTCTTCTGCAAACAGGGAAAACCTCAGAGTCTATTCCTTCCGTCATGTCGTTCAAAATACCAAAACAGCACTGGTCCTAGGGTGACCCCCCGCGGGACCCCCCCTGGGCACAGGTGCCCACTCTGACACCCCGCCACGTACCCTACTT